>CM043016.1:88767449-89347751 GCA_023690525.1 Holotrichia oblita | reverse complement strand
CCAACTTCTTCTTTTTATATGGACGGAGAAAAATGTACATACTGTATTTGATGGCATTTTTCGTTACGAATTCAACGATGTATTACACATACATATTTTGGAAATTACTTTTGGCAAAAAGAAGTAAATTTATTTATTTTTAGATTCTTTTATAGTAGGCCTGGTAATAATAACGCACTATGACAGGTAGCAGAGGTTCGATATGCTAGCTTTCTTTAAGCAACTTTGTATCTCTTACCGTTCCCGATATCCCCATGCAGTTTATTCTTATCTTGGACACAGTGTATAACTAACAGATAAAAGAGTCTTACAGCAATAAACTTACTAAAGTAAAATTTCAAAAAAATGTATAATCTTTTATGTTTGCTCATATTTTAATTCATCATTAATTAAACATATCCATAAATATTATAAAATACGCAACAAATAAAGTTAAATTACCAACTTCATTTCATAGCAAAATACAAACCTTCAAGTTCCAGACTTTGTGGACTTGTTTGGACTTTTTCTTTGAAGTCACCTTAAATCTTTAGTTTGTACGACTCCCATTGAAAATGAACTGAGAAATCGTATTATCACAGCTTTTTAAACAATTCGAAATACCCCTGGTATTTTAGAACGAACTCGCTAGTCAATACAACGGAGGATAGAAGCTTGTATTGCAGTTGAGGGCGGTCATTTTCAACAGTTAGTATAAGTTAATTTTGTTCTACTAATTATTTTGTTAATTTATAATAAAAACGATAATTATGTTAACTTACTATTAAACATTTTATAACTTTATAACTAAGCTATTTTGGACATATGTTCTCATGAACTTTTATGATCAAAATAACCCCAGGAATCAGCTCCTAAAGTTTATCGCATATATTGAGAATCACCCTGTATACCACAAGACAATACAAAACTGCAAATACTGTTCGTTATTAAAAACCGAATATTCAAGTTACGCCTTTATCGAATTACGCGGTTTCTTAGATTGTTTGTTCATTTTGCACAAAACAGCGTTACATTTCATTATTAGGCAATATAATGGTTATCTTTGTAAGAAAGAAATAGTTTTTAATAAATATAGGAACTACATGATGCATTACAGAAAGCGAATATTAACGTTACTCACTGGATGTGGTAGAAAATATAGCTACGTCGCTACCTTCACAAGAAACTACATAATTTCTATGAGATTTTATTCCTCGTCTTAATTCAATGAGGAAGATAATTGTGTGTTAAAGCAGCTTAGAAGATAGTGGAAAATCGTGTTGGTTCCATATATGTAATACTTCTATATTGTGGGTTTAGTCTCGGAATGTCCGAAATCAAAAGGACACAGAAGATATTTTCTATCTTCAAACAAATTATTTATACGCATGTGCTGCCAATCTCTTTTTTCTATTGGTTGGCTAAAGATCTCGGACCGGCGCAGATCAGTTCTATGGCAACGAAGATAAAATCTCTATTTCACTTTCTTGGTGAAAAATAGTTCCGTAAGGTTTTAACACAACCCGCAATATAGAAGTATACATATATGGTTGGTTCTGACCGCTTGTCCGTCATGAAACTAATAGGTACTGGAATTACTGGAAGTCACCATGTGCAGCGTCTCAGGATGACGATTTCTCATTTGCGCATGTGTATCGTATAGTGTAATTGGTGTATTAGATTGACGAATTGCTTCGTTTACATCGTGTCCGTGTCATCTTAGTGTTTATATTTGGTTTTTTATTATTTTATAATGTGTTTATGGTTTAATTTAGTTTATTACTTCGGGTTTCTGTTATAATTACTTGGAATTAGTAAGAGCGATATAAATGGCATTTAAGTGTTATAACCAAATAGTCAAAACAGTAAATGGTATCGGTTTCCACATCTTCATGCGGAAGTAAGAATTTAGATGTTTCAAAAATATATCTTCATACATTTTGGTTTCTTACAGCTTTATAATTGTTGCACTATAAAAAAGTTTGTACTTACAATTACATATTTATATACACTTGCAGCGTTTCCGACTTATTATGCTCTTTTTATGCAATAATTGTGTTTCTACTTTTATACATACTAATATTAAGTGCGTGAAAGTGCAATAGGTCAAGAAGAGTGTTATAATATTTTACAGTTCTAAATTCATTTTAAAATTGCCACGTTTTAAGTTATATTTGCATACTACATCTGAAGTGGCGCTGTTGTGGGTAGTTACGGACTATATTAATTCCTATCTATAAAAACCTCTCATCTATGTGTACCAATTAGGATGTATGTATATCCGAAATGATTCTTAGAAATTATTATATAAGAATTGACTTAATGGTACTACAAGTTGGTACAAAATTTCAGAAATTTATTATTACGAAAACATAGCACGTTACGCGATATATCCTGTATAATTCTGCTTTTAGTGGAATACTTATTAATTTAGGGTTTTTTTTTGTATATGACTAGATCGATGATAGTGCATGAAGCAATTTGACACAATTTATTTTAACATTTAAATATCTTTGCAGTGCAATGCTAACATGCTCTATTTTTTTTGTAGGTTACATTTTCGGCCGAAGACTCCACCTCCGGATTATGAACCACTGTGTTACATGTTGCCAACCGGAAGATCCTACGTTCATTCCTAGTGCCAACATGCCCTTCTCACTGGAATTACGACTGGCGGACAACTCAGCAGCAGTAATATATTACTGGATAGTTCGACTTTCGTGACAGCACCTTTCCTGTCTGATGATTTCACGTTGGATTTACCGGAAGTACCCGTTACTGATACTAGGCAATCCAATGACACGACAAACGTGCAAACCGGCATTAATTTGAACGTTAATGTTGGTCTTAATACGCTTAATACTAATACTAATAATACTAGTAGCGGTAGTTTTATACAAAGTGTTAATCTCAACGACAGTTTATCGTTGTCCGTTGATTTTTGCAACGATGACGAGATGACTACACATACGCCGATGTTGGTGGAAGATGTTAACGATAGGACTTTCGTAGGATGTTCTAAGTTTACCGTGACTGATATAAATGGGAGTGCGGGCACTTCGTCCAATAAATATAAACAATTGCTGTCGCATTCAAGTACCTTGACTAGTCCTAAGTTAAATAGTGTTAATGTTGTGTCTGACTTCAGGCAACGATCTTCGGTCGATTGTACAGCAGTTAGTAACGCGAACGGTTTAATAGCACAGTTTGGAATGGATGGTAAGATTTTTGTTCTTTTTAATAATCAGTTGTATGATAAAATATAATTTACTGTTAATTTAATGTTGTCGAATGTTTGCAGTATAAGTTAAATAGAAAGTACAGATCAATTGATAACTGACCTTAAAGACGTTGAAAGTACCTATCACATATTATGTATATCATTGATACAATGGGGACGTTCTTCGTACCATTTTTTACCGCAATGACATTTGTTAAATCGTTAGTGACTGATAACAAGTCATAAACCAAATATACATTATTATTACCCATATTATGCATATTTTGAACCGAAATACAGAAGTGTGTTCGTCTTTAATAGCTGCGCGAGTAGAATTGATATAGTTTATTTTTTGGTCGACAGACTGGTGATACCGTCAATTTGTACTTCAAACCATAGTGTACGTAAATGATTGTTGGTAAATTTATGTGCCTTCTAGGAAGTTTAGCGCTTATAATTTGAGACATTGCCTGAAATGGCTAAATTTGACAGAAATTATTTATTGATGTAGCTGCCAACCACTGAAAGGACAAAGTGGCAGTCTATGTTAATGTAGAATCACTATTTTCTAGATATGTTCACATCTTGTTACTTGAAGTAGTGTATATCTTGGTAATGCTCTTTCTGGTTGCTCTGTGTTATCAACATTTATTTGTAATGTTTTCTTTTTGGCATTAGCATAACACTACTTAATTTACATGCTTTTAAGTTTTTTTTAAATTAATTGTTAAACTGTACTAATATTGTTTATAAGTAACCCCTGTTGACATAGTTTAATCCGGTTATAATGGATTCCAGGGGACTTTTTATAAACGTCCATTATATTCAGGTGTCTCTTACATAAGAAGGACATAGGTGTAAAATAACAGTAGAGTTTTGAATAAACCTTTACATCTTAAAATGTTAAGTGACTTTGGAAAAGCAAATATGAATAAAATTTGATTCTTGTCGACGACGCTAAGATAGTAAAACACGCTAACATTTTATTTACTTCACGTAAATTTTGTGGAACATATGTAACAAAATTATTTAAAACTCGAAACATTGAATTAAGGTAACAACTACGCTTTAAAAGATCGGTTCAAATATCAAGCTAAATGTTTTAAGAACCCGATATAGGCGTTGAATTCGTTTAGTGCGCACATTGAAAATTTATTACTGTAGTTGTGATATTTGTTAATTAGTAAATATGGGGAAAAGTAAAACCTGTGACTCTACGATGAGAAAATGTCTATTAAACGTGCGCGAGAAAAACTGGTCATATAAGCAGATAGCAGATGATTTAAAGTGTTCGAAAACCATGGTATTCGATACTCTGCGTCACTATAAGCAACATGATATTACAGAAAATCTGAAAAGGAAGACTAGACCGCGTAAAACAACTCCCAAAACAGATACAACAATTGTACGCTTAACCATAGGCAATGGACGATAAATTAATGGAAACATGTACTTTGGTCGGACGAAATCAAGATAAAACAATAAAATTTGATCCCAAATTCACAGAAATTACATTGGAACATGGAGGTGGCTCAATCATGATTTGGGGATTTTTCTCCTTCCATGGAGTTGCTCCAATTCACCGTATTAAAGGAATTATAGACCAGCAGATGTACATTAATATTTAGAGGCAATTATGCTACCTTATGCAGACAAGACCTACCGATCGTTTGGAAATTTCAGCATGACAATGGCCCACAGCATGCTGCCCGGTCAGTAAAAGATTGGCTTGCTCGTAACGCGATCACAGTTCTGGACTGGCCTTCCAGCCCTGACCTAAACCCTATTGAACATCTGTGGAATGATGTAAAGCGAAGGCAAAAGAGTAGCAGTCAATATGGATCAACTTTTTGAAGAAATCGTGATAGCCTGGCAAGCTATTCCTCAAGAACGCTGTGCAGCTCTTGTCGAATCAATGGGTAGAAGATGTGAGGCAGTGTTAAAAAATAAAGGATATCCCACTAAATATTAATAGAACAATCAAATAATTATGTTAATTACCTTTTAGTTGAACATTATTTTTTGTTTTGTTACTGTGTTCTGCAGTTCCTAATTATATGTCCAGCGTTAATTCTTTCCTTTTATCTAAGATGTCAATTCTAGACGTATAAATAAAATTTTTACTGTATTTGAATGTGTTCTTATTTTAATAAATTATTTCGGTATACATTACAGCCACTTTCCAATAACTCCCAGCAAATGTAACAAATCTGTATAAAATATATCGTTCTTAATTATATGGCCACCACTGTACCTATGTATATGGAAGTAAATCCTTTTTGTTAACGATTAAAGATAAGAGTATTTTTTTAAATCTATGGTGAGTCCTATTTGCGCTGTTCACAATTTGCTCCTAACAACGGAATGGTATACCGAACAGGGTTCCTGATTTTGGAAAATTGTATCCTGATTCAGGATACAATTCTCCTAAAAATATATCACCATCCCCTCAAACAATTCATCACTGCAATCACACTGCAGCTATAGATTCGTTTACTTATATTTAAACCAAATAATTAATTAATAATAATAATACTGTCTTTATTTCCCACAGTTTACAACGGCAATATAATACAATAATGATAATAATAACAACAATAAGAAAAGTGAGTAAAAAAGAAAAAAAACATTGCATTGCATTACAATCATGCACTATGGGAAACCCATGGGCGAAGTACAGAAAATTTCTGCTTGTAACTTAACCCAATAATAAATATAAAATATTTTTGGTGAATTGACGAGAGCAACTGACTTTAATCGAATAAGGTACAATGTAAAACAGTAAAAAACTAAAAAATATCAACACTAAAACAGCAAGTAACAGCAGCAGTGGAGCACAACGAAATTGTTAAACCTATTGTGAATCTAACAACTTAGCCCTTATAACACGCCTAAAGCTAGGCAGACTCAACTTTTTAATATCAGAGGATAGACTATTATGTGTATAAACACGCTCTGTTATATGAATAACTTCTTCCAAAAAAGGATGTCTTATGCAGTGGAGGTGTTAACTGATCTTTATATCGCACGTTAAGGTGATGCACGTCGGTACGGAAAACTATTTTATCATAAAGATACGGTGGACATTTCTCAATAATAACTTTGTGGTAAAAGCATACCATATGCAGATATCTTCTGTTTACCATATTTAACCACTTTGTTTGTTTCAAAGTGTGTGATATTCTATCGTACTTTCTTATACCGTGGATAAGTCTGAGACATGAGTTCTGCACAAGCTAGACTCTGTATTGCGTTGCTACATTCAAGCAGGCACCGTACACAACATCACAACAATTAAAATGCGAGCGACCGAGACTGTCACAGTTTAATCTTTAACTCACGAGAAAAAATGTTTCTGTTGGCATAAATAACCTTTAACGCGGAATAAGCACTTCGAACACATTTTGATATATGCCCTATAAATCTTAGTTTGTTATCGAGAATCACTCCAAGATTCCTAGCTTCCTCAACGAACCATATTCGAGCATCACCCAAATATATATCGAAATCCAACGCCCGTAATGTTTTACTAAATAAAAGTGCTAGATTTTTCGGGATTAATGTGCAAGGAATGACTTCGACATGCTGCAGTAAACGCTAATAAATCGTTATTAAGTTTATTGTTAGTAATTTTGAAATTTTCCGGCCTGAATGAGTGTAACAACTGCGTATCGTCTGCAAATGTGGAGTTTGAAATGCTGTAAATAATTCTCAAAATTGCAGGTATATATACTATATAAAACCGGGCCCAAAATTGATCCCTAAGGAACGCCTGTAACAATAGCTTGCCGAAGTGATACATTATTTTCTATAATAACTGATTGTACGCGGCCTGATAAGTAACATCTAAAGAAAAAATAACATCTTCTGACAACCCAATATAATGAAGCATAGCTAATAGCACATCATGTTTTAACGTATCGATTGCCTTACTAAAATCTAATAATATTAAAATACTATTTTCACCAGCATCTCTCGATCTGAATATATCGTCAGTCACATTATGAAAGGACGTCGCACAACTGTAACCTGGTCTGAATCCAGATTGATACTTCGGTAAAATATTATACATATTGAAATAAATGTTCATATAATTGCACATCCACAACTTTTTCTAAAACCTAACTACCTAAAAAACCTAACTTTTTCTAATACCTACCGGTATTATTTTCATAGTATCTTCAGATGGTATTTATTTAGATGTACTTCGTAATTAATTGAAAATGCAATCTGGTATCTATTATATTCTTATTACATAAGATAGTCTAATAATATAATATAAATATGTGTAATAAGAAATATATACAGCGTGGTGCAACCAAGATAGGGGGGACTATTATAATTAAATGGTGAGGAATTTAGAAAATCCTTTTTGGAATTCGATTGAGGGCTACATGGGCTATGTTTTAAAAAACATTTTCTTTATTCAGAGCGATCGAAACAGCCGATGACGAAGCAAACCTACTCTTTTTTTTTTTGTGAGACACTCAGTATTAAAATATTACAATCGATTCTGCTAATTACTACAAACAATTTGCTATAACTTTAGTTGTTTCTAAAATTCGTAGTTACGGAGCTATCCAATAAGTAAAAGTATTTCGTATTTTACTATAACACCAAAAACAAATAAACAATAAATATCAATACATTTTTAATCCCTGGTAGTTGCATTAAAACACACATAAGAAGCATTCGATACGGTGAATCACTCAACACTGTTGAATATTTTGTCAGAAATGGGCTTCGACCGTAGCGCTGTAACATTAATCGCTGCATTTCTATCTCAAAGAACCCAGTATGTTAACATTGATTCTCGAAATTCTTTACCTTTGGAACTATCAAGTGGCGTTCCGCAGGGTTCTATTTTAAGTCCAATTCTTTTCTCCTTATATACATCATCATTTCTTGATAACCTAAGGTACACGAAGGCACACTTATATGCGGACGATATCCAACTTTACTTCTCGTTTAAGGCGAATGACTGGGAAGAGAGCATTACGAAAATTAATACTGACCTAGCTACTATTTACCAAACATCACTGGCACACTCCCTGCACTTAAATCCTGAAAAGTCAAAGGTCGTGGTTTTTGGGGGGTAGGGAAGCCTGCGGAACTCTGAGTAACATAATCGACATTAGAATTGATAATGTACACATACCAGTGGTAAGTAAAGTAAGAAGTTTAGGTCTAATGCTGGACAATACCTTCCGTTTTAAAGATCAGATCAGCCGATATATCCAGACTTCCTACGCAAATCTTAAAAATTATACCCTTTCCGTTCGGTCTTAAATAGTCATATTAAAAAAACTTTATGTAATGCTTATGTTTTATCAAGTTTTACCTATTGTTCAGAAATATATCACCCATGTCTGGACTGTATTACCACTGCACGAATCCAGAAAGTGCAAAACTCTTGCTTAAGATACATTTACGGAATAAGGAAATTCCAACACATTTCCCATAAGTTAATCGATGCTGGCTGGCTGAACATGAAGAATCGCAGAGAAGTACAAACAATTTCATTATATCACAAAATTTTACTTACGAAATGTCCACCCTATTTATATGAGAAAATAAGGTTTAGAACGGATGTTCATAATATTACTACTCGGTTTCGGGGTTTAATTTCTCCACCCGCCCACCGTCTGTCGCTCTTCGAAAGATCGTTTTCATATAACATTTACCAAAAATATAATAATTTGCCTCTAATTCTTAAGCAATGCACTACGGTTACACAATTTAAATGCAAACTTCGGTCTATGCTTTTCTCCAATACGATAACTTAATTTAATTGATACATGTTCACACCTATAGGTATGTATGTAATTTCACACTGTTTGTGATGTCTCAAATACTCTGCACTGTATTTTGCGTTTTTCGATTAGTTGTGTGTACATACACTTAGTCCAGCTTCTAAATATATCTAGTAGAATTTTAGTGAATTCTTATCATTATTATTCTTTCTAATTTCTTTGCTATAGCACGTGAACTTGAAGCACACAGACTGCTTTAGATATAAGGTATTTTATAGGCATTTCATCTATTTGTTTTAATTTTTCCTTGGGTAAAACACAGGGTTAGGTAGAGCAGTTCACATGTCACACATGTAACTGAACCTCGCCCTGAGATTGAGCATTTAATTAGCTATTCTTCATATTAGGTTTTCTTTTTACTATTATTTATTTATATTATTAATTTTCTTTATGTATACAACCTTGAATTATAACTTGAATGCACAATAAAGACATTTATTATTATTATTATTATTATTATTAAATAAGTTATAAAAATAAATAAAATGATTTGTTTGAAAATGTAAAAAATATTTACAAAATCAATAATGATTCTGAAAAAATATGCTATAGATTAATAGAAACTCCAGTATCCATTGTGATAAATGACCTCTTGTAATCTGGGGGCATTGATGTAACAAGATTTGAGCAAGTTTCAGTGCCTCTCAAGCTTTCCCAAATACTTGTCACATCAATGCCTCGCAGATTACTTACTGGATAGCTTTTTTAACTTCTTATAAGTAAGCAGAAAACAATTTAACGTTTACCTTTTTAACATGATCAAAGCAGCTTTTAATCTCCTACTATGTTGTAAATCTTAATTTCCGCGTATCTGTGGAAGACTTGAACCTGCTACTAATATTTACGCAAGAAAATATATATATATTATAATATGCTAGCTATATTAACATTTCGATCTTAGAAAATTGATGCTGTTTCAATCTTATTTGGTATATCATCAAATACGCATTGATTTTCCCTATTGTCATCCTGCTATTTGCATTACTGTGAAAATCGTATTATCTCGTTTTACAATAATAAATCCAAATGTTATATATTCATAAACAGTATCTCGAAGTACACATATGTATTTTTGTCTTTTAAATAATCGCTGTCACATACATACTTGTTTTTAATATTCTGCATTGCGATTATATTCAAATAATTGCAATCGAAATAATATCCATATTATATTTTTAAAGAAAAAGTAAGATCAAATTTAAGCATCTCTTTTAAGACTATATATTAATAGAAATCACTAAAGACACTAATTAACATTATTAATAGTAATTCTAAACGCTAAATAACTAGTTCACTTTTAAATAAAGTCATATGAAAGCTAGTAAACAAAATCCCTAACGTTGTCAAGATAATATGTTGATTCATTAGAAAACTCAAAGTTAAAATGTATACATCGAATACAATGTGTATATAATATAGGTAATACAATCATTCGAAAAACATCCGAGCACGAGGGCAAATGAATGAATGAATCTCACAAATAAACAATACACTTGCAAGTTTTGCATTTCTTTCGCTAGTATACGAAAAACACATATTGCTGTAAACGACGATGTGCACCCGTCGAGCGTGAGCTGCTAAATAAGAAAATATGTATTGGTCTCGACGGTAAGGTGATATAAGGGGGGTGTCCATCGATATCTTCGCTCTTACTCGCATCGGTTGGGTACTTTTTACCGCTGCTGTACCATTTTAAGCGTTTGACCATCTCTCAAAGTGTGCGAGACGTGTGATGAACATTGAAAACTATTATATATGTGTATCTTCAAGGTCGGGTAAAATTTATCTGATGGGTGGTCAAACGATGATTTGTGGTTTGCTATGATTAAGTGGCCTGAAGCAAGAGGCTGTGACATTTTCTGCGTTTGACCTCATTTCATTGAAGATATGAATGTTTTTTTTAATTTTTTCGACTATTGTTAAGTTTAAAAAAATACTTGGTGGTCAAAAGTTGGTTAACCATATCCTGCACCAAAAATGTAGTCTTTGTTAATAATTTTTTTTTCAAAATTTTGAAAATGTGAAAGGTGGTCAAACGATGGTCAATCGTATCTGACAAAGTTTTAGTATTTTTGCCATTAGACCCTGTGGCTGTAACCTAAATAAAATGTTGTCAATCAAAATCGCTGATGGTCAATTCTTTCTAGCATTTTTGGCGATTTTTGAGCATTTTGCGGTGCCAACTTCGCGGACCTTAAAAATGGAGTTATTCGCAAAACATTGGGTGTTCGTCCACCCTGTTGGAATTCTTGAAGCAAAAGTTTCATAAAAAATACGTTTCGCTTTCAGCTAAATTTTGTCAGGACTTATAGTTAATAATATGCAGCGTAGAATGTTTAATTTTATAAAAATAAAGACGATGTTCCATAACGGTAATAATTCAAACAGTTTCCTTAATTTTACGATTGTTTTCATTTTCTCTAGTTCTTATTTTCAGTTTTTTTAGTTATTGTGTTTAATTAATTGTCACATTTATTTTGATTAAGAGATATAACGATGCAAGATAAATAATATTGTTAATATTTAACTCGTTTAGTTTGAGCGTAAGAGTAAGTATTAAACACGGAATCATATATTGTGCTTGTTTAGATGTTTTGGAGCCGCAATTGCTGAATAAAATGCTAATGAACACATGTAATAAAGTGTTGGTGTAAAAAATGAACTAGGACTAATTAAATTAATGTCAGCACACTACACACAAATTATATTTGCAAAAGTCACTAAATGAAACATCGAGAACAATAAAGATATTAAAGTAAAAGTAAGATTTGATAGTATATTATACTATACAAGTTTTGAGTGATTTCAAGGACTGTGGGCTCGTAATAACAATAAACATCGGTATCACCTCACACCACAACTTTGATTAATTATTCGGGACACGTGTTTCGAAAACGCATGGGTTTTCATCATCAACCGAATATTGTTATACAAGTTTTGTCAACTAAATTCTGTCTCACATTGTCAACTGTCGCATCTAATTAAGGCACTTTTTTGAATTGTGTTATATTGTAAATTATTTTGGTGGTCTTGAACAAATACATAACAAATAAATTAACTTGGATCAAAAGTTTATTTGTGTATTTTTGGCATTTTAAATTATTTCTGTCAGATTGTATGCGAGATTGTAAGTTTTTGTCGGGAAATTTTGTTGATTAAAATGATATTAATCAACAAATCATTTGCTAATGATCGTTATAAATTGTTTGAAATTATTAATATTATGTAATATAAATAAAACAATATATGGGACCGGCCACCCTATTCGCATGGATTTATATACAAAAAGCACATATATCTTTAAAATTCTTTGTTTTTAAAATTATTTTGGAATGTAGAGGCTGGTTCAAAGAATAATAGCACGATAAAGTCGCCAAAATATGAATGGAATACTATGTATAGAATTGTATGCTTCAACGGCGGAGACTAAATAAGGGCAAACTACTATATTGCCTATACTTTAAAAAGTGGCTTTTAACGTATCTATTATCTTTATTGAAATTGTCCACCAATGTTTCACAGACGTACGCATTTTACAAGTAGGTGTTTGAAGTAGTATCGTTTCTTTTGCTATTAGCAATAGCATTAGATTTAATACTAAAGTAAAGCTTTGTAAAATGTATAGAGGGTAGTAAAAATTTTTAAGGACATGACTTTTCTATTTTAAATTCATTCAATATTTAATATCGTAAATCGATTTTATATTTACCTACCTTCTATATATCATAATATATGTTATTTAATTTTATGGAAACTTTCATAAAGAAAATTTTGCTTATTATTTATATACTTTCCTTTTATTTTCAGTGTCCCCAGGCGTTAGAACAAATAATAAACTGCAACCTTACGCTTATTCCGGTGAAGTTGGAAATTCAAATACTTTGAGTCTTCATACTTCAGCCCATACTGTTACGCTTAATAGTCATAGGTAAGAAATTACTCATATGTTCAATTATTAAGTAAGATGTACTGTAAATTTAGAAACAGATTCAGCAAGCATGAAGGTGTTTATAGGTATATTTCAGGTATATTCGATATTGGGAAGTTTTTTTATAGTAATCTGTCACAAATTAGGGTAACATTAGATCACAGATCACTTACTTGTAAGTGATTTGTGCATTACATAGAACCGTATAACATAGTCTGTATATCCGCAAGTTGTAGATGCCACTGTACCAGAAAACGTTAAAAAAAACATCGGGTCGGCGTTCACCCTATAGCGTCGACCCTTAAAACTCTGCGGCTGCACTACCCAATCCCTGGTTTCAAAGTTCCAAGGCAACGGGCGTGGTGGGAGTAGACTTCGTATATAGGGGAGGATGCTTGGGCGTAGGCATGGGCATAAGCTCCGGTGTCCGGCCGCTAACCGTCGGAATATACGGTGGGTAAGTGAGGCACCCTACGGCGCTTACCTAGAGAACTCTGCAGCTGCACTACCCCATCCTTGGTGGCTACACTCAGGGAAACGGGCGTGGCGAGAGAATTTGGCGAAGATAGTAGGGGAGGATAAAAGTCGGTTCGCCGAGGAGTAGTCCGCCCGCTGGTTGTCTGGTTGGGGAAACCTTCGGTTTCATCCTAAAACAACTCGGTGATTCTGCGACCCTACGGTTTCATTGTAGCTGCCGCGGATACTTGATTGCAGGAGGGGCGAAAGAGTTGGCGCGGTTGGCATTTTGGGGTAGGGCTTTTGCCCGGCCGTCCCCGTAGTTCAGGCTTAATTCACGGGCGGGCTGGTTGTACCTCACGGCCAGATTCCGTTTCCCACGCTTGGCCGATAGTAGCCATCCGCAAGGAGGCCTAGGCCCCGTGGGGTTAGATGTGAGGTAGGAGTTCGCTAAAGCGTCTCCAACGGTGACCCGTCCAACGTTGACAAGAAAACTTGTCTAACATGGGTAGCACGGGGGAGAGGAGCCCACCGGTTCGCCCGGCCTCTCCGCGAGGTGTCGGTCTCGTGCGGGCAACTGGTTTCGTACCTCTTTGTCCTGAGGAGTGTGTGCATTTCCGTGACGGCGCATACCTAACGGTCGGTCGGCAGCTGGGTGCCCCTTTGGGGTCCAGCAACCAGAAAACAATGGCCTTTATCATCATCTCTGACGTAAAGAGCGGCATTTTAAAATTAGTATTTGAAATATGTATACAATATTAAATTCTTACATACTTTCTTTAAATTAATCAGTGGAAAATTTATGATTTGTTGAAAATATGTTTATGTGAATGTAAAAAGTATGCATTCAAATTTCCAATGAATCACAAAATTCCACTAAATTATTTTAGCGAAATTTGGGTAAAGGAGACTCTAGACTTGTTGTTTGTAGTACGGGTTGTGAAGATAACGACATTAATATGTCAGAGTGACACTTTTGATAGACAAATAATTCAAGTTAATTCTTTCTTTAGTGAAACTAAATAGTGCCACTATATCACGAGGACGGAACTTAAATATAATGATTGGGTATAGAGTTTTAGTTAATTGCTTGCATGTAGAGGCACTGTTAGCGCTGTCATCTAGCTAGTTGATATCTTGAGTATCTCATTGGCATCTGACTAGGTTAACATCTTACTGTCTAGTTGACATCTGACTATTGAGTTGACATGCAAACGGGAACAGAAGATATACTCTGCACTAGATAATGTGATGGTAATATATAATGTCATCAATAATTTAACGGGTCGATGGCCGCAGTGGTTAGGCGGCTGACTATTGTTGTGAGAGGACGATAGGTGCCGGGGTTCAATTCTCTGGAGGGACGGTGACATTTTTCAGAGACTTTAATCCCGGATCGACTTGCCATTCGCTGTTGGGAGCAAAGTGATTAACAGCGCGGCATCATAAAAGGCGATATGATGCTGTCACAAAGCCATTTAAACACAACTTACACACACTAAACTACACCGCAAGAGTTGCAGTGATAGCCAGACAAGTAATACAGCTTACGGAGTAACTGCAACTAAGCACCCACCACACATTAAAAAAACATATACATATGTATGTATATCTCATCTATGATCAATAATGAACTTAAGAAAACTGTCATAATACAGTTTATAGATATCTAATTCATATCACAATTTTGTTATGCATCAAAGTATAAATGTGCTGCAAATGAATGTGTTAATACGTCAACACAACATCGGTTTCTTCAACCACACAAACGTAGAAAACTTCCAAAAGTAGATAAAGATTGTAGATTCTAGAACATCCAAACATATTTAATATGGAGAAGATATTCATATACTTAACTATAAAAATTAGTTCAAATTGTGTTTACAAATGTGCTATTTGAGTGTTAAATTTAATATTTCATACAGGTACATATAATGATTGATACATATAAGATAAAAATAAGTCAAAAGATATAGTATCTTTTAAATATTAACCAGCCCAACACGTATACAGGTGGTTGGTTTTTCATTGTCTAGCCTATATCAGCTTTATTATCAAAAATTCAACAAAATATTAGAGATTTTTTTTTATCTCCAGCGATAATCAACTTTAATTTTTTTAATAGATGATAATGTATATTTTCTCTAAAAATGAATCCTCATTAAATTATGTTTATCATGATACGTCACAAGTTGGCGTATGTGTAGCATTTGTCTACGGAAACGAAATAATAAGTAAAAGTATGGAAAACTAAAATTTGCTTTTTCTAATATAAATTAAAAAAAATTAAATACTACATAGTAAGTATGTCTTATAATAATTGTTAAAATTGTTCACCATTACTTTCTAAATATTTGTAGGCTCGCGTAATTATGTTCCTCCTGGCGTTTTGCAGCATTTCTGGTATAATTAGCAAACAAGCTGCGGTAATTTTATTCTTCAGTTCCTGAAGATTTTGGGAAGGAGTGTCATAAACTTCGTTTTTCAAAACACACCATACAAAAAAATTAAGAATTGATAAATTAGCCGATCTGGCAGGCTACAAAATTAGTCCTCCGTTGCCGATTCAGTTTTGACCAAATTCATTTTGTAGATAATTTGTTACTGCAGCTGCATTATGAGGTGGGGCGCCGTCATGTTGGAACCACAAGTTTTGTTTTTAAGCTACTGGGAGATGGTTTATGTAGTCTTCAAATTCATTTTGTAAAAATAATAAATATCGATTCTGACTCAAAGTCCCTCGTAAAAATATGCCCCCAAAATTTCATTGTCGACTATCTCTACCCACACATTAATGGAAAAACGTACTTCCGCACGAGTTTCAACAATTACGCGAGAGTTAAATCGTCCCAGTAATGCGTATTCTTTCTATTAAAAATACAATTTCTGTGAATATTACATTCATCAGTCCAAATGATGTTATTTAAATATTGTCTTCCCACATTCACGAGCCATTCACAAAATATTATTGTTGGGATCATTAGCATGTAATGTTTGGACTAAATGTAATTTAAAAGGTTTTAGTTAGTGCAATTTTAAAATATTCATAATTTCGTGTCTTGGAATTCTCAAATCAAACGCTGCTTATCTTGTAGAAGTTCTTGGATTGGCTCTAAAGTAAGCTGAACTAACAACTTCATTGCCGTGGTTGTTTTCTCGTCCATTTTGAATATTATTTATACGCCTTGAAAAGTTGCCAGTTAACCGCAGAGAATTGTCTAAATTTTGATATAATATAGCAGCCTGATGTTTATTGTTGTTTGATATGTGAGAACAGCACAACATATCAACTTTTTCACTGTTGGTGAAGCTCATGTTCATTTTCCTCATACAAAACATTAAATAAAGAACCGCAATACCTCTAACACTATCAAACACTTCTAACTGATTTATTTCAAATATTTACAGGTATAAACAATAGAATATCACAGTCGACTACTATAATTTTATTTTTCTCATTATTAGGCATAATTTAAAGGAAGTTCCGTACTTGTTATACATCGTTATAAAGAGAAATTTATTTAGAATCATATCCCGTAAAAATATATAGGGTGTTCTATTTAAAAAATTAAAGTTGATTATGGTTACTAAAAATTAGTAAGCTATAAAAGATTTTTAATGATGCAATATGATAGACCATCTCGAGATACAAAACATTTTTCTGTATTTTTGATAATAAACTATAAATTCACGCTTATGACTCCACGAAAATCTAACTGAGGTAAGGAATAAAGATGTAGATTCCAAAAACGAAAATAATTTGATTCTTTTATTTAATGCCAAATTTTCGCCGAGAGATTCTCGGCCTTTTCAGGGCGCTACAGAGAACAATTTTTTGTTACAAAAGGTAATTAAAATTAATGAAATGTACTTAATTAAAATTTAAATCACTAGGACCTCATTGATCTTAAAATGTTACAAATAAAGCGTAAGAATCAAATTATTTTCGTTTTTGGAATCTACATCTTTTTTCCTTACCTCAGTTAGATTTTCGTGGAGTCATAAGCGTGTATTTATAGTTTTTTAGTTACGTGTACTCCGATACTCCTTTTACTTATACTTTGATAATAAAGCTGATATAGGCTGGACAATGAAAAACCAACCATCCTGTATATAACACTGTTTTATCTTGTAGGTGCTTCAAGCGAAACAATTATTAACAGATAATAATACATTTTAGGTCAACTTCGGTATAAGAAAATATGGTTGAAAATTTAGTTACAAAAAATAGTACCTGCTGCTAGTATCCAATAAATTTTTTTTTAGCTGTCTTAGATGTAGTTGGTCCGTAAAACATTAATTTTCTATTCTACAACTTACTTGCCTATTTGCTTCGAGTAGAATACTTTTTCTATCAGAATATTGTAGTCAAATAACGGTTTTTGTTGGCGTCACTTTTTTATTGAGCTGGTAGTTCGGAATACGCTTCAATAAATTCCAGCCAACATTGTTTCAGTAAACGCCAAGTTAATTATGAATTGCTCCTGGGTCCTATCATTATACAGAAATATACATTCTAAATAGACAGATAGACACATGCATAGTAGTAATGAAGAGACTCGAATGACAACGCTACCTTTCATAGTACAAATCGTTACACAAAACTCGTTTGTTGCGCAAAATGTATCAGGAAATTCGGATTTTACACAACAGACTACGCAGCTCGTCAATCACAATCATTTACGGTCAATCATGTTGCGCAGTACACATTGTCGCGCAACATGATTAATGGTGAATAGAACCCTGTAACTCTGAATTATAAACCAGATTATTAATCTGTGATAAGCGTATTCATTTTCAGATATATACTTTGTTTGTATATGGTTTTGTAGCATATGCAGATATGCACTTAGGTCATGAAAATTCTAAAAACAAAGTTTCTCAACACAGACACAGTATAGACCTCCAGTCAGAACGTACAAAAAGGGGGTTCCTTCGATCTTGGTGCTCCTAATTTTCATGATTTTCACTTTGATAGCCCTATTTGTGGAGTGTGCAATAAATTATATGATAGATTATACAGAGAGGGCGATGGGTGTATGTAACCATTACGTGACCTCACATTTTAATGTGGTGACATTCCTAAGTTGTTAAGACAAGATGTAGATCTTTATAGTCATAATTTTCAAACTGGCGGAGTGTCAATTTTTTTAGTTATAAGAAGAAATTGCTTTTGAGAGAAACACGTTTAAAACAAAATATATTTGGAGAACGTTTTTATTGCTATATTGTCACAGAATGAAAAAAATTGGTGCATTAAAACTTCAAAAAGACCAGCATCGTTTTTTAAACATAAATGTCCTATTTAAATTGATCCGTTGTTACATATTGTGCCAATGTCATTGATAGCTGCAGTGGTGGTTTTTCTCAGCTCATCTAGAGTATAGAGACGATTTCGGAATACTATGTTTTTTAAATGACCAAATAACAAGAAATCGAATGGTGTTAAATCAGCCGAATGTGCTGCCCAACGTCTTATACTTATTAATTTATTGTCAAAATATTCTTCAAGGTACGCTATTGTACACTGCCAACAGCTTGAAAGTTAACGACTGCTGAAAATTTTCGTAGCCTGGTGTAAAGCTGGCTTTATGTACTGTTATTGCCTATATAATGTAATAGCGCTTTTGACTTATTTTGTACTGTTATGCACAGAATGTATTTCTATTTTATTTTAATACATACTGTTAATAAAGGAGAAAAATACACTCAGCGCATAAAACTGCGATAAGTCAAAAACGCTATTAGTAGACTGTCATAAGTGTCATAAAATCAGTCAAACTGTATTTTCCTTATTACAATATCTGAGACTTCTGTAAATATTGTATGATGCCCCGTCTCAGTGAAGCTCAAAAAATAAGAGCAAGAACTTTGTTAGAAAATGGCTGGAGAATGCAAACGGTGGCAGATGATCTGCATGTTAGTAAAACCTGCATTTTTAAATTAAAGCAGATCAAGGGGTTGATCTAGCGTATGTGCATGGTGGTGGAGCGAGAAAAATTTCAACGTTGGAGGATGATGCTTCATTGGTGAATTGGATTCAAAGAAACCTCTTTGGAACGGCAGTGAAAGCGGCATACGAAACCCATTTTCCGGGTTCCATTTCAACATCAAGGCAACGTATTCGAGATTTTGGGCTTTTATTTCATTCAATAAAGATACATGTATTGTGTGTATTTGTACTCATATGCATTAGTTGCATACATTAAAATTTAATATTAATTATTTGAAGCACTGTCTACTTACTGTCAAAATTTGAGGTTTAGAAATACAGGTATTAAATTTCCTTGAAATGCAGTTTTACACTAGGAAATTTAGAGAAATATGTATGCTAAGAGTCGTTAACTTTCAAGCTGTTGGCAGTGTACATGAAAGAAATTTAAATGTATTTTTAATGATTCAGTGTGCATACCTGTTTGAACAGATAATTTTCTAATCGATTTATTGGAACTGTTGTCATTCTATCAGAAGTGTCAAGTACTGCTCCTTCAGTTAATACTCGAGGAGTGCTAACCGATTTACAGTTCGCAACGCTACCAATTTCTATAAATCGTTGTTCCAGTCTGTTGGATATTCGAATATAAATTTGTTGAATGCAGGATTATACAGTCTTCTAGTTCATCTATGAATGCCATTTTCACCAGCCAGACATGAACAGTGCAATCAGTAGTCTTTAAAAAGACAGTTATACTACAATAAACTCTATTGGGGTTTCAAGATCAGCGATACGCTCTTTGGTGGTTATATTTCAAACTAACTTCTGATACATTCATGACATTTGAATTTATGTTACTTTTTACATTTGTTTTTATGCATTAGTTTATTTCTGAGTCCAGTTTGCGCAGTTGCTTATGATTATATTTGTTTTATTCAATGCCGCATTATTTTAATAACCAATTATTGGTGTATATGGTAAAGAATCATCATCGTATATTAGAAAAAAGTAGTGCCTTGTCATAAGGATACTTTAACGGTACGTGTTAGTCTAAAACAATAGAAAGTGTTTCTAATTATTTATTGTTGTTGGCTCCTGCTGTGGAAGTCTTGGGTTAAAAAGACACGCAGGTAAGTTTTCATTTGTTTTTACCAGAAAACTAGAGTTTTTATTAAAAATCACTTTGGAAGACAATTGGTCGGTCGTAGAGAAACTTGGAAAATAAAGTTACGAATAGGAAAACCTATTTTTAAATGTATGAGTCTTTATGTTTTACTAATGAAGATTATTTTCATAAAGTATTAATCAAACCGTTACATTTTATATTGTAAAATCAGTTAGTATTATTTCAGGTACAAAGACAAACAGAGGAAAAATATTAAAAAAACAGCAGCGTCATCTCAACATTTATTACTCGTATAATTACTATATTTTACAAGTTTTGTATGAGCAGTCCAAGATCTGTTTGGCAAAATAAGAGAAGAGAGTTTCATCGATGATGATTAATTGAAATGAGCGTTAATTTTGGACGGTCCTGTACACAGACGTAATTTTGGATGCGTAAATTTTCTGCGTTGTATTTCAGCTAGTAACCTGTCAAATGTCAAGTCTTCACTTGCAATGGTTCCGAAAATACAAAGTTTTTAACATAACATTGCAGTTGGCCGTATATTTGAAAAAACTGATTTTGGGTATAAGCAAATACTATGTAAATATACATACGTTCAAAGAATACTTTTTTACGTGAAGTATAGATGTCGCCGATAGTAAAACGTTAAGGATGCATATGACCAGACAAATATTGGCTGTCGATTGTGGCTGTCAATTAACTTCAAATTGACGAGACATCTGACAGGTGTCATAGAAGCAATAATTTATCTGGTCCGCTGCTTGTTTACGAACGTCCCTTGCCCCTCTACTTTAAAACTCGCCGTTCTGAATATACTGTGCCGCGTTCTCTGTTTCAGTAATAGAACTAACACATCTTTGAGCATATTAATATTATATTTGGTATAAGATACCTTAACAAGTTTTGATAGAGAATTGCATGCACGATCTGAAAAAATCAAAAAATATATATACCATACTATAATTTAAGAAAGTTGATGTGAATTTTCGGTCAAACGGAAATGATACAAAGGCGTAAATAATTTCGCCGGTGATACAGGATTATACTATCTCTAATTATAAGTTTTTAGAATTGTAGCATTTCAGGAACAGCGAAAAGTTCTAACGAACCAGTTCTGTGAATAACCTTGTATTTACGTTTGTGAAACGATAAATTATAAGCACAAATTGATGCAATACGTTGTTTAATTAAATTTTGTTTTATTTAATTAACTACATTTTCTGATATTTTATACAGTTTTTATAGCACTAACGCGTATAATAACTTATTTCATCATTTTTCGTAACAACTAGGACTTAGCAAGTATGAAATTTTGACGATGGATAATACAACCGTCATTTTATAAAAATAGTAATAGAGCTCGCAGAAGTATGCTGAGTCAATCCAAGTTAGGATCATCTTCGTGTTTGAATATAAATAAGACACAGTAAAACTTACAGTAAAAAAAATAGTTAACAGTTTTTAAATGTTTCTTTATTTTTAGTGCCAACATAGTGGAAATACCTATGTCCAACGACTCTGACGCAGTTCCAAACAAAAGTATTGCTGCACAGTGTGAGACGAATACGGCGCCAACCAACAACAAGAACAAAACCATTGTCCGTAAAAATAATTTAGTTATGGAGGTAACGTGATGCACAACATCGAACCTGGGCCTTGTATGGGTTACAGGAAACGTGTGGCTTTGTACATCCTGGGTAATTTCACTTTCCATTTGTAATAAAGCTAATGATAAAGATGCACGAGCTGAAGATTTTAAATGCCTGTCGCAGATTCATAGGTGTATAAGAGAAGTAAGAAAGCAACAAATAACCCGTGTCTATTACTGTTTCCCTATTTTCATTTTTTTACATAACAACTGTGAGAGAATATTATGTAAAAATACAAACTTAGATAAGGAAATTATTTTTATAAATATGGAAGTATAGTGAAAAAAATGTTTTGTTTTTGAGTTTTATATTTGTTACTCCGTCTTTCAAGTGATGTGATGTGGTAAAGAATCCTCTATTTTCCCGATATTAAGTAATGCAAAAATTCATAATGGTTTTTACTTACAAAAAACAACAAAATATATACATAATTCAATGACTATAATTATTACTATCAATGTGTAATGTATAAATGTATTGAGTATGTACTGTATTTAAACAAAATATCTTAAAAATTATAAAATGGATCTTTTATCTAATTTCGAAATAGTACACTGCAAGTAGTAGTTTTATTTTTTATTCTTTTTAAACACAGTTTTTGGTTTAATTTTTTTATATAAAACTATTTTTGCTATTGAATGTATGAACGCGCTTTTCGGGTTTCGCATTTATGAAATCATCCTGATATCTTGAATATATTTTCTGATTTCAAAAAGATCCAAATAAGCGTATATAAGTGGTAATTTGAAAAGAAAATTATATATGATGAATATAGCTGTATATCATACTGAATTCTTATGTTAAATCGTAACGGAGATAATATGAACGGTGATTAGAAAGGTCTCGTCAAGTACAATGTAGGCGAGTTCTTTAAGTATGTATAGATAGGGGTAAACAGTCGATATACATACAGGCCAAACGTTATAGGATGGCGAGAGCCGGCACATCCAGATCGTGTATTCGGGCAAGGTCGGTAAACGAGTAAGCGTTAGTTACTGTAACCATAGGCGTAACACAAGATTTGCGAAATGTGTGATTAAAAATGGAAAAAATTAAAATGACCGCGATGTTTTGACCGTATTCGTTTATCTTAAATGTAAGTATAACAGCTCATTAAAAAAATCATATAATAACGAAATTTTCCATTCAAAACATACAATTTAAATATTTATAGAATTTATTTCAGAATACCTTTTAACATTTTCTTATAAATGTATATGTGACAACGCACGTGACTGCCGCTACTTAAATTTGCCGCCTCTTTTAAACCACTGCGCATTCCCTGCTCTCGCCACGTTACGGCGATTGACCTGTACCTCAGTATTATATAACCCGTATATTTCCATATTTACATCTGGTTTAAATGTTAGACAATGGGTTGCCATGTTTATTAAAACGGATTGATTATAGGATTGAGTTATTTATTATTTCGCCAAATGTGAAGTTAAAACCATTTGCATTAAGATTCATCAAATGGTTTTTTTACATAAGAATTTTGCACATCGATGATAAATCGTGTGATGATTTAAGATCTGTCACAGAATTCACAGAGCTTTTTATTATTATTATAATAGTTATCTATACCACAAAATAATGAGTACTTATGTATTATTGTTATCACAAACAACAAAAAATCTGAATCTTAACTGATGTAATTAAAGTAAATTTCGCATAATTTTTCAAATTGCAGCAATTTCATGTGGGCCAATTTTTGTTACTTGAATATAAATTTAATATTAATAAAATATATAATTTGTATTCACTATAAATTTATAATGGGTTAATTTTTACATGATCCTGCAATTTTAATAATATAAATGACGTAAAAAACAAACAGATTATGTTGCAAAGCTATCCGCGCTTTGAAATGTTTAACGACGTGCTTTGTATCGGATATTAACTCTTTATTTTCTTACATTTATGTTAAAATTGCTTACGAAGCATTAAATGCGGAAAAACACTAATTATTTAATTCAGACTAGGTTTTGTTGAATTTCCGCATTATCTACCATCAAAAACATAAAATTATTATTTTGTTAATCCGAAATCCGTTTTTATCAATTGGCATAGGTATTCTTGTAAATTCTATAATCTATAGGATGGGTTACCTTACCTCTTTTATGGTTTAAAATAAAAGTTCAGTATGGAACTTAGTGCTAATTTGAAATCAATAACTGACTTCTGAATAATTCTCTGAAAATAACTAAACACTCTCCCTGTATATAGACTGAGGCAATGGTGGTAACTAGTTTTTTGTCCAATATATGTTATTTCGAAAATAAGTATCTATAAAAGAAAGAGTTATAGATTTGTTCGCATAGCTAAAGAAGGTTGCTTATAGACTATTGATGTGATCATGCAACACATTATACAGACGAGAGCATTGTTTTTCACAATTATTTGTGCGCTAACTTTCATATGGTACCTATATATTGCATACGGTACTCGTCTATTTGAAAATGTATCTATATAGTTAATATACATTAATTTGGATTGTAAGCTCTCTGTCAATGAAGGTTTGTATATAAAGCATAATATAAAATGAATTAACTCGTACTTTAAACACACAGCACAGCAAAAAATATTCTAAAAAACTACAACTAAAAATACATCAGTATATAAAAGTTAAAGGATGAAATTTATACATGTATTTGACATTGTAAACATAGAAATGGCTTTAGTTCTATTTGTGTTTTATTTTAAATTGTTTGGAAAGTATTGCTTTGATTAAACGATATCTAGCTTAATGAGCTGCTATTTTACTAACTAAAATATTTGTAATTTTCAAACAAAACGGTTACAAACCTATTACCCCAGGCTGTATAATTATACTTGAGAGATCTTCCACTATAAGGAAAAATAACTATTAGCATTAATCTGCCAAAGACTTAGATTTGTCAGAATCGTACAGCAATATAAAACAATGTTTTAATCAGAATATTATTCTAATTGTTTCTATATTCTAATATAGAAATACTATTTGCAGTAATCAGTGTACATCTATATTAAAATAAAAATTCGTAAATTTATATATTTTTCTCTTTTATTTCTATTGTAAAGTGTCTAATGAAAAATAAAATATTATACATATATACATACTTCCATTCAATGTATTTATAGTACTATAATACCATCACTGTAGAGGTCTTTTGTATTATACGGATTTTTTAATTTTTCTTAAATACGGAATACTTGTGTAAAGCTGAAGCTTTACAGTCACTTTTAATTGGTCTATTGGTCATGCTTTTCAGTTTAAAATGGTTATGTGTTATTAAAAGTTTTCAACAGATTCCTTCTCAAGTTTTCATAAAAAAAATAGTAAGGACTAGTTGCATTCTATAGAATTTATTTTTACATGTTCAAGTTGTATAATTGTGCAAACTCGATATTGCGTTATACCAAATATTTGAATATTTGTTATAAAAGTACATAAATTTGTGGTCGAATCTTATAGATAGATTATAAACCGGAAAAAAGAATGCTTGCTTTTTCCCTATTAATTTCCACAAAACATGACAATTTAGTACAAAATGTAAATTATCGCTGGAATTCTTGATTTTACGCGAAACTGTAGAAACCATGTACCTATAAAATTTAAAATGGGAGGTTTGAGTGGCATATACTCGTAATATTATTCTCAAATACCGTTTCTTTCGAAAAATATGTTTTTTGCTATTTCACAAGCTCAAATTGTAAAAACTTGTGCATTAGCTGTGGATATTGGCGACAAACTTGTAGTAAATATACGGTGAACTAAACAAGATAGATAGGATATCTATATATAAATATGTTAAACACTCTTAATATGCACAGGTCTAGAAATCAATTTTTTTACGAAATATGTAATTCTTGTAGAAATTAAATAGCAACAAAATTTTATTAATCAATAGTTTTTTATAATAATTTACTACTTTATGCTTTCTTTAAATGCTCATTGAAAATAAAATAGAAATTATATTCTGTAGTGTAAACCGTTGCAAATATGTATTGAATTGTTAAATCCGAATTGCGGTAATATGAATTGTAGTGGTGTGCAAAATTCGCATCCTAGCATTGTGCGTTCGTTATTGGTGCTACTCGAATTCTTTGATGTTAATATACTCTAAATTATGGAAGGGAAACAACGCGGAACGTATCGGGGTGAGGATGTTGAATTTTTTTCCTTTGTTACAAACTTGCTAGTAACGCTTATAAAATAAATGTTACAAATGCCTATTTAAAATAATTCTCATGTTAGCCATTTATAAAAAGCAACTAAGGTGTTTGATTCAGCTTTCTTAATTCGTACTCTCTAATGTGCATTTGAAAATCATTGAGCATTACCACAATGTAAATGTATAAATGGAACGTGCTTTGTATCATTTGAATATTGTAGATAGGTACATTTCCTTTCATAAAAAAAAATCAAAGAGTGCGATAATTAACCAAATTGACTGCGTTGCGATGTTTACTGTTTTGTTTATATTTAAACAGGAGAATATTAGTGGCTACTCTTTAAACAAAGTACATGGCAGGGTCGATTTTATAGCCGATTAAACTATTTTAATGGTTCAATTAATTTTCTTTCTTTGTATTATGATTCGAGTATCTTACTGTGTCGAGTAGATTATAATCCGTAACATGAGTCGGTATAGTGCTAAACGAAAACTTCGTACAACGGGTTATGATTATATGCAATTAAAAATTTGCGAGATAATTTTCAATTTCTTTACATTCAACTAAACCCGGTTATACGTTCTCCTTTAAACATATCTGTAATATTCGATCACGATTGTACGTCACAGTTCTTAAAAATCCAAATATACTGCACTCATTTTTTCTCAATATTAAATTCGTGAAAATTTTGTAACTAGTGTATTCATTTTTTAACATTGAAATTATTGAAATGCTACTCTTCAAAAGCTACTGAATGCAATAATTTAGAGTATTCCAATGAACATTTAAAAAACGAAAATGCATTCAAATGAGAAAACATATCGTTGTGATCCATTTATTAGGAAAAACAACTTTGTATTGTTACTATTTTAACAATTTTTACATGTGAAGTTTAAATTCGCAATATAGCTATACCGATAAAATTTATGAGAAATATTCATCTTTCAGATATGTTAGGTACACCTTAGTTTACAGGTTTGTCGTGTTTTGTAATTCGGTATTTCCCAATCAGTTTGAGAGATTTACCAATCAAATTTTTCGTAGCTAGTTGTACTTTTAATTCAGAATTTACTAAAATGTCCAAGAGAAAACAGTTTTCAAGCAGTTACAATTATGTATGTAAAGCCCTGTCCCTTGTCCTTATTTTTCTTCTAAATATATTCAACTACTCTGAACTCAATACGTTCATAGTTTAAAATACTACGTACCTATGATTTACCGTATGTAAAGTAATTGCTAAAAAATTCGGAAAAATTGGGAATCGCTGTTTTAAGTATTTAGTCGAAAATAGGAACTGCAAGTGACTCTTGAGTTGTGACGAATAGTAGAAAAATACATATTTTTTTATTTCTCTAATTATGCTTATTATTTGTTGCAGTACAGTTCAATTGATATGCCAATTATGCATGCATAATATACTATACAGTTTTTATGTAGAACTAATCTGTTGAGTTCTGTAGTAAAGGTAATATACATGGATTATTCGTAAATTTTTGGTAATATTGAAACCAATAATCTAACAATTATACCTGTTGGAGGTTAAAATAAAGTGTACTCTACACTCCACCTTCATTAACAATCTTAATTTATTGAAATGTTTTTTACATATTATGGCTATGTTTTCAACTAAATAGTTTTCAAAACATCCATTTAGACTGAACTGTGTGACAAAGAATTTAATCAAGCATTTTGATAAAAAAGTATATATTTTATAATATGTGCAATTATTTGAAATTATTTTAAATTATAAACCGTAACAATGCGAAAAGGTATTACTCTAATTTATTATTTTGTATAAATAAAGATGTAATTATCTAATTAGTGTATAAGAGAATAAAAGAGGCTGTTGATATATTATTATTAGTAATTTATTACATTTTGTAATTGCAAGACATTTTGTGAAATGTACTTAAATCTTTTTTAATGATGAAATATAAAGAAATAAACACTCTGTACTACATATGTATTTTAATGTTGAAACAGTAACTACAGTAATACCGCTGCATGTTGTGCAAATAATTTTATGTTTTCATCCTTATAAATAAGTTGTCAAGTTTTTTATTGCATTTTCTAAAATGCTCGTAATATGTTTGAATAGTAAATTTGTATGTACTAAAAAAAACAATGTCTTAAAGAAAATGCAACACAAAACAGAATTATTGAAGCATATTATTTCACACATATATTTACAAAATATAGTAAAAATATAGTTATATAAGCAGATATTATAAATCAATGACCTTGTGCAGTCTTGATGTAAATAATGATTTTACAAATTTACTACAATTAAGAACAAATCTCTTGGAAATACCTAGGTGATGCGTTATTGTTTCGAAAGATACGTGACCCGTTTAGTGAGATAGATATTTTAAAAACTAAGTTAACAAAACTAGTTTAAGAATGCCCAGGGAAAATTTATTAAATGCCATTTTCTATAACTGCATTTCGTTACAATTCATAATACACTGTTAACATCTTGGTTTGCACATATTTAATAAATTCTTTTTATATTAATCTTAAAATATGAGATATTTTAAGATATCTAGAAGTTGTTTTTCCTAATTTTATTGGGTAATGACAGTCGATTTCATGCAAGTTTGTCTAATACATTTATAAATGCATTAGACAAACTTGCATGTATCTTTTACATGTAGGTACAACCTACTTTTAATATTTTTAATATGTAAACATTTGAATAACTTGAAAATGATACGATTGAATAGGTATCCAAACGTAAAAAATAAATATTACATGAAATCGACCGTCATTATCCAATAAAATTAGGGGAAAAAATTATATAAAACACGGTCAAAGAATAGGACAAGATAGAAGATATCTAGAAGGAAAGTGTATTTGTACCATTTTCTCTTCATACAGTCTTTTAGAACTTCGCGAAAATATTTGCCAAGTGAAACTATGTAACAAAAAACGAGTAAAAAGAAAATTGCAATGAAATATTCAATAATGAATCTTAATTTTTTTTTTAATAAATTATTGAAATTAGCTCCAGCACACTTTCCAGCAACAACGTCTAATAATGTATGTTTGGCGAGATTCTTAACCTTGCCCCAATTTAAAATCCATAACACCTGTATTATATTCAAATATATACACACAGAAACATTTGCAATGTTTATTTTAGTTTAGTATGTCCGCTTTTCATGCATGTTCAACAATTATTTTCTCAGATTTTTACGTTTTCATTTGGAAAATTGAGCGAATTTCTGATAGACTCAACATAAGCATCATATGACTTTCTTATTTTCTCATTTCGCCTTTGTATAACTATGAATTTATTGTGAAATTGTTTTCCGGTTAATAAGTAGTTGTGATTTTCATACTAAATTGACAGTTTGGTATATAGTAACTGACACATTTCCTTTTTTTTCAGAAGAAGGAAAAATAATAGCTGATTATATTTTTACAAATATTAGGGAGAAGTACGATACGAACCTTAAACATGTGTATTACATATTTAAAACTATTCAATATTTGAAATTAATTTGTTTTTCATTTACCGTTGGTTTTATGAAAGAAGTGTATGTTTTATAAACAAACTTAAAAATCTAAAGGCTGTTACAAAATTTGTAAATAATTGGTATATACCTACAGGTGGGTATTTTCTAAAATGAATAATAAACCTTCGTCATTAATTAGCGTACAAGTAGTATTAAAATGGGGTTGAATCTCAATACGGATAATTATTTTTGCTTTTAAAATAATGTTAATTGAGGGCGAGATAATTGGTCAGATCACCTTGGAGGTTTTATTCTTTAGTATTAACGTAAACTGTTAGCGAATTTAGGTAAACAAAAATAAAATCAGCATCTTTATAATAGAATTTTTATTTTTTAAATCAAAATGCATAAAATGTCAATTTATTTTATTTTAACATGGCTATAGGAGACTTCCTGTTAATGTATTATGTGCTGTGTAAGTCCGTTTAATTTTCCGAGTATATCATAATAGCAGACAGAGTATTTCTCGTGATATGTTTTCAAAAACAAGGAAATACGCAATTGATATAATATGTATCAGTTACCGACTCCTCACATTTAAACATAAGCTGATCTAGTTGGTGTACGTTGATTCTCCGTGATGTAGCAATTTCTTTGTTCTTTATTCGTCAAAACAGCAAAATATCATAAATCGTATCGCGAAAAATACCCTAAAGTTTTATATAAATCCAGTATCTTTTAAAAATACATGATACTTTTCGAAGAAATTTTAGATTGAAAAAATAACCTTATAGCTTGATTTACAACTCTTGACAATAATGATTATAATAGTGATTGAAAGCCCCAATCGTATTTTAGTTCGTATATTTGTTAGGTACAAGTGCATTATTAAGCAACGAGTGATCTGGTTTATAATGTCAATTTGTCGTCATGATTATAGAGATTTAAATTGTTATGGATAAAAATTATTGTAAGTGTAGAAGAAAACAGGTTCTGTGCTATGCAAACTGCCAGATGAAAGTAACAAATAATAACTAGTGAAGAGAATACGATAAAACATATCTAAGAAACCTTTTTAATTGATTTTTAAGAAACTGTGTGAAATGGGCAGAAGCACATTCCACATGAAACTGTTTGCGACATATCCATGAATCACAAATACACAGCTGCTCTCCTAGATCATGCTCGATATTAAAGAATTTCTGGCCCGTGTGTTAGTTTAAAATTAATATTTTTTTATCTGTTCAAATAAACTCACAAACATTTGCAGCGTTTGCTGAATTTTACTATTCCAGCAGCTATTTTTGTTTAGATTGTTTGAAATATTGTGTTACTTTTTCTCTTATAGTTATTGTTTTTACATGCAGGGTGGTCCATTTAAAGTGTAACACTGTAATATCTTAGAAACAATTAGTGTTACGAAGAAAAGTATTAGACAAAAGTTTAACTATATGAAGGGGCTCATTCGATGGCGTTACTGTTGTTACTATAAAGAAAGACACAACCGTCGTAGCAAGGTCAACTATTATTTTTCAAATATCTTGGTATTTTTTTTAATCAAATTCTAAAAGAGCAATAAGTTGTGAATAGAATAATACTAAACCACATATGACTTCAAATTAATATTAATCGAGATCTTTCGAAATAATGAGGACATAATAAAAGTCAGTGCAGTAAATGTTTTTTATTCGTTTGTTAAATATAGAAGTAGAAAATAATGTTAATAGTAGCTACTAATTCTTTACATAAGGTAAACAGTTGAACAAAGCAGGCGTCTATCGAATTAAATGTTCAAATTGGCGGCCACCAGCCTCAATGCACTTTTGGATTCGCGCAGAAAAATCTATGCACACGCAGTAACATGTATTCAGAAATGTCTGCATATGCACGTCTTATTTTCTGCTGCTTGTTTTCTGGCGTTGTTGGTTCCGTATCATATACAACAAGTCGATATTGTACACGTACACTTAAAATAAATATAGCGATTCTTCTGAATACAAAAGTGCTTTGGGGCTGGTGGCCGCCAATTTGAACATCTAATTCGATAGCCGTCTGCGTTCTTCCACTGTTTACCTTATGTAAACAGTTTGTAGCTACTATTAACATTTATTTTCTACTATTACATTTAACAAACAAAGGAAAAACATTGCTGCACTGACTTTTATTATGTCCTAATTTTTTCGAAATATCTTGATTAATATTAATTTGAAGCCATATGTGGTTTACTATTTTTCTATTCATAATTTATTACCCTTTTAGAATTTGATAAAAAAAATACCATATGCTATTCGAAAAAAAAAGAGTTGACCTTGCTATGACCTTTGCGTCTTTCTTAATAGTGACAACAGTAGCGCCATCGGATGAGCCCCTTCATATGCATAGTTAAACTTTTGTTTAATACTTTTCTTCATAACACTAGTTGTTTCGAAGATATTACAATGTTACACTTTAAATTGACCACCTTGTATACTAATCTGGCGAACAGTCTGCACATTTAAGATCCTTTACTTATTCATTTATATTTTTAACTTGTTTTATATGAACAAATTTCAAAATAACCTGATTCTTCCCTTGATTGCTTTTTACTGTGTTTGAGAACGATCAAATATGGAATTACAAATTGTACCAAGTTAAGTCAAACTTTACACATACGTTCTTTAAAATCCCAAACTAATATAAAAGTATTAAGTTTATATAGTGCTAATGTCACGTATAACTTGCTATTTTGTTTTTAAAGAGAATACAAAATATTCCACAGGAAACGTACTCACGAGTGTAAAATTCTGAATATATATAATAACATCATTCCGCTGTCGGGCACTTTTTAATTTTATGAATATATATATATTAAACTGCTAACTTCTTCATGCATCCTGTACAGAAAAATTATTTAAGATTTGTAGAGATAGATTGATGTTTTCCAAAAGTCATAATTTTTTTTAGTTTAGATTTAATGAATATGAATATAGTCTTGTTGCATCTTATTAATTGAAATACATTATTGTCCATTCATTTAGGAAATGTCCTACCTGTAAAACGTTTATACATAGTTAAGCTCTCTTTTCCTGTCGATTAGAGTGTGTTTGCTTTTTAATAAGTTCTTTTTGTAGGTTTGAATTATACATTTTATGTAAAAAATTATTTAAATATGTGTATATATAGATCTTTATATTAATTTGTATATGTATATAATATATTGTACATTTTTATACAAAACTTACTGTGATTGACTATTTTGTTTAAACATTAATGAGAAAATAAAGTAATACTGCCAGATTTTTCTAATTGTGTATAAAAAGAACCTCTCCTTCAGCAAAGTTTGAATGACAACTGTATACCGCAGGGCACTATCCGCTATTTAGAATTAATTTAATTACTACTACGACTTACTACTGATTTTTTTGATAATTTAAATTAAATGGTCAATCAGTGATTGTAAATATATTTTTGTATAGTTAAGAGTACTTAATTTTTAATGAGAAACCAAAAGAAATGTGTGATTCAAACTTAAAAAAAATGATAGAATCAATGGTGCAAGATATTAGGGTTTAAGTCACATTCCTCTACGTTTCCAGAACAGCAGTAAAGAACGTTTATGTGAAATCAACCATTCGAAGTAATAAAAATAATCTTGCTATATGTGATTGTATAATCTTAATATTAGTTAATTAGGTACGTAGGATATAGAATGTATAATATTCTATTTCGAATTGTTGATTTTACATTTCTTTAAACATGAAGACAAACTTGTAAAGCAACATAGATTATAAAAAGAACATTTTTATAATACGCTTTTCCTAGTTGTTTCACATCCAAAATGTATAAATATATATTGTACATTTGACTATTTTTATTATTTAAAACATGTAAAAAAATCTTGCAGTACAAATACATACAGACTATGTTGCATTTACTCTTGAAAATGAATATAAATGCTTTAACAGTGATTAGTTTTTCTTTTACTTTTGGTTAATTCTAGAACACCAATGGACTGTGAATTTTTCTATGTATATGAATGATTGCCTAACACTTTTCTAATTGCATCAGTCAGGTCACTAGGTGTTTTATGATAGCCAAAACCCCGTCATGAAATGTGGCATTAACATACATTTTATTAATGCGATTTACTATATACGGGTCTCTATATGGAAGTTTGGGTTTTTGATTAGGATATCTGAATGTGAATATATTTGTAAATAATGTGATTAGTTTATGTGTACGAGTGATTAATAAAATCTGTCAACCAGGTTTTAGATTCGAAAGAAATATAAATGTTGCACCTTTTAATTTAAAAAAATCTCCTATCCTAGTTTTCATATGATTTCTAATTTTATCAAAATTTACTAAAGGAATACTAAGAGATCCTAAAAGTAAGTATATCAATTAGACTCTCATGTTTGTAATAATAGATGATTGTTCTGGATTTTATACGAAAATTCAATAGGCCAGTGAAGCATGTAACAGTACGGCTCTAAAGTGTCTCTCCCTCCCCTCCAACTGTACTAACTTATTTTCGGTTATTAGAGACGTTCCAGTTTGGGGTAATTAATATGAATAATTATACAGTGTGCTTGAGAGAAACCTGAGAAACGCATGTAATAACTCAAAGCATCGCCTACGTAGTAAGTCACGCCTCCCGTCGCTTAATGTCGACGGTGATCGACAAACATTTGAATTTCATGCTATCACCAATGAAGGCATATAATCAATAAAACGATTCAAATATAAAAAAGATGTGTTAGAAACATAAGCAATCCCAGTTTGGACGAAATATCTGCAGAATTAAGAACAAAAGACAAAGTAAATCTTAAATGTATACTGAAATAAAATTCTAATTACATCCATATTTTTTGAAATGGTTTATCAAATAATGCATCGAACTACATGATACTTCGCGTTCAAATGCTGTCATAAATAAGCCACTTGTTTCATTCAATGTGCTGCCACGGTGATGCCATTGTATTACGGATTTCTTTTCCTCCAAAGTTAAATTCATGATAACCGATTAATTTAATCTAACGGTTTAAACCTTTCTAAAATTAGTTTAGAACGTTCAAGACTAGACCCCAACCTGTCGTTCTTGAAATGTCGAATGATGAGACGAATAGGAAGTGGTAACTGACGGGCAATGCCGAGACTCTCCGACATTATGCGTCCAATAGAATAAGTCTGCGTGTGTAGAACACGTTTTTGCTTATCCAAAGAAAATACAGACATACGATATAATACATTCTTGAAGTAAAATTTCTATTTAGTTTCAAAGATTGACAAAACGGAGCGATACAGTATCAACATTTTAAATGGAATAGGGAGTCGAGTGACATCTCATTTTAAACGGCTCGCTGAGTATAGTATCAGGCCAAAATTTCATAAAATTTTATCCACTCATATGAACATAGTAACAGGACAAAATTTTATTTCATTATACATTTTGTGTTTGCAATAACATAAATTGAAAAGTCTTGGGTAGCTGTGAATTGTAAAACATGTGTCTCTTCCATTATTTACATGTGTCATCACTGTTACTTTAAGCAGTAAGTTTATGAACCGAAAATCATTCTCTTCAAGAGTTACGTTTAAAGACGTGATGATTGCAGAAATATTGACGTTGTAACTTTTAGAAAAGTGCGGAAAGAAACGCCAACTAAGGTGGTCGGTGCTAAGAAGTTCAAGAAGCTCATTTAGAGCATATAATTGTATAAAAAAGTAAAATATTAGCTCTGTAATTTTTTTTAGTCGACAGAATTTTGCAATTAACATTTATTATTGTTGACTATGGCACTTGTGTCAATAAAATTCTATTTTATAACATTTAAAGGGTACTATAGGCCTAATAAGAGACACACAATTTGCAATTCATAGCTGCCTAAGACTTTTGAATTTAGGTTAACTGCAAACACGAAATGTTTGTGGAAATAAAATATTGTTCTATAACTATATTCAAATGAGTGGACAAAATTTTATGCAATTTTGGCGTGATACCATATTCACCGTTAAAATACATTTAAAATGCGGTGTCACTCGACTGCCTATTCAATTTGAAAGTTTGATACTATATCGTCCCTTGTCGTCAATCTTTGAAACTAAATAGAAATTTTACTTCAAGAATGTAGTACATAGTATTACAATTACATATTAATGACTCAAAACTGGAACCTCTGTATTAAACCGATCATAACTTAGCGGAGAGTGGCAGCGGGCAATTTAGAACCTCTCTGTATATCTATGTACAGGCTGTCTCATATCTATTTCCTCACGTGTTTATTCGGAGATTAATGACTGTAAAATTTAGTGAAACGAAGGCGATGTTATACATAAAATACTGTTATTAGTACACTCCCCACATGAATGTCCTTTTGCCCTAATACTGTATTGGAATAAACCTAACAGTTACATATGATCGTTTTTGTAAAACTACCAACCAAATACACGAAAAAAAGAGGTAGTGGGAGTTATGGTAAGCGCATATTCATGCGAGGGATGTTCTAATAACAGAATTTTATGCACAATATTGTTTTCATTTCACCGGATTAATCCAAATTTTTATTGCCGTTAGTTTCCAAGTAAACACGTGGGAAAATAGATATCACCATCTATCGGTGCCCCAATAGTGCGGTGTCGGTGAATATCTCGATACCAGTTGAAGATATACAACTTTCCAAGTAAATGTTGTTTAATTCTTAAGCGGTTGTCTCAGAAAAGAAGCGGTTGTCTCAGAAAAGCAGTACTGAATAACCTAGCTGTATTTTTTCAAACGAAACAGTCTGTACTATGTACAGTGTGGTAAATGGTAGGAGTTACAATACTGGTTAAATTAGGAGTTGCAGAATTGAAATATCTTTTACATGGCTTTTGCAAAATTGAACTACACTGGAACCTCGTTTATATCCGCAGTCACTTATGTCCACCCTCACTTATATCCACACTATAGCCCTTGTTTATATCCGCTCGGCATCCACCACCCGAGAGTGCACGTATTCACATGAGACAATCAGCGCGTAGCACGGCCTTTCCTCTCCGGTAATGGGATAAGAGTGCGGACCCCTCTTGAGCGGATATAAGTGAATGTTTACGCTTTGCGGCCGCAGATATAAATGAGGTTCCAGTGTATCTGCAGCCGATTTCGATATTTTTGGAAAAAAGTTTTTTTGCGATACATATTAGTTTTTATTTATTTCTGACATTATTTGAACAGATATAAAAACTGAAAAATTCTTGCTGCGACATTGGAAAAGTACAATGGAGCAGTGGTTGCTAAAAAATCGATCAAATTCTAGAAACCACAACAACCGAAATTTTATAGGGATTACTAAGGTAAGTTGTCACGTGATGTATTAATACATAGAGTCTGAACATTACATGTAAACAATGCTTGTCGCTGGCTGTTGATGATGGGTCGTCACCAGCTGATTGAACGAAGCAAGATTGTCTCCGACAGGGACAACATTTTATAATGAGATAGAGAAGATCCGTACCGTATACATTGTTGCTATATCAGCTATACATTGTAGTTTGAGAAAAGAAACAATACTGATTGAGCTGGGAATGTTTGAATTAAATCATTGAATACCTATAAAGATATTTAATGATAAACTAAATAACTATAAAACGTTAATTTGGAATATCATTTTCTTAATTACTGAATGGGGTTTTCATTTTATAAAATTAAATTTAGCTGGTAGAATTTCTTATACTTGTTGCGGAAAGTTCATGTAGCATGGTGACATTTCTATAACCATGACCATGACCAATAATTAGAGAATTCGCCAAAATTTTTCCGGTAGAGGCATTGGTATCGTTATGTCAAATTTGACTGTAACGGGGAAAACAAATAGAAGCCGTTTACAAGTGTGTGTGCCAGGAAGTAGCCAGTGTACGCGTTCTTTATGCAAAGTTTATTAAAGTTAAGAGGAAATGTATGCTGATATATACAACATGTACAACCGAGCCGAATCAAATATTGTTTTCCCCGTTACAATAGTTCAGATTTTACCAACAGATGTCGACTACTTTGCGCATTTTAGCGAATAAAGATACGACGCTTCGGTCGGAACCTTTGACCTCCGACGCAAATTTTCAGTTACCTTGGACATTTAAATCGATTTTTAGCGAGCGAACTATTTGGTAAAGCAACGACCGGTTCTATTTTGGCGGTCTCAAACATCGAAGTGTTCACTCATTTATGTGTTTTGCATAGATAAAATCATTGAGCTAGTATACTGAGGGTCGTATTTATAGTCCATGCTTGAGGTTGTGCCGATGCTTGAGCACGCGATTTTGACGTAAATGTCATTACAAATGTGTCAAAATCAAGTGCTCAAGCAACGCTACAACCTCAAGCATGGACTATAAATATGACCCTAAGGAGACGCTGAGAAGCATATTTCCTGTAAGTTCAAAACGGCGCACTGGGCGTTTAAGTGGTGTACCAATATGGCTGCCTCATCAGGTCCGGACTACTGAAAATTGTAAGTATAATCTTAAGCCTCCACTTAACAGATGGTTTTATTTAAAATTAATTACGTCATCCCACGCCTATTAGGCCCAAGGCCCATAAATGTCATAATTTGACAATATAAACGCTCAATATGTAATAGTTTATTTATGTACCTACTGTTATGTTATTTCGTTAATTTCCAACAAAATTCGTTAGAATATTATGTTAAGCATTGTAAATTTAGGAAATATTTTGTCAAAATTACACGTACGACGCACACTCATGTTACCGCGGTTTTTGAAAATAATAAAATTTGAGGAGTTCAAGAAAAAACAAGAAAAGAGTGGGCAATTGTTTTTTTTTGAAAGGTGAAAAAAGAAGGAAAAGTCAAGCGAAAAAGATAAGTTCTTTAAAAAAGTAGAAAAACATTTAAAAAATAGAAAGTGAAATTTGAAAAAGAACATTGGAAATTAGTTTGAAAAGATTGAAAAGTGAAAAGAGGAAAAGAAGAAAAGAAATTAGAGAGACAGGTGAAGGAAAAGTTTGAAGATTCAAAAGATTTGAAAAGATTGAATAGTGAAAAGAGGAAAAAAGAAAAATTTCAAAGAAAAGAGGGACCAGAAGACTAGAAGTCGGGAAGAAGTTACTATTTTTATTTTTAATATTATACATACTAAGGTAAGAGAGGGTGGGTCTAAATTAATTGTAAAGTGCTTAATATAAAAATTATTTGAGTTATTTTGATTTGATTTTGACATAACACTACATACAGGTGCAACAATTGAAATTTTCCAATTACGGCCCTGCATATTGCTTTTATGTTAAACACTGACCTATGAAATGTTATTTTCGACGAATTCTTCTTGTTAACGCTGTTTCTACTCTTGCAACTAGGTAGAGCACAAGAAACCAATATGTCTTGTAGTAGTTTGCTATATAATATAACTGTAAGAACTGAAATAATCAAATAATACAACCATACATGACATATACAGTCGACAGAAATTACGTGTTTTAAAAAAGAATTTTTTTTAATTTTTTTAAATAAAGTATTTCAAGAGTTATAAACTTATTTGTCCACTAAATATGAACGGGAACAAGCATGGTGTACATTATAAAAAGAAATATAATGCTAAATAAAAAAGAGTATTGCAAGAAACGTATCCGGTAGTAAAACAGATAACTGTAGACGTTCCAAATGGTTTGGCACCTTTCTAAAAGAGGGGCACATCATCGCCGCAATTACTGCTATTCGAATTTACTTTATACTCCTTTCTACGTGCTTATACCCCTTTCACGACATGTCTCTATGTCACGATCTTGCTATCTCATTTTGTATTGTATATTGCTGTTTTTCATCTCGCAGTATGATCAACAACTGGTACTATTAGCTCCCTCTGTTATCCAATTTATTTGTAATGACAGCCGATGTTAGTATAGGATGTGCTCGCTAGGATAGATAGGGTATAGCCGCGGGCCGGAGGGTAGACACTATCTAAAAGAAATTTAAGCGAAAAGAATTATGAATATATTTGACATGAATATGATGTACTAAGCGAAGGTAGACCGTACTTAAATTAAGGTGACGTTACACAGTTGTGCGGGAAGTTTAAATTTTCCTCATTCTTAGAGTACCGTAGATTTCTAAACGTGCAAGAATATCGAAATTATTATAATTTCTATAAAACTATAACTGCATTAGGCAGTTGCTGATTAACAAAAGAAAATTGGAAGACCTGTAATAAAAAAATTAGTAAAAATTACTTGACGAAGTAAGGCTTTTTAACGATATCTCTTAATCATAACCTAGATATATACATGTAGTTCCATAAAAAAGACACAGTAGCTAGAAATATAGTGTAATTAAAAAATGTATGGTATTTTTTTAGTAAAAGCTCAATAATTTGATGCCGAAGGCAAATGTACATGCATGAAGTTCAGCGATTGTGCAACAGATGAAGCTCATTAAATGTCAATAGGTTTGTTCCTTTTAGACGTTTACAACACGACGCATGCAGTGATATTCGAAACTCGCTCTTACGACAATGCAAATGGAATAGGGTATTTTTATGGCGCATGATAGTGCCAAAGAGTAGAGTTACAAAGAGGGTGCACTAGCGCTATTATGAATGAATGCGTAAAATAATTCTTATGACCTCGATAGAGCGATCTGATTGGGAACACCAAAAGTGGAACACCAAACTTTGATTGGCTAGTATTTATTAATGAAAATTTTGCAGAATTAGTTTAGCCAACACGCAATTTGCAAAGTCACTAAACCGAGAAAGTTTGAAAATATTAGAATTTAATGCAATTAAAACTTTAAATATGTGGAAGTATAAACACAGTGAATGTTAAAAGTAAAAAAAAGAAATACTTTGTTCAATTTCTATGTAAAACGTATCGTGTAGGAAATTATGCACTACCAACCTTAAAAAAATGCAACCAACACGATGATTTTAAATGTACTTCAATTTTAAATATATTTGATATGTGCCTCGTTTAAAATCATATATAGATAAATGTCACTTTATAAAATCTCACACAGCTAAAATGAACCAAAAAACCGCATAAAGCTTGGATAAATTCGTGTGTTCAATCGATTGTATTGACAGCGTGGGTTCATTGAACTCTTGCCAAAACATATAGTATTTCCCAAGGTTATAAGATTATTTTGGCGCCAATAGCTAAGTGCACTCTCTTGTTACTCTTTGATAGTGCCTTTTACTATATAAAGCAGGAGACCAAATGGAACAAAGCTAATAAAATTTTCAATTGCCATAACAAAATTTAAAACCTTATGAGAAATTATTAATTATTTTCTAAATATTTTAAATTTCTAAATATTGAGGTTTACTATTAATCTAAGGCCTATTTACGTATTTTTTTTGAAAAAAATTTTGTTTTATGTCAAATTGAAATTATTTTTACCAAATTATCGTTTTATACTATACTTGCAATTTAAACAGTTTAACAAATTAGAGGAAACAAAAAAGTATTTTTGTTATTAAATTATATTTTTAATATGTTTCACCAGTATGCAACAGATTACTACAGAAAGTAATAAGTTAATAAGGATACTTAAAAACCTAAGAAGTTAAATAAAAATACCTTAATTTTTACATAAAAGGCTAGTTATGGGTAAGAAATAACACAACTTGCTTTTTTATTAATTATTTCTGGAAATATAAAAGTCTGATAAAATGTTTCTAATTTAGGAACTATTTCATTATTGATATAATAATAAATTAAATTGTTTGTTCTACAAACGTTTTATTGATATGTAAACTGGTACAGGTAGGTACCTACTTTTTTAATTTGAATTAATCCATTATTAGCTATAAGATCTAGAAAAAGTTAAATATATTAGACCGAAATTTCAAAAAATTTATATATAGGACTGAATATCATATTTTCCATTTTGCCCGTCTTTCCTGCATTTTCAAAAGTCTAGGGTTTTTATAAAGAATACATTGGCGAAATGATGTATTTCTTGCTCTTCTATCCATTCTGCAAATCCTGAAAAAATTACTCTACACTACTCTATGCATGTACGTAATTCTTATGCTAGCAAAACCTTTAGTAAATTGATAAGCTATCGCAGCATAAAATATTTATATAAGCATATAACACCGCTATATACACAAACCTGGACTTACTACTGTATATACGGTATTTTTATTTACGCTAATAACAATAATAGTAAAAAATGATAAAAATGCTAACAAATAAATCTCTTGCGAATTCTTGCAGGACTAGAAAAACCAACTAGCGAACAGTAGAAACACAATTTGGTACAATACGGATTGATACCACATTGATACTGATGTACAACTACATGGAGTAAGGAAACTTTCGAGAAAACGAATATGTAATTTTTACCCCAATGTATTCATTGCTCGCTCTACCCTTTCCTAATCCAATACAACTGACAAAGATAAACCGAGAGTCTGATTATTCAGGTAAATCCAAATACAAAGCAAATAAACTAGTACGGAATTAAATCAAGGTCATTAAATTGAAACGGAAATTTGTGATGTGTATAGAAATATAGTACTCTCCGAGCCATCTATGTTTCAGTTGCGACATAAAATACAGTTTGAACGATATGATGAAAATTTAGGCGCGCAAACGTCCCCTTAATGCAATTTGATCTGAAACTGGTTGTTGATAGAACATGCGCAGTGTGATTATCACGTTCTAATCCGAAATCGATCATACGCGGTACGTTCAGAATTCCAAAGCAACCTTTTATCTAAATAATTTTCGCTCATATGGTATTAAAGCAATACAGAGGTAGACAGACAGTTCGTGACTACGTTATGGACTAAGATTCAATCACAACCATCTTAAGGCATATTTGCATCGTCTCAACCTTATAGAAAGCCCAAATTGTGATTGCGGGGAGTTGGAAGATGCCATTCACGTCGTTTTTGGATGCCAGCGTACAGTGCAAGTTGAGAGAGAACTACTTATAGCTCCCTATAGCATCGATAGCCTCTTAGCTTGGCTAAAGAGGATGCACAAATGAAGCTAATCTACAGTCAAAGAGTAACAAGAGAGTGCATTTAGCTATTGGCGCCAAAATAATCTTATAACCTTGGGAAATACTATATGTTTTGGCAAGAGTTCAATGAACCCACGCTGTCAATACAATCGATTGAACACACGAATTTATCCAAGCTTTATGCGGTTTTTTGGTTCATTTTAGCTGTGTGAGATTTTATAAAGTGACATTTATCTATATATGATTTTAAACGAGGCACATACCAAATATATTTAAAATTGAAGTACATTTAAAATCATCGTGTTGGTTGCATTTTTTTAAGGTTGGTAGTGCATAATTTCCTACACGATACGTTTTACATAGAAATTGAACGAAGTATTTCTTTTTTTACTTTTAACATTCACTGTGTTTATACTTCCACATATTTAAAGTTTTAATTGCATTAAATTCTAATATTTTCAAACTTTCTCGGTTTAGTGACTTTGCAAATTGCGTGTTGGCTAAACTAATTCTGCAAAATTTTCATTAATAAATACTAGCCAATCAAAATTTGGTGTTCCACTTTTGGTGTTCCCAATCAGATCGCTCTATCGAGGTCATAAGAATTATTTTACGCATTCATTCATAATAGCGCTAGTGCACCCTCTTTGTAACTCTACTCTTTGCTACAGTTACATAAAAGCAAACAATTATCAAAATATAATGATCCCTATTTTCCTTCCCGCTTTATTTCTCTGCTAGTTCACCCGGCTTGTTAGCGCTTTGTAGCGTTTTACGGTAGTGATAGTAATGCTCTGCGATTAATAGTAGCCTTAAAGCTTGTGCATGTGGTAGTTAGAACTGTTTATGCTTATTTAAAAAATGGATCATCTATAATTGGAGATATGGAATTATGTTCCAGAGAGGCTCTACCGCTCAATCTCCAATCAATTGAATATGGCTGAGTGGACCTAGGTCACGGTGCCACCTATTAGGAAGAAGAATATATTAAAACGAGGTAAAGCGTTCAGAAACGTACCGTATGCATGGTGTGGCGACTAGCTAAATAGGCTTTGAACGAGAACAACAACGCCATCTCCCAGTCATACCGGTACTAAACGAATGTTATCTCTCTCACTCAGTGCGTAAATTTACCTTTTTTGATGATTTTTTCGCTGTCACCATGGTCACTATCCTGTCACTATTATTTTCTCTATTGTCTTCTGTCATTTTTATATTGCATATTATTTTAACATTATACACAAAAAATGCGTTTTTAGATAAAAGCGAACCGAGAAATTTAACTATCTTATAAAAAAAGTGTTCTGATATCCTGGTTATACAGATATCGCTTCGCCTATGTAAGTATGTAGGTAATTTGAAAATATTACTTTAGGTATATTTTAATGAATAAAGTGTACCTATATATGAATAATAGACGGCGATTTCCAGTGAAGAAAGAAAAGATATTGAAGGTATGATTATAACTATAACGAATTAATAACCAGACATGTTTAATTGTGATAATCAAAAACTAATATTCCATACTTTTTCTCCACGTTTTAAAGAGGAATGTTTAAATGGTTTCCAATTGGTTTTAAGGTCTATACCATCTGCGAATTTGCTTGGTATTCTTATAGTTTAATCAGTTATATGAATTGCTTTAAGCAGTTTAAATATTTTGTATTTATTATAATGACATAACATGAAATAAGACTTATTTTTGTTTTAACTAAAGTAATAATAGGTAGCATTCAGAACTTCTATGCTTATATATTGACATCCATACTAAACTGCCATTTCATCAAATCATCGTATGCCAAACATTCTAATGTGATACTTATATGTCTCAAATCGCAATGTCAGTTAAATTTCAATTTTTCTGACGCAAATATTAGATAAAATACAGAAACAAAATTTTAAATTAACCTGCGCGCTAAATTGTGCCTTAAGTAGTACCGGTATGACTGCAAGAGGCGCTGCAATAGTCGTTCATCCCCACTGCCGTACTTGCCATTCTATCTAAGTTATTCTATGACCGTATGAAATTTTATCAAAAACATCATGTATTAAACTGTTTGTATACTATCAAGTAAATATTTTTCAAACTTATGGTATAATGCGAACTTTAGTTATTAATAAACAAAGATAAATTATACAAGTCATTTCCTTCAAGATATCTACTACTATTATTCATTTATGTAAAAAGTTACCTTCATACCTTCTATATCCAATTTTCAATTATGTACTAAATTGGTTTAGAACGTTTAGAGTAACATTTAGTACAACTTTGTATCGTTTGCAAATGGTGTGAATTCTGTATGATTATAGTATAATTTTACTGTATTTTAAGGAAGTAGTTGATACGAGGCAAACGTTAGCCATGGATAAGATGATGGCAGTATTTGATGATTTTCAGCAACATTTGAACACGGAGCAAGATATCAGAGAAGTAAGTGTGATATATTCCTATGAAACATATTATTTTGTATTGGTATTTAAGGAAATACGAAACATTGTTCGGGAAATAGAAAAACATGCAAGAGAAATTCTAACAACACTACAAGTTATCCACCAAGAAGATGGTTTGCAACTAAGTATTAATGTACAAATTTCATTTAATGTTTACAGTTAAAAAAATCTCCTTTTAGTATCATCGGGCTGTTTGAAAGCTAGAGAACAATTCGAAAAAATACGAGAAGCTTATGGTAGATTAAGCACCCTAATTCCTGTAGGACAGTATTATAGATACAATGATCATTGGAAGTTTGTTACCCAACGGCTATGTTTCCTTGCAGCTTTAGTGGTTTTTTTAGAAGTAGGAATATTGCTATCGAAAGAAACGGCTGCTGAAATATTAGGAGGTATGATTTTGCTGTAAATGAAATCAATGAAATAATAATCTTGATATAGATTTCGTGTGAATTCATAATTAAGAACTGAAACGTTGGAATAATGGAAATTTCACAAATTCTACAGTAGGCTGTCTCATAGTAAATTCACCAAATCGTCAGGCCTCAAACTGAATTTACCATAGAATTTGTGAGATTTGGGCATTTCATTTCAACTTTTTAGAAAAAGATTAATAATTAAAATTTGTCTTCTTGTGATTCTATTCAGCAATTTCTAGATATTTTGTTCCTAATTTCCACAGAACATCCTTGTGGTATTGTAGTTTTTCAAAATGTACATTTCGATTTGTTAAATTGTGATAATATTGTTATTCACAATTAAATAGAAAAATGTTTTAGAATACATAAGTATAAGTTTTATATTAATGAAGGAGAGTGAGTCTGTTATTTTGACAGGATGTTGTTGATAACATCATGTGAGTAACCACTATTTGGAATTGTAGTGTAAATTGCACAAGTTCTAGATCAAAACTTGTTCTATTCATGAGTATGTTATCTAGCCTACGAATGATATTTTGATAAGTTGTGATTTAATGATTAAGAGGGTGGTAAGAAGTAGCATAAATAGTAATATCCGAATGCGTAGGTTTATGGAAAATCGAAAATTCTTAATTAGAGTAAGAAGCCGTCAAATCTTAGAAGTTGATAGCATTATTGCTTTCCAGTCCTAATGTAAATTTAACATTAAGATAAACAATGTTAACAACTTCTTGATCAGTACCATTAAATCACATTTTTTTTATTTTTACTGACATTAAGCTTTTCTTTGTAACACCTTTAATTTAATATGTCATATTTACAATTTATTTTATATATGTATATAAAATGTCTGTATGTCATATTCCTTAGACCAAAATAAGGCGATTTAAGTAAACTTATCTTAGTCCAAAGTCGCTTAGTTTGGGCGCTATGCGCCCTTGAAGTTAAAATTCTGAAATTGTTTTTTTATTATAAATTCAAAATGGCTTATGTGATTTCAATAATATTTGGCATGGTCAGTTAGTATTATTGGACGGATGTTTTGAGAAAATTTCAAGAAAATAGTAATACTGCAAGTGAAGGAAACACGCATAGGCATTATGAAAATTAACATATTTTTTTTGCTGTCTGTAGTAGAGACACGAAATAATTTTTATTCGATAGAGTATTCAAAAAAGATCAAATTATGTCTCGTGCAAAATTTTCCAATTTTTATTCGTTGTCGAGGAAAACGAAAAAAAGAGCTTATGTTCGTGCGTTCGAAACAAGCATAAGGTTATCCAGTCAGTGATTTCTATCATAAACAAATGAATTTTGCATGGTTAAATAATAATAATTTTTTAAATAATTTTTGTGTAAAATAACGCAAAAACCATTAGAGTAATTAATTCTTATAAAGAGTGTCGTTTTTGTAGTAAATAAGTTACTCAGAATTTCCGAAACCGTGAACTTTCACTAAGCCTATTCTTTTACCTGTAGCCTTACGTGCCTATTCTCTAAAAACCGCTTAACAGTATGTTATTTAACATACTGTAAAATAACATAGCTCTGTTAAAAAGCCTTTAACAGATTATCAAAATAGAGGCTTGTACCGTTAGCCTTGTTGACCTTGTTTTTGTTCGTAGTCGTAGTCGGTATACACCACCATGTGCGAAATGTTTTGGATGCTCGTTCGCTACTGTTTGTTATTATCTGGGCGCATCTATAGACATATCTTTGGCACTTAAAACGACTTGTATGTGTCTCGGAATTCTCTGCGTCGGATCCGCGTATTGTCTAATGAATAGTTTGTTCTTGAAAATATTACATATATTTATTTCATCTACCTGCTTTCATCCTCTTCCAAAAAACCATATATAGTTATTAAAATCGCTTTATTCGATATTAGATTCATAATAACACCACCAACAATAATTTTTTGTACGACGAAAAATGACATTCAACAGTTCAAATGTCAAATGTTAAATAACAGCGACCATTTTGCCTCGGTTATTTAACAGACATTTAACAGAGGAATATTTTACATAATGTTTTTTTTTTTTTTTTAATGTGTGGTGGGTGCTTAGTTGCAGTGACTCCGTAAGCTGTATTACTTGTCTGGCTATCACTGCAACTCTTGCGGTGTAGTTTAGTGTGTGTAAGTTGTGTTTAAATGGCTTTGTGACAGCATCATATCGCCTTTTATGATGCCGCGCTGTTAATCACTTTGCTCCCAACAGCGAATGGCAAGTCGATCCGGGATTAAACTCTCTGAAAAAATGTCACCGTCCCTCCAGAGAATTGAACCCCGGCACCTATCGTCCTCTCACAACAATAGTCAGCCGCCTAACCACTGCGGCCATCGACCCGTTATAATAGTTAATAACAGTAATGTACAGAATACCAATATTTTAACATTATGATATTTTACAGTGTAACAGACGTTTTACAGACTGTTATACGTAACAGAGAGTTAGAGAATAGACCCATTAATTTGAAGAGTAGATTTAGCCATGCAAAATTCATTTGTTTATGATAGAAATCATAGGCGATTGGATTACCTTATACTTTTTCGAACGCATGACCATAAGCTCTTTCTTTCGTTTTCCTCGAAAACGAATAAAAATAAGAAATTTTTAGAAGAGACATAATTTGAGTGTTTTTGAATACTTTCTCGGATAAAAATTACTACTACAGACAGCACAAAAAAATTATAAATTAATTTTCATTATGGTCATGCGTGTTTCATTCCCTTCGATATTAGTGTTTTCTTGAAATTTTCTCAAGACATTCGCCCAATAATATTAACTGACCATGCTAAATCTTATTAAAATCGCATAAGCCGTTTTGAATTTATAATAAAAAAACGATTTCAAAGTTTAACTTCTAGGTCGCATAGCACCCAAACTAAGCGACTTTGGACTAAGATAAGTTTACTTAAATCGGCTTATTTGGGTTTAGGAAATATGTGGTAGGCGTGTGTAAAGACCTTTTACAGACACCTTGTATAAAATAATATCTTATAATGTATGTACCGTTGCGGCCAATATAATCTGGGCAGTGATTTCACATTTCATTACTTTTTCATGAAATTTGGTAAATCAGGCTTTGCTACAATCTACGTTACTCTGGATACGCACTTAGAGCACGAGCCATCATGTGATGGTTATCTCAATAATCAATAGTCATTACCTTAAAAAGTGTTGTCTTTTCACTGAAATTAGTTTGGTTTTGACCAATCATATTTATTTATTTATTTATGCTTTATTTACCTGTGGTATTTAGCAAAATACAATACACATTATAGACCTAGTACGCACAAAACATCTAGTTAAAAAAAGACACATATACGATACTTTAATAATATTAATATAACACAGTGCACTCATTATTCTTAAATTAAATTGAAAATTTTTACCCTGGAAAGTTTGTTTCAGCCTGTGCGTCTACTGCACAATGGAAGGGATTTTCGCGAATAAAATCAACCAAATTACCATCATCAACCACCGTTGTAACTCTGGGATTCTGGGCCTACGACTACCCAATCTTCTATCAAACGTTTGTCTTTCATCCCATATTCTCTTAATGTTATGCATCCTTTGGTATTTGGAATCTTAAGTAACGTCACAACCCTCAATTTCTCGGCCAAAGATAAATGTGGCATTTTTATAATTTACGTTTTTCATCAATCAATATGACAGTATAGTTTTCCAGGCGACTTTTTTATGTAACAATTAAAATCCATTTACAATGGGAAAAACTGCTGCCCAGATAATATTGGCCGCAACCGTACAGTCGTGGACAGATAGATGTAGTACGAGCGTTTTTTTTAATTTTATGGTGTACGTTAGTATTTTGTTAAATGTCAAATCATTTTAAATCTTACAACGTCAATTAAATGTATTTTTAAAATAGCACAAAAGCTTACAGTAACTGATAAAGTTAATGTATTAATTAACTTACAAGGACATAGTATTTGAGAAATGCGGTTAAATAAAACCACCGTGATGAAAGTTAAGAAACAATAATAAAGTTAATTATGTTCCGCTATGACAAATACTATGTAAATATATATACGTTTAAAGAATAGTTTTTTAAGTGAAGTATAGATGTCGCCGATATTAGAACGTTGAGAATGCGTATGACCAGACAAATATTGGCTGTTGATTGTGGCTGTCAATTAATTTCAAATAGACAACCTATGTACTTTGTAATTATTCTTTAAATCTAAAGATAATCATAAGAAATAGCCATTCCTTTTATTCCCAGACGAAAAAATAATTTTTTTCACCTGGAAATCGGGGAAGAAAGAAGCAGGATTACAGCGCTCTCCCAAAACGCGGCTTTTACGTGAACTAAAATTGTGACGTATGCTGTTCTGATATGTCAGTTGACAGAAATTTCAGGTCCTATATAATGCCAAATGCAAATCTCCATTTGATGGGATAAATTTCTGTCAACTGTCATAGGTAGCGCATCTTTATGTATTCTTTCAATCAACGATATATCCTACAAATTAGACCGGTAACGTTTAGAGAACTTCTACGTCACGCAGCGTTTTGGTCACGTGGCTTCCTCGGGCATCTTTCAACTCAAAAAATCTCGAAAACCACAAGTCTTAAAAAAAAAATTTCTGTTTCATTTACCAGCGATCTCAATCCTTTATAAAATGTTTAATTCCTGTTAACTTTTGAGAAATCTAGGTTGTTTATTGACGAGACATCTGACAGGTGTCATAGAAGCAATAATTAGTCTGGTCCGCTGCTTGTTTACGAAAGTCCTTTGCCCCTCTACTTTAAAACTCTCACCGTTCTGAATATACCGTGGCGCGTTCTCTGTTTCAGTAATGGAACTAACACATCTTTGACCATATTAATACTAGTATTATATTTGGCTATGATCTGATATTTGATTTTTATGACAAGTAGCTTAAGCCAAAGTTCGTCTTACAATAATAAAATTTCAAATTTTTGACATATATGAAATTTAAGGTTGTAGATACTACATTTACCTGGTCACAACTGTACTTGAAAGAAATACGAATCTAACGTCAAGTTAAAGTATATCGCCCATGCAATATACAAACTGTCAAAGCATATAATTCATGCAACTGAGTAATAGTACTATTTCTTTTTTCTCTTAGTGTACATTATTTAGTTCTTTTTTAGAGTTTTTATTTTTGTGATAAATAGTTTAGTAGAGTTCTTTGTTGTAGTTCTAGTCTTGTGAATTTTGCGAGTTTATAAACTTTTCATTGGCTTTATTTCTTGTAATCATAACTGTTTTAATAACATTAGTTACTCAGGGAGCTTTAGGTTTGCGAAATATCGAGGTTTTCAAATGAGTATGCAAATTAAATAGCTCTGTAAGATGAGAAAACGGCAAATCGCTTGTACGACTAACACTGCAACACTTGCTGTGTAGTTTGTGTATGTATATAATGTGCTCAATGGCCTTGTAACAGTACTATAACGTTGTTTATAATATCCAATGGTCAATCGGAATACAATTTTTCGAGAGAACTTATCCGTCTTGGTACTTAGCACATTAACTTCATTTCCATTTTGTACGACACAAAAACAATAGTGCCGTCTTTATAGTGAAAATGCTTCATTTATTACATTAAAGGTCTAATGAAATAATGAATACATTAAAATCTACTGTCTTTATCTGGATCCAAAATGAACGTATACTGCGGTACTTCACATATCTAGAGACTTTATAGCTATTTTAAAAGTGGTTTGAATAGACGTGAGTAGCGTGGTATAAATATCGCGCATTTCCAGGGGTACTTGTTCAGGGGGTATTTGTTAGTTAGCTTCAGATATAATTAAGTAGAACAAGTGCTGTTTTTTCAGATATAATTATACAATATTTTAATTATCCTTTTGTTTTACTTTGCCGATTATTCTCTAACCTTGTAACTGTATTTAACAACTACATCTTCTTGGTGTTCACGTACTTTAGATTTCTAAAGGAAAAACAAAGCTTGAATAAAGCGAGAAATGAGATATATTACAGCACCAACTATCTTACTTGCTTGGTTGCTTGGCAGGGGTGTATCTACATCGGCTTTACCGAAATAAAAATGAGCGTTATTTAGAAAAACTTACTAGAATTAATGAAAACACAGGCATAATATACAACCTTACCTTATTAGCAAACAAACACGTTGAAGTATTTTCACGAACTTTCGACATTTTAAATGTGTTGCAACCGAATTATAGGTACGCGTACTTGCAATGCATGATCATCCAACAATACCGTACGATGACTGCCTACAAACTACATATTTCACTACATACATACTCGTACGATAGGCGCGCGCCTTTAACGCTCTCGATGTACTGCCGCTGGAAGCTAACCAATTCTTGCGGTTTTTACTCATCATTCTGTTATAGCGTAAACAGAGCTTAACTTACATCTTTAAGAAAAGATAACATTCGCCCTGATTTTCCAGTGCCTATATTTTTCAGTTATTTTTGTTTGGATTATGACCAATAATCACGTGCCATCTGTGTGCCTTCTCTGATTACTAAATTGTATTTCAGTAATATTTGAGTTACACTAGCTCTAAGAAGGCTCTTACCGCAGCAAAGTTCCTGTCATGATTCATGATATCACTTGCGGCTAAAACAGTCTTCTACGTTATTGTTGACATTAATTGGTTATACTTGATCTCTAAATTGATATGTATTTTTTGAAGTACAATATTTATGGAATTATTTTTAAATACAGAGAGATTATATTTTATTATATTTTGTGCATGTAAATGCTTACTTAACTAAAAATAATTTCAGTTAAAACCGACCAACTAAAAGGTTTTCATTTGGATTTGGAAGATTATCTTATGGGTGTTTTGCAGTTAACGACGGAGCTTGTAAGTTTTAATTATAAATTGTATTTCACAGTTTAAGTTAATATTCATTTCAGTCGCGATTTGCTATCAATTCAGTTACTAATGGCGATTATGACAGACCTCTTCAGATATCCCGTTTCGTTGCGGAAATAAATGCTGGTTTTAGAGTTCTCAATTTAAAGAATGATTCTTTGCGAAAGAGATTCGATGTTTTAAAGTACGATGTTAAAAAAATTGAAGAAGTAGTATACGATCTAACAATAAGGGGTTTGAAAAACAGCCAGGCTGATGCTGCTCAAAAACCAATGGAGGACAACTGAAGAGTTCTATAGTAGTATAGCACTTCAACATATTTAGAAGTAAATTGAAAATACATTTTACAAATTAACACAACGTTTTTAACTTGCGACTAGTCTTTAATAACTATTTTGCAGATGCACAGCGACTTGCTTGTATTTTAATTATAAATATGTATGTGTGTGCTATCTTATGCTATATTGAATGGAGAAACTTTTATACAATACATAAACAAACGAGAGTAAAAAGTATTTTTGTCACCTTTCGTTTTCCTACCTCTTTTTTTACAATTTACAATATTACAAAGTAATGTGTCGTAGAAAAATTATAATACTTCAAATAATAAATAATGCGTGTATTAAATACGTTATTGTATAAGGATATGTATTTGAGCTTAATATGTAGAAGAATTAAATCTCGTAAACAAGCAAATGTGTTATGATCCTGGACAATAGATTTAATTCAATTTATTGCTAACATTTGTCATAGTTCTTGTATGTAAGGGTGCGATTGGAACGCGCATTTGATACTATCGTCATAATGCGTAGTAATTGTGGATATGCATTCCTTGCATCAACGGAAGATAATGCGTTTCCAGGACATCTGACGAAGAAAAGATATATTTAGAACTTGCCAACCAATAATAGAGCAGAATTATACTCAATTACACACTATGTTTAATTTTGGCGCTACGTAATACAAGTTCGTTATTTTAAATTGAGTTCTCTGTATATTATGTCATTTTAGGATTCTTCATCTCATTACCATGTTCTGGTGTTCCCTATACCACAGATAAGTATATGCAGATAGCTCGTGAATGGATTCCCGTTTGGAAGCGGCTCATATAGAAGATGAAGCGAACGCCTGCCATGTATACAACCTGTGAGTTTTACACAGCTGTGAGCTATCTGTAGTTATCTGTGCCTATCTGACTATCTAAATGTTTAAGGTTATTTTACATTTTCCTGTAATGTAGATCTCTCTTAAAACATATGTTTCAATAATTTTTGGATGTGGCCTTACGTATTTTTTTGTGAGTTGATTGCCGTATTAATAAGCAAAATCTGATTATTTTTAATTGAACACCTTGATTATTTTTTGCTAAGTCAGTGGCTAAATGTTTTGCTTAACATTAAAAATCTCTATACCTATTTTGCTGTTGGACATAAGTGAAGAGCACACTCTGTATAATCTTAACGCGTAAAAATATATGAATAATTTTAACAGTGCATAAGGGTATCCGTTAGACGAGTCGATGTAATGAGTTTCGAATTTTTCTCTAGTTGCATTCTTTACTGAGCGGCTCCGGTTCAACATTCAGTCGGTATGGAAACCGAAGCGGGTGGGAGCAACCGGGTACTATGCAGTCGTACTTTGTGCGTAATGGAAAGCCGTTCGTGTTATCCGAGCGAGGATTCGTTGTGGGAGTATGCACAGACAGGTGTACCCTTCTGTGAAATCGCGCAGCGTTTCAAGCGGTGGTTGTCGACAGTGAAACGCGTATGGCGAGAATGGAATGAGCAAGGACGTAAAAACTTCAGCCGTAACTGGAACAGCCCCGCGTGACCACACCACGCGAGGATCTAGGATCAGCAACTTGGATCTGTTTGGCCAACAGGAAGGGACGAGCAGAGCGAGGCAAGTCATCGGTGGGTTGCCGAGTAGAGGCACATTATATTCGCAATTGGGTGTTGGTGTCACGCGCATTTTAGTTTATCGCAGACGTGCTGAGCGTCAACTCAACCAATGCATCCAACCCCGCCATATCCACTGCCAGCAGGGCATTATGGCATGGGATGCGATTACACATTATGGACGTCTATGCTGCGTCTACAGCAGACGATGACGGATCGCCGATACGTAGATGAGGTGCAGCGGCCAGTTGTGCTTCCGTACGTTTGGCGGCGCCCAAATTTGCTATACATGCACAACAACGTCCGATCGCACGTCGCGCGTGTTGTACAGACCATTGTAGAAGAGCACCATACACAGGGCTATTCACGGAACTGGTTGGTTACAACTCTTCGATGTTCCTAAAACCCTACAATTCTGAAAACTAGTAGTTACACATAGTGTCATTTGGTCTCATTGACGAGATTATTTACCCCTTTGTATCACTTCCGGTTTCCAATTCTGCATCAAAACTTATTAAGGTATCTTATACCCAAAATCAGCTGACTTATTTCATTTTTTCAAATATATGGCCAACTACATACAACGTTATGTTAAAAATTTTGTATTTCTGAAAGCATTGCAAGTGAGGACTCCATATTTGACATGTTACTGAAATACAGCGCATCAAATCTACGCCTTCAAAATTATGTCTATTTATACAGGGCCGTCCAAAATTAACGTTCATTTCAACTAAGTTTACATCGATGAAAGTAACTTTTTTTTAATGGACCACCCTATATATTATTACATTTTTGAATACACTTAATAATTCTATATCATTCATGTTTGAGATATTACCTTGTAGTTTTGACGGTTTTCGAGTTATTAGTGATTCTGTGGTGAAAGTGAAAAATACAGCTTTTTAAGGCATTTAAAATCTTAGTAATCCTTGAACATCACAATAATTCATATTGTATTTGTACTATAAATGCACACAGTTTATATCTGTCAAGCAAAATAGCAAGCGAAATACATTACAGAAAAGAAACGATACTTTAATAGTAGAGCATTATTATAAAGGATAACTTGAACCAGCTACATACAGGCGGGACTACAAACCTCCTCAAGCTGGAACAGGATGTAGAACGCCTTAGCGAGGTGATAACGAGAGCTTTTGAAGTTAGCTGCCCGCTAACCGTGAGGAAGCCAACCAACGACAATCCTTGGCGAAATCAAGCTCTAGCAAACTTCAGATCTTTGGCCCGTCATCTGTTCAATTGAGCGAAGGTTGACGGGGATTGGCAGAGGTATAGAGAGAAGTTGACTGAATACAACAAGGAGATAAGGAAGGCTAAAAGGCAAAGCTTTACGAACTTTTGCGAAAACGTCACTTCCACGCCGCTTGCAGCAAGGCTACATAGAGCCATACAAATCGCCGGGAGTGGACGGAATTTACTCCGCAGGAGGGCCAGGAAGAAGTAATACAACATTTAGTAAATATAACGAGAAGCACTCTGGCGTTGGCATACATACCCAAAAGCTGGAGAAGGGCACCTTGGGAAAGAAGATGGGACTAACCCCAAATCCTTCAGACCCATTAGCCTGACATCCTTTCTAATGAAAGCGATGGAAAAACTAATAGACATTAGAATGGAGGTAACGGAGAAAGCTCCACTTCACAAGAGTCAGCATGCATACAGGGCGGCCAGATCGACAGAGACATTCAGAAAACTCTGGATGATAAAGAAACAGCGATCTGCGCTTCTCTAGATATTTCAGGTGCGTTTGATAACACGTCACATGACGCGGTTGCACAAGCACTTGAAGCAACATCACAATAATTCATACTGTATTTGTACTATAAATGCACATAGTTTATATATGTCAAGCAAAATAGCAAGCGAAATACATTACAGAAAAGAAACGATACTTTGGATTTATTTTTCGTTCATGGATACTGTAGTAGAATTGTGAATAGTACATGTCGAATATTTAACAAATATCTAAATTTATGCAAAGTGACATAAAAAATATAACTACAAAAACTCAAACGTTATTTATGATCAGATCACAATGACGACCATATAAAACATATTTAACTTATTCTTTCGAAAGCTGTTTTGCTTAACATGCGTTACGGCGCTTGGCCTTAATCGCTTCTTGCGTGTTGTCTTCGGAGATCGTTGGTCCCTGTGTCCCATTGTGTCTCCTCTTGACCCGTTTTTTTCCTTGAGGATCTGTCCACGGTTTATACAGCCTCATTTTTAGAGGTAAAGGGTTGTACCTCTCCGGAAGGAGCCTTTACTACGGTAGCAGAGCTATTTGAAGGCTTATCTCCTTCCTGTGAAGTTCCTCCCATTTCTCCTTTAGCAGTCGCTGCACTCCTTTTGGCTCGTAGCTGGACTAGTTCAAATTTGTAGCTGACGACATATCCTTCTTTTGAGGTTTTCGGCAGATTGCTGGTCTTCTCCGTGACTCTGTTTAGAACCCTTCATCATGAAACATTTAGTCCCTTGTTTTGGGCGCTAAAAATTTCAAGATCTTCTCATTAAACTCTTGTGCACTGCTGGGAAAGAACGTCACAAGTATTTCTTGACGAGGAATCTCCTTTGCTTCTACAGCAGTCAGGTCGGCTCTTTTCTATGGTTCGAGATCCTAAATTATCTCTCAGCGAGTTAACTTATCTGCACTCGTAATGACCATAAAGCCTGGTTTGAATGTCGAGCCAAGGAACTTGGTTTTGGTTGATCGCTACTTTTGCAGGACGATTTTATTCAGTACGCTAATTTGAATGGTCGTCAGTTGCTTCGTACTCAGCAGCGTCTCCGAAAACGATTTGGTTAAGATACCAATCTACACACTTTCGGCCATGTGTTTGAAGGTTACGATGGGTGAGAGTTGTTTCTTATTTCCTTGTACAATCTTTGGCTTCTTAATTTCTCTGGTAGGCAAGGAACCGTCGGATCTGATTCTTTTCGCTCGTATGCCCTTTTTTCAACTCGCCATCTGAAGCGTTTTTTACGTCTCCGCAAAGTTTAACTCTTGGTTTCTTAGGTTTTGGGTGTCCCTTCTCTTTCAGTCTCCATCAGTTGTTCCTCTTTCTCACTAGAGTCGAGTAGTGGTTCTAAAACGTCAACTGTATCGGGGCTAGTCACTGGTTTTACAGAAAGACTCTCTAGAGCTTGGATGCACTCAGTAAGAAATAGGTACCGTAATGGTCTTATTCGTTTTTAAACTAGTGTTACTCTAATTTATCCTACGAGTAGCTAGGGACGGTCGGTCGCCCGCAGCGGAGCCCTGCGATCAATATGGGAAGACTATAGTTTAAATCGGCGGGCGCCCGGTATGCGGAATTCAGCACATTGGGGACTGTGCTTCTCCACAGCTTTTCCAAACCTTCGGCATATGCTGTGCTACCTTGGTTATTGGTGATTTTTATTTACTATGCTGAATGTATATGTCTTACTCCTCACTCACTACCTTGTCCGACATGGGAGATCCTGGAAGTTACCGTTGGCACGGCTAGTGAGTCAAGGTTACATTTATGGAGCGGGATATAGACAGTAACAGGGGAATATAACAGTAAGTCTGCGTCATAGAAATATGCAATAATACATAGGTATATGTATTATATGTAAATGTTGTTCCATTTAAATTATGATAACTTTGATGTGTATCTTTTGGGACGATTTGTATATTTCAAAATAATTTTAGAATATGCTCTCAATGGACTTACACATACTCCAATAAAAAGATTTTAAGTATATCCCACCGTTTTTTTGTATATCAATCGAGGCGAATGTGGTGTGCCACCCGGTATATTATTTTTATTTAACATGGTTATCCTTTTAATGGATTTTATGTATTGTTATGATGTTGTTTATATTTCATTCGGATTAAGTAGAATAAATAAAGAAAAGTATAGGTGTTATGCAATTATATTCATATCACTTTATATGTGACAAACGATATTATTTTAATTAACATAGCTTTAAATAATATAATTTGTAGCTATCTCGCATAAACGGAATAATCAGAAAAAAAAAACGTTCTAATCAAACAAGTTTCCGGCAATTTAATATGTATGTAACAAAAGCAAGATATACATTTTGGCGAGCTTACAATTTAAATCCGTTGAAGATGTTCGATAACTTTGGTCATTAATTATTGGTTTTGGGTTCAAAGTTTGTTAAATTTATGTTCTCCTGGGGTTCGCCAAAAGTCTTTGTGTATTTCTTTGTTCTTTACGATATATTCATGTTTATATTGAAATAAAAATGTTTACTACCAACTGATTTGGTAAAGTAATTAAAAGTAGTATAGTACATTTTTTATTATATGCTTGTAATCAAAGGAGAAATAAATGCACTAAATATACATAACCATTTACTGAAGTGGTTTTGTAATTTTTGTTAAAATAGGACGAAAGAAAAACAAATATAACCCAATAAATAATATTTATAATGTAGGAATTTATACAGGGCGGTTCACCGGGAACTGCCACGATCGATTGCGGGAAAACTATAACTAGGAATGATCTGAAATTTTGGCACTATACTAAAGTCGATGGGGGCCACTCGCCTGAAATATTTTCAAGATGGCGGCGCTTTGAGATATACCGGAAGTAAGCACCAACTTCGTTATTTTAAATAGAATACCCTGTATATCGACACGTTTTTAGATTCTACGTGAAATTCTAAATATATTTCATGTATAATGTCATATACCTAAGTCTAACCCTTTTTGACTTATTTACATTCTTATGCTAAATTTGACGTTTGCAGGCACATAATCAATTGCACTTTTTCCATACATATAATGATTAGTTTATTATTTATTTTGAAGTAAGGTTTCTCAAGTAGATGACCTAATTAAATACTATTTGTATAAAATTGTTATAATTATTCATACAGAGTGTTCGAAATATAAGTCTGAAATTGAAATCGGAAAAATTACCGAAAGTCAATTTTTTAAATGGAAAGTGGCAATTTTTGTAATATGCTCTTAATTTTATCTTGTTCGGCATTAAAAGTAAGGGTAACTTTGTATAAGCATGTCTATTATAAAAATGGATAGTTTTCGAAATATTGGCAAGTTAGTATTTTTATCTTCTAGAATACATAGGTACTATAGCCATTTACAAAATGATAAATTGTCAGTTGTAGAATAAAAATCATTTACCTTATCATAATTACATCAATAAGTCATGCCGGGGCGCTTAAATTGTACAATCAATGATTATTGAAATTTGTTTATTATTTATGGGGGATGTAATAAAGTTATTTCAAGAATATGTTATACATTCGCAACTCCATAACCGCAAAAACGTCTTTACAATTCCATTAAACGTATTATAGAAAACTTTAGAAACTTTGTATTCGTAAGAGCAGAGATTCAGAGAAATAAATCAATTATTAATAACGAAATTAATAACGAATTATTAATAACGAAAATAAAGCGTGCGTGCAATTCCTTTCGAGTACACGTATTTAAAAACGCTCTACATTTTATAATAATAAATACCGGACTACGCCAAGCAATATAGTGACAATTAGTACGAAAACAGGTAATCGCGAGTACTTAATGAAACAATAAATTATTTAATTAATAATAATGTAATAACAGTAGAAATAAATGTAGAATATAACTACTTCGACATAAACACTCCGCAGAGCACTTTTTGCACACGCAAGATTTTACTACAAACTATTTCTTACATTTATATAGATAAATACAGCACATATATAAAATACGGAACCGTGATCTTCACATATAATTGTTCCTTTGTATACTTCCCAACTCCCTAAACCCGAGGTCTACCTTCTGTCTGTTAGCCACCGCGAAAGACCCCGCTGGTGTGAAACGTTGGACACTGCGCTTTCCTTAATTTTAAAAAAAAACGAAACAAAATGCCAAATAGAAAAACTAAAAAAGATAATATAAATAAAAAAAGTGATTCAGACTCTAGTGACGATGAGGCAACAACAAACAATATATACAAAATGCTAAAAGAAATGAGAAAATCAATTGATTATATGCCAATAAAATTCGACGAAATGCAAAAGGAAAACAAAAAAATTAGAAAAATGCTAAAAGAAAGCGAAAAAGAAAACAGAATTGAAAGAAAGAGTGAAAGCACTAGAACTGAATATTGAAGAGACAGAAAAATAAAAAATAAAAAACAACATCATAATAAATGGAATCGACAAACAAGAGAAGCAGGAAAAGGTGGATGAAGTAGTAAACAAAATTATGAAAAAAATTAATATCAATGTGGAGAATGGAATAGCAAACTGTTATCGAAAAAATGAAGACAAAGAAAATGCGCCCATAATTGTAGAACTGAAAACGGAAAAACTAAAAATAGAGATACTAAAGGCAAGAAAGGATATGAGCAAGATCACAACTCGAGACTGCCAACTTAAAGGAAAAAAGGAAAGCAGCATAATTTAAATTTATAGAAGACATTTTTACCATCCACACGTTTCTGAATATATGTATCTTCGGATTGGTAAAAGATAGCGACACCCGGTTTTCGCTGATTTGTTGGTAATTTAGTCTACTTTTTTAATTTGTTGTTAAAAATGTATGTTTTCGTTTAATATTTTCGAGAAAAAGCAAAATTCCAGAAAATATTTAAGCGGCGCCCTCTAGCATGCACGTCACGTATTAGATCGGTTTCAATTTGTAAGCATAAGATTGGAGGAGTAATACTGTTTTCAACGAGACTACGTTTGCTGATGAAGTAGTAAACAAAATTATGAAAAAATTAATATCAATGTGGAGAATGGAATAGCAAACTGTTATCGAAAAAATGAAGACAAAGAAAATGCGCCCATAATTGTAGAACTGAAAACGGAAAAACTAAAAATAGAGATACTAAAGGCAAGAAAGGATATGAGCAAGATCACAACTCGAGACTGCCAACTTAAAGGAAAAAATAGCGATATATTTATAAACGAACAATAACAAGAATGATGAATACATTATTCTTTAGCGCTAGAGATTTAAAGAAAGAGAATAAAATTAAATACGCATGGACAAGAAATGGCAATATCTATATCAGGTAAACAGAATCGAGTCAAAAAATTAGAATAAGAACCAAAACAGATCTACTAAACATAGATTAAACAAATCACAATAATAAGAAAAAGAATAACAAATAGAAGCAAAAATGTATACTATATATATGCAAAATATAAGAAGCATCAAAAGTAAAATTATAGAATTTGAAACAATATACCGACAATCGAACAACATCCCGCAATTATTGCCATAACCGAAACCTGGCTAACACCTACAGAACATGACCTGTACCAATTACAGAACTACAGAGCTGAATTTAATTCTAGAACAAGTAGAGGAGGCGGAGTAGCTCTATACATCAAGGAAAATATAACATAAGGTTCTCCTAAACCAAACAATCAGTAGTATAGAAATATTGTCTATACTACTAGATATAGAAGAGACCGTAATAACACTTACATATAAACCGCCGCAGGTCCACTATAACACACTGGAACAAGTACTAAAGAATAACATACTATACAAACGCAAGAAACATATTATAATGGGCGACCTCAATATAAATCTAGCAGAGAGGAACAATATCACAAACAAATACGAAAACACAATTAAAGAGCACAATTACAAAATATTAAATAAAAAGACACGCAAACACTATACTAGAAGAAACGTTACAAATAATCACAGTATTCTAGATCATGTTATAACTAACATCAAGAATAACATCAAAATAAAGATAATCCCCACGAATATTTCGGATCACTTCGCAGTAAAAACAACAATGACAAACACTACAAATAGTCTGTATTACAAACACTACGAGAGAATAGAAACGAAATATAGCAATATAAGTAGCCAAATAAGGAATATTGAGGAGGACAAAGTAAATTCATTCGAAACATTATCAATCATACTCCAAAAAATCATAGAAGATAATTAAACCATACAAAAAATTAAAAGACGGGAAGAATGTCCATGGATAGACAATATCCTAGTAAAACAAATAAAGAAGAGAAACAAACTATATAAGAGGCATATACAACACCCACAAAATGAAAATTACACCAACGCCTATAATCAAGCCAAACGAACTACCCTATACCTAATCAAAAAAGCTAAAAAGGATTACTACAACAAAGAATTCGAAAAATACAAATCTGATGCATCGAAGACATGGAAGCTGTGTACAAAAGAACTAAACACTAACAGACGCGCAAACAGACAAATACTTGAAATTGAGAAAAACGATAAGACAACCACCATCAACCAAAAAGAAATTGCAAACGAAATGGATATTTCGCATTTATAGGCAAGAACCTAGTAGAGGCACATATGGGAAAACCGCTGAAAACACAACCAATCAAAAAAACTCCGACATTAAATACCCAATTTCAATTGAGAGAAGTAATAGAAGATGAAATACAAAAAACGATCATTGAACTCAAAGATAACAAAGCACCAGGTTTTGATAAAATAAGCGCAAAAATTATCAAGTGTAATAGGAACAAACTAGTACCAATACTACTGAAATTAATCAACAACATCATTAGAAATGGAAAATTTCCTACTTAAAAAAATCAATTATAATACCTATATATAAGAAAGGAAACAAATCACATGCCGAAAATTATAGACCAATAAGCCTTCTACCAACACTGAGCAAAATACTAGAAAAAATTATACAGAAACAAATGAGCGATTATCTACTACAACATAACTTGATTCATAGGAGACAATATGCGTTCCAAAAAAATTCCGGCACTACATCAGCTACAAATGACTTACTAAATAAAATAAAAATAAAACTAGAAAAAAAGCATACAACAGCCGTCGTTTTCATCGACATGCAAAAAGCTTTCGACTCTATATCAAAGACAAAACTTATGGAAAAACTAACGCAAATAGGAATAAAAGACAAAGAAAATATCTTATTAAGGACATATATAATGGATAGAACACAAATCACACGTATAGATAAAACTGAAAGCAATAAGCTACAAGCAGAGTACGGTAAGGCGGTAACCTGCCACCCATATTATTTATAATATATATAAACGACATTTTTAACACAGACACACACGGAGAAAATTTACGCATACGCCGACGACATATGTATCGTATACTCAAACACAAACGAACAATAACTACAGGAATATATAAATGCAGATTTGAAAAAAATAGAGAACTAGTGCCAAAACAACCTCATAACGATCAACGTAAATAAAATCGAGTATATGATATTCTCAAGGAACAATCACAAATTCAACTATACCATTACCATCAACAACAAACCCATACGGCAAGTGCAAATAATCAAATACCTTGGACTTACAATACAAAACAATTTGAAATGGGATCAACATATAAACAACCTAAAAACAAAAAATGCAAAAACCATAGCAGGAATCAAAAAGATACAACACGTGATACCTAAACATCTGAAAAAATCAATCTATCATGCAACTTTCACCTCCAACATAAACTACTTAATAAACATATGGAGTAACTTGTAAACCTAAACAAACTACAAAGGCAACAAAATAAAATTATCAAACTAATACATTTAATGGATAAAAGAACAGCCACAAACGACATCTTCAAAGAAACCAACGAACTAAACACTAATTAAACGAAGTAATCTACTACAAATATATAAAATTGAAAAAAAATTAATAAAAACAAACTGCTCACTAATAAACTCCAAATACATACATTCACACAACACTAGAAGACAGTCCGACATAAGAACAAAAAAATATAACTAACAAATACAAAACAACACCTACTACCGAAACCATAAACCTATATAATAAATTACCAAAACAAGTAAAAAGTTTACACTACTTACAATATAAAAACAAAATAGAAACAATGATCAGACAAGGGCAAGTGTAACAAGACCGACACTTGAAAGGAAGACATCAACGCCAACAGCGCCCTCGATACCGTTAACCCGGGAACAGGTTTATACCTCTTCAGCCCGTGGCGAGAAAGAGGACGGGAACCAGACGACAGTGGGACTACAATAATTTATATTTATATGTATGTATATGTATGTACCCATTGTTAATAAATTAAATAATACTTAAAAAAATAACAATAATAAAACGATCTACGTAGAAAATACACGCAATAACTAAATAAAAACAATTATTTCAATAAATGCTCAAACTGGCGCCCTTGAACCTCGAGACATTTTTGTATAATTTAAGGGCTCCGGCATGACTTATTGTAATTATTATAAGGTAAATGATTTTTATTCGACAACTGGAAATTTATAATTTTGTAAATGCTGTCATGGCTAATTAATAAAAAAAGAACTGATGCAAATCATACTCATCATAGTGAAAAGCATATTGTTGCGAATTTCTAGCGACATGTCTTCTATTCTTTTCTCTTTAACGCCCTCTAGCAGTGACAGAAATAAAGACAATATTAAATAATTTGAATCACTAGCAGTAGGTTTAGGAAAAACCATGATAGTCATTTTTTTTGGGCGCTAAGCATTCCACGCACTGTTCTTTTCGAAAATTATAAAATTTACATATTTAAATTTCCTTATCGCCCACTAGCGGTAATGGACAAAACAATATTAAACAGTTTGAATCACGAAACATAGGACAATGAAAATCCTTTCTAACACGATCAAATTTGCTAAATTTCGTTTAAGGAAAGCAGCATAATTTAAATTTATAGAAGACATTTTTACCATCCACACGTTTCTGAATATATGTATCTTCGGATTGGTAAAAGATAGCGACACCCGGTTTTCGCTGATTTGTTGGTAATTTAGTCTACTTTTTTAATTTGTTGTTAAAAATGTATGTTTTCGTTTAATATTTTCGAGAAAAAGCAAAATTCCAGAAAATATTTAAGCAGCGCCCTCTAGCATGCACGTCACGTATTAGATCGGTTTCAATTTGTAAGCATAAGATTGGAGGAGTAATACTGTTTTCAACGAGACTACGTTTGCAAAATTCGTTTCAACAGAACCGAAGTTATAAGCGGTCCTTCAAAACAAAGTTTCCCCTCCTCTCCTCTTATTTGACAAAACACAAAAAAGAGATGTAAAATATGCAAAATTTTCAATAGATTCCGATTTTCATATTTATGGTAGACCTTAAGTTGGTAAATTTTGCGTAAAATAAAAACTAAAATTTTGGGTGATCAGTTACGCCCTCTAGCCGTCATCCTACGCTTTTCTAAATAATTTACAGATGTTTCTCGGGGCCACTTTAGTCAGTAATATTTTTTCCCAAAGCTATACTGTAAACCGTTGCTGAGATATGGCCGAGCGACATTATTAGTTGGCCACCCGGTACAAGGTGCGCCACTGAGAGAGGTAAGCGGCTGTATCTCGGAAAGTATTTGTCCTAGATTCTGCGGGAAAGTATTGATAATAAAGGTGGCTAAATTTCTGGAAATTATTTTCATGTTTCAGATTTTACTGATAGGGCGTAACTGCTATGTTCAAATCGAAAATTCCTATTACCTCAGAAAATTGCAGAATAAGCTGTGCTTTGATATCATTAATTGAAAGCCCATTTAATACCAGATAACTTTCTTTAGTGACATTTTTTCGTATCTGCCGTAATAAGGGAGATAGAAGACCATCCATTTGTCAATGTTTAAAGTTTAATATTTCCGTTACTATTCAACCTATCCGAGTGATCTTGGACTCGTTTGAAAGGGAATTGTGCGGACTTTAAGGGTGTACTGATCCTATCTCATAACACATTATTTCGAAATTTGATAAAATATTTCATCGAGGATAAGTATGATCTAGGAAGATAGGCAGAGGTACATACGAAGCCCGTTTATACTAATAATTGTCCTGAAATATTTACCACAAATTTAAAAATATCAAATTTTACGCTGTCTTTAGGGAATTATAAATAATTCTACATTATGTACTTTTGAAAATGGATTTCGTAGGTACCTCCATTTAACATTGTATACGGGTTGATTTCAGATATAGGATAAATAGCGGCGTGAAGGAGCAAAGGGTACGAAAGTTCGCTAAGAAGTGGGGACGCGTACGAGTCTCTCTATCACAGTCTAGTCTCGCCTAGTCTGCAGCGCTGTGATATATTCACGCGACGCCACTTCTTAGCGAACTTACGTATCCCTTGCCCCTTCCGCCGTTATTTATTCTATATCTGAAATCAACCGGTATATAACGAACCAAAGTTTTATTTCTTTTCATTAATAATAAGGAAGATATTTGTGAACAAAGAAGCAGTATAGTTTTAATGCGCTCCGTATAAAATGTTCTGCACGTCAGCGATTAGTCGAAGAATGGCTACAACGTTGTTTTATCTTTTTGGTGGACATTTTCAACATTTATTATGAAATCCGTTATATCGGGAACATTTGGTTTAAATAATTAAATATTAATTACCGGTATAAGTTCAACATTTTGTAGTTGTGCTGTATTTAATAAGTTAATCTCAATATATGATTTAATGGTCTTTTACTGTCATTTTTTCATGGCTAATTTGATATCTTAACAATTATTTTGAAAAAGCTCAACTTTCATTAAGAAAATATTAAATATCTCAGAAATTATCGATTTTAGATATAGGGAGTGGTTAATAAAAATGAACGTGCATACAGTGTTCTTCCCTTTCTTAATATAAAATACAGGGTGTTCCATTTAAATAAATAATGCATTTGCGTTTTGAATCGCCCTGTACACAGTTTTCGCAATATTGGCAAAATATCACTTTGCTATGAAACTGTAACAATATAAAAAAGTAATTCCAGTACAAAAAGAATTTCAAGTTGTTTCGTATGTGGAATACAGAGTACGTCGAACACACAATGATTTTCAGACTCATAGTATAGATAACTCATTGAAACCTTACATCAAAGGAATGAGGAAGATATGTTTAATTTAAATTTGAAATAATATATAGTGTGTCCCATTTAAGAAAAGTATGTTTGGTTCACCCTGGCAATATGAAACATCCTGTATATACGAAAATAATTTTAAAATATGCAGCTTAAGACTATCTATGATTTTTGTATATAACATTTTGTGATATTTTTAATATTAATGGATATATTGAGCTTTGACGTACTAATGTCTCACCCTGTATTTTAGTCTAAATGCAAACATATAATTTCGTAAAGATTAATCGATTTAATGTTCATCTGTAATTCTAAGATGTAATGTGATAATTCGCATTGAGACTTTACAATACTCATTATGAATGCGATCCTTTAATAGTTGGTGAATGTTTGGTTGTTGGAATGTAACTTCTTTTAACTACAATTAAAATGTCATCGTACTTTAATTTTAATTATCATTTAAATGATTCTTCAATGTTTCTTGCTGACTGGTATGTATGTCTTTTCTTTTTGATGAACCATTTTATAATAATGTATTTTTATATTAATGTTGTTAAATTTTGTTAAAAATTTTAGCTCGAAAAAGGCCAGTGTGGGCCGAAACGTAGCAAACATGGCTAATAACAATTGATTAAAGAATCGTAATTTTCTCAATTTGGCATTTCATTATTCTGAAATAAGTTGAAGAGCGTTAGAATCGTTAATTTAAATACTGTCATTAGAGGTATGCAATGTTTTCTAAAGCCAACTTATTTTTTATGTTATTATTGCCTGACTTGTTTGTATTTTTATACTTGCTAGTCTCTTTTTTTGCGGTAACTTGGGAACAAATAGAGATATAGAGATGCGAGATGCATTTTGAATAAACTGGATGTGATTCCTATATTAGTGTTAGTTAGGGTGGGTTTATCAATGTGAGGATAAAAGTGTTAGTTAAGTAACTGACAGATATTGCTAACTGGCAGATAAAATTTAGCAAGTACAATGCTTTATCTTGCAGATAAGTTCGATTTAACACTCAATAAACGTTTCATTGTAATTATCTTACAAATAAAATTTTATCTGCAAGTTAATTTATTTATCCTTACATTGATAAACCCACCCTTAGACAGTCAAGTATAATAAACCATCCTTTATGTTGGAATAATCAAGTTGTAGGTATACCTACCTCTTTTTAGGCGTTTAGAAATATTACTGTACGGTTTTAGAAATGTTTGGCATTGGTTTGGACTAAGATTTAAAATGTCGTAGCGTCATTTATTTATCGACTACGGATAGATGTGAGCAAGTTCGTTGATCTATAAATCTTTTACATTAATTTGAAAAGGTAAGAGAAAATGAGTACTATCTAATTAGACAGTTAATCTTCTTTTTGTCGTTTAGATGTGAAATCGTGAATGAGAATAAAGAGAAAGGCGGGTATAATCATTGGACGTAAAAATCTTTTTCGAGTGTATGAGCAAATAAAAGTTTCCTATATCACGATTGTCCCAAAGGATATTAAACTCATTTATTTTGGATGAAATATCTCTCAACGTCTGAAAGTTGTAATCGTATTATATATAATAAAAACTTTGGCTCTTCTCTCTATCAGAAGGAAATATTTGGAGAATATTGTTTGCGTTTGAAGTATTTCCTATTTAGCCTTTTTGCGTATGATAAAAATGGAGTTTTATTATTATTGTAGCGAAACGAAAAGTATAATGAGAAGGTGATGAGAGGGCTAATAGTACCAGCGTTCATATTGACTCCATATTTGTTTGTAAAGTAGAAGCGTTCTAAGTTCTAAGGTTTCAATTTATTGGTGTTAGGCTAAGGGTGCATAAACAGTCGATTGCAAGCGCTTTGAACGTCGATTGCGGAAATATGTCCACATCCCCTCAAGCAAAATACCTGATATTCGTTGGTTACGGCTTTCTTGTAATAATAAAATAGTGATACCTTACACTTTCTTTAAAATTCGGGGTCTGATTTTCAATCAATTGATTGCGCGATGAGAGTTCACATTACTCCAATTGTTATTGTGATTGGGCGTCCTTGACTACGTTAAGATCGTTTTCAGTAAATATTACGTATTATGTTTTTTCATGTGTGACGGGTGCTTAGTTGCAGTGACTCCGTAAGCTGTATCGCTTGTCTGGTTATCATGCAACTCTTGCGGTGTAGTTTTTGTGTATGTATAATTCTGCTCTAATAGCTTTGTGACAGCATCATACCGCATTTTATCATGCCGCGCTGTTAGTCGCTTTGCTCCCAACAGCGGATGGTAAGTCGATCCGGATTTTCAATTCCCCGAAAAAATGGCACCGTCTTTCCGAAGAATTGAAATCCGGCTCCTATCGTTCCGCGACAACGATAGTCAGTCAATTGAGGTAATGCTTAGATTTACTTGTATAGCGTGCTCATTTACACTTAATTGCGAGTTATTTATTGTCTACTTGTTACCAGAATTGTCTCGGATGGTCTTGCCGATTCTAGTAATTTGTATAGGACTATAAACGGGGATTATTAGCCTTTCTGAGAAATTTAATACTGATAGGTAGAGCGATCTACCGTACAGCAATTGTGTTAAAAGCGTGTCTAAAGTGTTATACTGTTGTACTGAAACGCATTTGGTCAACAAACGGTACGAGTAACAATAGAAACACCAAGAGTGTTTTATATGGTGCTTTATTTACGTGTTCAGAACGTAAACAACTACTAGTTTACAAACTCGTGCGCATTACGACAGATGGAGCTCCAATTATGATTGGCAATCAAAATGAGAGTTGCATGATAGCTATCTATCCTTTTTCTCGTTTTGTTGGATTCAGTAACAAGTTGTAGGTATGTTCGAGAACACTAAAGGTAGAACACTAAATATGAAGGAAGTTATGAGAAATTCAGAGCAACTTGTATTATATTTATTAAAAGAGGACGCCACGTATACTATCAGGAACATTATATTCTATATCAATACTTTGACTGTTTGGTTTCCTAATAATTCTGTTTGTAATTATTTTCTGATTTTTTTCTGTTTGAAGTTTTGAACGATTGGCTAGTTTCGATACGATTGCATAGTAATTTGCAATTCAATATTCCACTCATTCCGCCAATATGCCATCGCTACTCATTTTACATATTTCTATCAATTGCCAATGGAAAGTCCATTACTGATAGTTGGTTGTTTACAGATGTGAACGAAAACAGTGTATTTAGTTTTAACGACGTATTTATCCATAGTACTTAACCAATAAGTATTCGCAGATTATAGTTACAATGTTGTATTTTTATTAGATAATTGAAGAGAAACAAAGGCGACTTGTAGTGTCCACAACGGCCAATTTGAGAATAATTTAATTAAAGAAGTTAGTGTACGTTGATTGATAGTCTCTAATTTTTGAACCATGATAAAGCTGAGATCTGAAGTGTGCATTTGAGTGCCATAATTATTATAATGTAGTGTAGACTGAATGAAACTGAACAGAATACCTTGATAAATTTTTAGCCTGTCACTTACGGTTTCCAAGATAAGTAAATACTTAGTTACCAGAAGTTGGCAACGTCGCGCTTAACAAAGTTAAATGTCCGTGGACGGAGAACTTACCGCGATTACATAATTGACAGCATGTCGAGATATTACCGCGTAGGATAGCGCTCCATCGCGGTAACACCACCACTTTAGTACTCATGTTTCAAAGTATTTTGTCAAATAATTCCCTAAAATATCGTTTGATGTAACCTAGAGTATTTGTATTCATACTCAAACGAAATAAACGACAGGAATCATACGACTTAATTGCACGAGGCAGTTTATTCTTTAAAAGTGCAACATCTGTAATTTTCTTATCAACGCCGGAGCCACAGCCGCAGCCTTCAGCTTCTGTGAAACACATCTGTTTTTATAGTTATGGTAAGTCATGTTTCAGCGTTGCCAAAGCTATAGTCATTTTACATGTACTTCGATTTCTATTTTTTGTTACCTTACCTTAGCTTGTAGAACAAACTTCTATAACAGTTTTTTGTTTGTATTTACGAGATAAGTCCATTGTAAAATTCACACTTTAAAATACTTATAACTACCTAAGACAGCGCTAGTTAAAAGTTGGAACTTTGCTTTTGTTTTTCTGGAAAAATATTTATTTTAACGCCTACTTCATAATACACTTTTTTAATCCTACTTACTTGCTCTATATACTGGGAAAGTTATGGCAGTCAAACTCCTTACACCCTGTATAGGATGATTGAGACCAGCCATTAGAAAGATTAGGGCTGTTAATGATAATAAAATTCAGTTGCACATGCATATAGCGTTAAACACTTTAAACCACTGAACACCAAACAAGTTTTAACTAAAATACCGACGCGTTTCAACAGCAAACTTAGAGTTTTATTATCACCTTGATAATGACAGCATTGCTGTTGAAACGCGTCGGTGTTTTAGTTAAAACTTGTTTGGTGTTCAGTGGGTTAAAGTGTTTAGTGTTCTACTTCTGCAGCAAGAGATCCAGTGAAGAACTATGCATATAGCGTAATTAAATCTATCCACTACAAAAATGTTCAAGATGATGGAACTTCGGGAAGTACAAGAAATTTCACCGGGAACTGCAACGATCGATTGTAGGAAAACTGTAGCTAGGAATGATCTGAAATTTTGACACTATACTAAAGTCGATGGGGGCCATTCGCCTAAAATATTTTCACGATGGTGGCACTCCGGGGTATACCGGCAGTAAGCACTAACTTCGTAATTTTAAATGGAATATCCTATTTATTGTCACTTTTTTAGATTCTACGTGAAATTCTAAATACAGTAGACGCTCGCTTATGTGAATACCCGGTAATGGAAACATCGCGGTCATGTGAACAGAAAATTCTTACTATAGGATGAAATGGTACACCCGGTAATGTGAACAAGCATGTACAACGTACAATTCGATAATGTAAATAGTTTAGCGTATCGGTTATTTCCCAATTTGTTTGTACCGATGTTAATTTATGGAATGACGATAAAAAGATGGATGAGATACATGAAGAGGAAGATGGGGTGAGTGAAGATGACGCTCCGATTGAAGTAAAAAATAAAGTGAGCGACGCGCAAGCTGTAGGAATTGTTCATCAATCGTTGGATTGGGGTGCAGATAAAGACATATTATATTCCGATATTTTAGTACTCCGTAAACTATGGGGAAAGGCATTAGAAAATGTTGCGAAGCGTAAATTTACTCAAACCAAAATACATTATTTCTCATAATACTGTAAAATGTACTTTTTATTTCATATTATGTATTGTGTTATTTATTATTTATCTTTTAATAAACATACTTATGCATATATGTACATATGTACAATGCAATTTCTTTATAAATAAATCAAGTTCGCTAATGTAAACTTTCAATAATGTGAACTGGTGCTTGGCTGATATCGTTCACATAAGCGAGCGTCTACTGTATGTTTCATATATCATGTCATATACCAAAGTCTAACCCTTTTGGACCTATTGACATACTTATGCTAAATTTGATATTTGCAGGCAGATAATCAATTGGACTTTTCCCAGATAAGGAGAAGTTTATTATTTAATTTGAAGTAAATTCTGTCAAGCAGATGACCTAATTAAATATTATTTGTGTAAAATTGTTACCATTATTAATACAGAGTGTACGAAATATACTCCTGAAAATGAAAAAAAGTCATTTTTTTAAATGGAAAGTTGCAATTTTTGTAATTTTATCTTGTTTGGCATTAAAAATAAGGGTTGCTTTGTATAAGCATGTCTCTTATAAAAATTGATGGTTTTCGAAATATTGGCAAGTTAGTATTTTTATCTACAATACATACTGTTTGCATTAGTTCTTTTTTAATTAATTAGCCATGACAGTATTTACAAAATTATAAATTGTCAGTTGTCGAATAAAAATTTACCTTATAATAATTACAATAAGTTATGCTGGGGCGCTTAAATTATACAAAGATGATTATTTAAATTTGGTACTAGCATAGTTAAAGCTGGAAAAACATGCATATTCAACCATTCTGCAAATTTACCATGAGCTTACAAAGAAAGTATACTTTAAGCTGTGTGAACCACCCTGTATATGTTTCAACAGCAATGGTAGCACTAGAATAATATTTACTTAAAGTTAAAACAATGCTTTTTAAAGCTAAGATTTACTCAAGTAATTTTTGTTTAACACTTTTTGACGTATCTCTTAAAATAAAGTGATGGGGGGTAATTAAATGTTTTTTTAAATAAACAGCTGTAACTCCTAAACGACTGAACTGATTTTAACAAACTTGGTCTCATTGAAAAAAGCATTTATTGTTCCATCAAATCTATCTTACCTGTGATATGTCTATTTGTTAGTAATGCCACTAGAGCGCGCTTTTTTATATAATAACAGAAAATTGCAAAATTCTCTAAAAAATTAAATGCAATAATATAACTTTTTTTCATAAAAATGTAGCGAAGTGATACTTAAAAAGGCTAGTGAAAACCGTATTTCTATATCTTATTTGTAGCCTGAATTATCGCAGAAAGAAGATTTAGTTATCATATAATTTTAAAAAGACACTACTTCACCGGTATTTATTGTTATTTATTTGTGTTTTTTCAAGATTCAATTGCATAATTTATAATTTTTAAATAATAAAACTATTCTTAGATCAAAAATTAAAAAAATGTGTAGGGGCATAATAAGACAAAAGGACTGATTTTGAAATAAAACTTAATGCCTCCTTAAATGCTCGAAATGGTCTTCCATCACACTCAATGCATTGTTGGAGCCGCTCATGCGTAGACATTACAGCAGCTTCAATTTCTGCTCTTGACAGGCTACGAATGGCCTCTTGTATTCGTATTTTCGTGTCGTCTCTCGTTGTTACTGCAATTTGGTAAACACTATCTTTCAACCGACCCCAGAGATAGAAGTCCAAACAGGTGAGGTCTGGGGATCGGGGAGGCCAAGGAACATCCTCGCCCAATCCACCTCTAACGATATCTTAGATCTTCTTCTTGGGAAATGTGCTGGACTACCATCTAGTTGCAAAAACATATTTTGCCGTAATTGCAAGGGTAATTGTATTTTTGTTCCGTATTGATGTTCGAGTGTGCATTCTTGCGATCGCACCGTTAGGCTTGCTTTTTGTTTTTTTTTACTTTCTTTTAATCTACTTTATATGCATTAGTGGAACTAATTTGTTTTGTTAAATATCTTTTTTTGACTGTTTTTTCCTTTTCTTTACTTGTACACGCAGAAGTTTTAGTTTAAGCATTATATTTGTTTTTGTTAGTTTTTTTTACTGTGTGGTGGGTGCATAGTTGCAGTGACTCCATAAGCTGTATTACTTGTCTGGCTATCACTGCAACTCTTGCGGTGTAGTTTGGTGTGTGTAAGTTGTGTTTAAATGGCTTTGTGACAGCATCATATCGCCTTTTATGATGCCGCGCTGTTAATCACTTTGCTCCCAACAGCGAATGGCAAGTCAAGCCGGGATTAAACTCTCTGAAAAAATGTCACCGTCCCTCTAGAGAATTGAACCCCGGCACCTATCGTCCTCTCACAACGATAGTCAGCCGCCTAACCACTGCGGCCATCGACCCGTTTAAGTAAGTTAACACTTATTTTAGGTGTTTTGGAAAGACTAAGGGTTAATGCTTAATTAATTCTGTGAAGTAAGATAAGCGATTGATATTTGCTAAAGGATTTGGAATAGTTATTTCTTCGTACATAAAATGTAAGAACAAGTTGGTGTGCAGACAGATATTTCTAACCTTGATTGTATTAGCTTATATAAATATTTTTCGCCCAACTGTACAGAAAATTTCAAAATTGAAATAATGCTATCACTAATAAATTACAAATGAGACAATTTTACTTCATAGTTATGAAATTGAAGCTTTTTGAATGTTGGCTGTCAAAGGCTTACTTATTTACGCAGTTCTATTTTCACTGAAAGGTTCTTCTCTTTGAAGGTTTATTTACTATAGTTCCTTAACGATTTACCGCCAGTGCTGACTCAATAACTTGATTTCATTTCCCATGCTATTGAATATTGAACCCTCTCTATTTTCGTGATTAAATACGTGATATATGAGTGTCTAGAAGGAAAACTAACTGTTTTGTATTAAAATTGCTGTAGTTAACATTCTGGCATAAGGTAAAGCGTCAACTAAAGTTTAATTTAACTGGTGTTTTTTAGTTCTGTAATTCGTATATGTATACAGGTCGTCATAATAGTGCGATAATGTTCCAGAACTTGCTATACAAAAAGCAAAATGAAAAAGGATTTACTTCAAAAATTCAATTATTTTCGACTACGCACGGTATTTTGTTTGTTTAACACCACCAATAACATTTAAATCTGAAATGATATATAGGTACCCTGTCTTGTATATTCATATATCTTTTGATTCCGATCGATCCAATTAATAGTTAAAGTAACCATTAAATTTAAATAAAACACCAAACACTAAATTTAGAAATAATGGAAATGTATATTAAGTTCAATCAATAATAATCGTTGCATACCAAATAAAAATATATCAATATCTATATTATGTCTTTGCAACTTCAATGGAAACAAGATTATATCATTCTCAAATTTAACAATACATTAAATACCTTTCACCTTAAAAAAATTATGACTAGATTAGTGAGTATCGAAATAAAATCAGAAAAACAATTGCAGCTGAAGGTTGTCGTTAAGGGAATTTTAATTAATTAGAAAGAGAAACTAATTAATTGTTTAAAATTCACAAGTGCTCGATTTATCAAGATTAATAAAATTTTAGTTAAATTATTAGATTAACTAAAACAAAACTTAATTTCTGGAAACATCACATGGCTGGATTACAATACGAAATAAAATACCTAAAATAAAAGGTTACAATTTAATTTTATTACACAATTGTTATTTAAAAAGAAAATTACCTGTTACAAAATCTTAAAGAAAATAATTCAAAAAAGATACACCAATGTGATATTCTGACAATATACTCCCGGGAAGGCTTGAATTTTTTAATATCGAATTCTCCAAAAACAACAATATAATCTTCTAATTTGATGTAAAGGATGCTTACTAAACCAAAATAAATTATATCCAAGCCGAAATCTTATATAAGTCAATATATTTGTATTTTAACCAAACAAATAACAAAGAAATGGAAGATAAAAGTAAATCGAATTATAGCAGAGCATGAAAACAGAAAATGTCTCACTCAAACCTTTTACAGAAAAGGATTTCTCCCAATTACGATTATGATAGATCAACTTGTCGCCACGTATATCTTATGGATCTCAAACCATTTGCCTATATAAATGATATTATAAAAACTTCAAAGAAGTCATAAAAAGGTATATGGCGCCCAGAAGATTTCGTACAATGCCTTAAAAACTGAAGTAGCTTAACAGACAGTCGTTACCATATGGTCCGCAAACAAATATGATTGTGAAAGAGGTTGAAACAAATCTCAGATCAATGCTGAAGGCAAAGAAATGGCAGATAAACTTCCTAAGTGAGAATACATTGTATATTTCCTTTCATTGACACTGTAAAAGCTAACTTAAGAATGAGGTCCAATAATTGAAAGTCAATGACGGTGTTTTGGTTTAGAACACAAATCTTGGTCAAACAAAAGAGAAGAAATTTATCAGCTTTTTTGCGAAATAGTTATGAAACCGTGCTTGATCTATATGAACTACAGTTAAGAATACTCAGATGGCTACTGGTTACTGGCACCAAGTTGCACCTGAAAAAAGACGGACAAGACAAGAATAGATTCTTGAAAGCTGTTGAAACTGCGATCGGGAAGTAATAATTCTACAAAACCAAAAGACACCAAAGATCTGGCACCTAATTCAATTCTAGGACTTGTGACGAACATCAAGTTAGAAAGGTACTGATGGCGTTGTGTAATTAGGGTGAATCGCAAAGTCGCCGAAACCTGAACGACCTGTGTGTAATTTCTGAGAGAAAATATATAGCAATTTTTAGAGAAAAGGTATTAATGAGTATTTGAGACAAGATATATACTAATTTTCAGAGTATATGAATAACCGATGAAATGTGACAAGTAATAATTCTACCAAATGGAAAGATTCTCAAGTTGTGTACATAAACGTGTACACAAGTAACACCGCAGATAGTTTCATCGTAAAATAATTGCGTATCTATTAAACACAGCCTACTAGTTTATTACTTTGCATACAGAAAAAGGTAATTAACCATTAACCAAAAGGTGGAATGTAGAAAGGATATAAAAATGCAAGCGAAGTCAGTAAAAAAAATTAAATTCGAAACAAGTCAGCCAATGTTTATTCAGTACACTTGCAAAACATAATAATATACAACTTACCTATCATTCAAAACCACTGCTTCGTAATGATATTGTGTTTCTAGATACAGTATATTAGTATTGTTATTATCAGAATTAACTAATTTGCACATACATATCTACTTACACCTTGAACATTTAATAATGTTATCTCTGCCAAATGTAGTTCTTACTATTATGCACATAAATTCAGTTATACATATAGCTATATTTTATCATATCGTAATGCAGAAAAATGCAAACTGAAATGGGTTATATTTGCATTATTACCATTATATCTATCAACTAAAGTAGTATTTAAAGGTGTTCGGTGGTTTTAAAGACATCAATTTGTAAAAATGAAGGTACTTATACTATTGTTTGTTGCTGTTGCATTATCAGTAAGTGAAGATACAAAATGTTCTTGAAAACATTTGTACATTGATATATTTGAACCGATATTGTATTAATAAATTTATGTAAATTACATGTCACAGAAGTTTATATATTTTACTGATCTTATAGTGTTGCTATCTATATTTTCCAGGATTGTCAAACAACAGGATTATTTTTTCCGACATCTTTCCTGAACTGTATTAGAGAATTTGCTGTTAATTCTGAAAATGGAGGCGGAGGTAATATTTCGACGACGACCGAAGCAGTAGTATGCGATGCAAATTGCAGAAAAGATTTTTGTTTGACTAATCAAGATTTGAATGTTCAACGTTTTGTTGAGTGCTTAACAAAAGTTGCAGGACGTAAATTCTTGTAAAAATTATAATGTACCTACTTGACATTGCTCAAATACAACACATACATATATCAAATTTTGGTTGTTTTATTTCGGAAAGGAGCAGTTTATTATAATCTTACTAGCTATCAGAAGCTACAGCAAATTTTAATTGTCGTTGAATGCAACGTTTCTGAGTATGCAGCTATGATTCTCAGTCAGTTCAGATGATGCACAATTTCTTATTCTTCTATCAGCCATCTTATTTTTCTATCGATTTTCATGACTTAGAGAAATTTACAGGAATCTTTACTTGAATTGTAAGTAATTAAAGTTTTTATTACAACTTGGAGCACGTATAGTGTTCGAAACAATTTAACGTCAAATTATAGCATAAAAATCGTAGGAATATTTAAGTACAGAAAATTGTATTAAAAAATATAAGAAAGGTATAATAATAAAATCACAATACACACAAATTGCAAATGTGTGAAATGCTATTTTGTAGCATCGAGTGAAAGTAAATTGCCTAGAATCAAATGTTTTCTAGATATGCGATGGCCCCACAACTTTTTCAGTTTTTTAAAATTAGGTATAGATTGTAATTAAAAAAATGATGAAATAAAATTAAAAAGAAATGACCATTGTCGAGTATGGAGTATGATGTATCTACCAAGTGGCAGTTGTAGTAGCTTAGTTTTTTTTAATTATAAAAGATTATTACATACCAAACTGACATGTATTATTCTGACATACATTTAAGCACTATCTGACTATTTTTTTATAGTACTTAACAGTAGTAGCTGTTAATAATAAATCAAATTGCACATTACAAAATATTCACAAAGCAATCTTGAATATGTACTGAAAAATTACTAAATTTGTAGTTAATATTCACAGAAAATTTGTAATATTGCGCAGTGCAAATTATTGTTACAAGAATTCATTCATATTCAATTCATTTAGAATTTTACTTTTTTTTCTAACTAGCTGATTTAATCGCAGACATTTTGCAATAAAAAAGAACTTGACCGGAATTACGAAACAATTATGGTATTAGCTCCGATTCCATTTGTTACTCGTGCATCTCGCTCGCTTCTTTCGTAGAAGAATACGTCTCAATTACTCTCTCTAGTAATTCCTCTCTGACAGTAATAGATTTCTACTGGTATGTGAAACGTTTGCCTATTTTTCGTATCTCTTCTCTTGTACGCTGTTCCTTTGTAAACTAACGACGAGCATGTAATTCAAATAAGAGTAGGACTTTTAATATACGAACAAATTTCTTTTTTATTCAAAATAACTATGGATTGGATTTGATCAAATTCGTTAACATATATTAACAATTACTGGCAAGTACCTATAATATGTTTTTTTGTTCCGTCCGTTTATAGCCGTGGTCGCGAAACGTAAACATTCACTTAGAACCTCTTAAGACGGGTTCCCACTCTTATCGCGTTAGCGGAGAGGAAAAGCCGTGCTACGCGCTGATTGGCTCATGTGAATACGTGCACTATTGGGTGGTGGATGCCGAGCGGATATAAATGACTGCTATAGTGTGGATATAGGTGAGGGTGAACATAAGTGAGCGCGGAAATAAACGAGGTTCCAGTGTAATTGAAAGAAAGTACTGACAAATAAGGAAGTTGATGCGAAAGGAAAAAACTATGCGAATGAAATTTTACTTTAAACGATGATGTTTTTGAAAACAATTGTCGAAATATTGACAGATTAGAGAAAATAAGAGTAATAAATAGGGAGTATTAAACAAAACACAAATTCTCGAGATGTTGAATAATTAGAAATCGACGGGGTAACATCTGTGTAATAAATAATTTTTGTATTGTTTTATTTCCTTGTAAAAAATTCCGAATATAACATCCGTTTTGATTAATTATAAATATTTACTCAGTGATTTTATACATACCATCCTAAACTAATAATCAAACCTCGTAATGTTCCGCACGAATGCAAGAGTCTACTTTTTGGACCAGATCAACTGTAGTAATAATACAGGGCGTTACGACTACTCTCTGGTTCTCTTGTTCTTAAACAGTAATCAGTTTGAGATTTTAGTCAGCTATATAGGTCGATAAAAAGCACATTTTAAAATTAATTGCTATGATACAGGGTGTTTTAAACAACTTGAAACTAACAAAATTGCGTTATTTCTTCTCTATATAGTTCGCTATATCTATTGCCAATTTTTGTATTCTGGAATTTAAATATGTTGAATAGTCGAATATTCATTTTATTCAACCAAGTAATATTCAAATATTCAATGAATATTCAATTACTTGAATAATTCATATGAATTTCAATTAAGTTTTTAGTCGTGTGCTTGAATCTGATTCCCAACTTTCCTATCATATAGAATTTACTAGGAATGTATAATACATATTAATATTCAGAAAGCATGGTTTATTAAGGTGAAAGGAGAGCATTAGCTTTACAGTTTCTAAAGAATACCGCGAATAATTTTTTAACTATTGTTTAGATGTAGATATCCTTATAGTTTTGAGTAGGAGATTTAATGTTCAGTCACATACAATAGATAATTAGAGGTGTGTTCCATTTAACTTAACAAAGTTATATATTTAACAACGTTCGCTGTATATTATTTTTAAAATCAATACACTGATTCCCAATCTGTGTTAGATGTTAACTGTACCTGTAACGGTTCAATTAATTTTCAGGTGTAATGCAGAATATTTTTGTAGTTTTAGTGGAGGGGTGGTTAATTTTAATCTTTCTCTTATAAAATACGCATGACGGTTGACTACATTCTTTTACTTACATTGTATTATATTACAAAATTATAATAATAAATAATAAAAAAAACAAACAAATAAAAATATAACAATTCTTTTACGTACCTACGTTGTTTGCCTCCAGTAGCCATTTATAAATGTAATTTGTACATCATTGCAACTGGTTCTATTATTAATTTATTGTCAAATTATTCCCTTTTTTAATTACGTATTCACAGTTTCTAAACATTATATTGTCACCTGAGAAAATGTAAATATTCAATGATTCGTTGTACATACGCTTTGGTTTTCATTAGATGCAAGGCAGTTTTAACTATCTAGATGTGCAGAATTTTTATGCTCCATTTTGGGAATTAATGTAAGCTGAAAAATTTTGTATTGGTAAAAAGTGTTAAATGCAATATGCCATGTTTATTCAAATTTTCATTGAGTTGTTATCAAAATATTATTGTTCAGGCTTATGTGCCTTCAATTTTATTAATATTTTCCATACAATGTTATGTACGTATATGTAGTTTATATGTTTAGATTAATCCGTTCTCAATTGTATTCAGTCTCTTTATTTCATTTCATATTCTTAGTTTGGCTAATGTAATTTTAAGTGTTCACGTCGGTAATTCAATTTAGTAAGTAGTTGATTATCTCTAAATGCTTTATCTTACTATTTACATTTGCAATCTACTTCAATGTCTTAATGAGTTTCTTCTATGAATACACATTTAACATATTTACCTACAATTAGGAAATAAAACTTATTATTGTAACTCCTTCAGAATTCCTTATATGTTATGTCGTCATACTTTTCTTTGTGTTCTTAATATGACAGTAGGTAAACTAAGTCACCATCAGACCAGTCAATCGACGTGGACACGCTGTATAAGCTGTAGTTTTGACAGCTAAAACCTTTGTAAAACCAGCAAATTGTCTTTAATTTGATTTTAGACTTTTACAGTATATAAACCGAACGTAAAAACCGAACCAAATTAATTAATTGGATATTTATTTAGATATAGCATAATTTTATATGTGAACGTAAACAAGCGACAATTTAATTTGAGCGGGTATTAACATCGCTCTATACAAAGGATACACTTATGTATCTGCGTTCTTCCTTAATTATCTACCTCAAGTAATTAATTAAAGTTTCCTTCACGTTTACCTCTAAACATAATTATAGAGGAAAGGATTTATAACCGACATCTAAACGATATTGTAAAATGGAAGATTGTTCTAAGACCATCTGGTTCTATCTCCTAAAAGGGAAGTAAATAGACGGACAGCAGACAATGTGTATGTACCGTACTTATGTCTACTTCGTAACGTCTGACCCTTACAAAACGCAACACTCTGAATAATTACTGGCAACTACGGTGTCATTCTATGTGTGTTCCTAGTGGAGTAGCAGAAACTGGGAGCGCAACGTATTGGCCTGACCTACATTAACCACTCCGACAAAGACATTACCCTTACCAGATATAATCAAATAATGTTATCAACACCCCTTATCCATTACTAGGCGAAATCCTTAGGGGCAAAGGAATGTTGGAAATTATACGTATCATAATGATAAATGTCCATTAACAAAACATATATTGTGAATAATTAAAGTTACTACATTTCAGACCCGGGATAAAGATACATATTGAATAGGGAAAGATAAGAGACTATTGCAACCTTAATGGGATCGAGAAATCGAATATGAGATATTTGTTTAGCTGCCGTTGGTACTAGCACAATATTTTCACGTAGTCCGTTATGGATAATTGAAGTTTATGTTTACTGTTAAAATACAATACATATTATTTATACATGAAGATTAGAGATTAATGTAGTGTTAAATTAATGTGATGTTAGTTTGAAGGGGAGTTAGGAAAAGATGAAAACAACGTAAAATCTCATGACGCGGTACAAAAATAACGGTAACTTAAAACAGGAGGGATAAAGGCATATAACGAATTACAATAAATAAGTGTTGTTATTCGTTATGCAGTGTCGGAAAGCTTTTCAACCAAGATCAATGTTTATGTACTTGATATATGTACATACATATGTGGATAGGATGCTATGTATTGCAGATATATATTGTAGGATTGTATAATAAACCCAGTGAAAATAATTCACTTGTTAATGATAACAATTTATATAAAAACGAACTGTTTGATATCATCATAAACAAGAACTATATAACATTCTATGTGTGTTGGTAACTAGAAGCATGAACAAAGCTTTTGAAATTATACTAGAATTTTTGAATATGTTAGCCTCGCACATTACTATATGTTGATGAAGTTTAACGTGCAGTTAGATGACACTATATTTGGTATTATATTACCAACAAAATGCTGTTGATTGATGTGAACGCGTCGATAGTCACAGTGGCTAGGTGGCTGACTATTGTTGTGGCGGCACGATAGGAGTCCGGTTTTAATTCTCCGGAAACACTGGGATATTTTTCTCGGAGAATTGAAATCCTATCGACTTACCATTCGTTGTTGGCAGCAAAGTGATTAACAGGGCGGCATTATAAAAGGCGGTTTAATGCTATTACAAAGCCATTTCAACACAATTATATAGACATAAAAACTACACCCCAAGAGTTGCAGTAATAGCCATACAAGCGATTTAGCCTACGGAGTTATTGCAACTAAGCACCCACCGCACAAAAAGAATTAGTGGAAAAAATGAGAAGTTGTATATATCTATTTATCCTGTAGAGAAAATGCAGAAGTTTCCGAACAGTTCCACAGGTTTGTAGAAGAGAAAGAACGTTATAACAAACAGGAACTCGTTGACAAAAATTATTGCAAGTATGAGATTTGGTATTTGATACTTCTACCGTACAACAACATGCTGGCCATCATATGACAATCTTTAAAATTGGATCACTTCATAAGTAATAAACCTCTTACTGTCAGACCAACTTTAAATTTAGTATTTCCGCTCCTTTTGACTATCAAATAATATTATTGTCATATTTAGTGTTATTATACATTTATTGGATAAAAACTTGTAGGAGATGGAAAATGTGTAGCAATAAGTAAATTTTTGTACTAAATGTTATAAAACCTATGTATACGAGAGGGGACCCAAAAGAAACCGGAATGACTTTATAAAACTACTTTTATTCATTTTATATACAAAAAACCTTTAATATCCTTCGAAGTACTCTCCATTGTTACTAATGCACTTGTCCAATCTTTTATTTCACTGGTGAAAACATTTTTTAAATTCATCTTCTTTGATGCCTAACAGCGTTTCCGCCGTTAATTCTTCAATTCATCAATGTCTACAAAATGCCTTCTTTTCATTAGGGGAAATAAAAAAAAGGTTACAGGGGGTCAGGTCGGGTGACTACGGGGGATCCGGCACAAGAGTCATATCGTTTTTAATCAAAAATAGGCGTACAGACAGCGCTGTGGGAGCATTGTTGTGATGGAATAACCAACTACCTGTCGCCCACAAATCGGGTCTCTTTCGCCGCACAAGTTCGTCTATAGTTCGACGTCGATCTTCGTGGATTAAAATCCTAATTTTATCCACATTTTCCTCAGTGCGGGAAGTGGAAGGACGACCTGAGAGAGATTGGTCTCCAATTGACCTTTCGCCTTTTTTAAAGCGGGAAAGCCACTTGCGTTTTCCCCAAAGCATCGTCCTTGTCAGCTGCCTGTAACATTTCAAACGTTTCTTTGCCCGTTTCCTCCAGCAAAAAACAAAATTTGATAGTAGCACGCTGTTTAATACACAAAACAAGTGTCACTAAAAAATTCACACGAACGGAGCAGCGATGCTTTCCAGGTTGACTGTGGAATGTCAGCTGCTGTATCTAGCGGGAGAATGCGGTACTATCAGAGCTCCGCTCACCATAGAGTTTTCTTTTGGGTCCCCCCCGTATGTATACATAATAACCATACTACGGCCGGCATGCAGTCATCTTTGATACATATATCTATTCACTATGATAACATATTGCTTACTAGCGCAATAAAAGCTATACTCTCTGGTGATTACTCAATTGTTTACTAATTCACATATACAGTACTAATCTTGCAGCTACATATAATCAGGGCTCGGCTTAATCGCGAACAGAATTAGCTCGATAACTTAAAAACCATAACAATTAGAATAATGCTCTCCCACACTTTTTTGGAGAAGATTTCATGCTCTACAAAAAAAGTCCTAAACGTTTTTTTATATCTTCTGTCGTTAAGTCTATGTCTACAAAGAAATGATCAATTAGGGTTATTTTTGCGATATTTTCCATTTTTTTGTGAATCCAGCTTTAACCGTATAAGATATCAAGAAAACTTGTAAGATTTTTTTTTTGTAGAGCGTGAAATCTTCTACAAAATGTCGAGGAGAGCACTATTGTAGTTGCTACGGTTTTCAAGTTCTCGAGCTAATTTGGTTCGTGATTAAGCCAAGCACTGACCATAGACGCATGACTTGTACAGTATGTAAATTGGAATCATACTCGGTTTTCTATTTGATTATCCGTTACTATTTTTTTAATTTCGAAAAATACTGGAGCAGATGGTTTATTCAAACGTAAACTACGGTAATTCATAGTATGCATTATATTAATAAATATTTAAAACAAGGACTTATAAAAATTAATAGCATAGCAATAATGTGGAATAATGTGTTTAGAATTTATTAAGAAAGTGATATTTATACATCTACAATCCTTACTTTTAATATTTAGAGAATTGCAAACAATTTTCTCAATTTGTATCACTATGGTAGTTTCTATGTCGGTAAATTTATCGATAAATATTTCAGTGCCAGTAAATTTAATATTAGAAAAGACTTCTTCAATCACTATAGTAGTTTCTCGTTTATGATCGGAAGTGTTGGGAAGGAAAATGATAGCTTATGATAGATTGTTTAAACTTAAAACGTTATTTCCTGAATGCTGCTGTTGCTTTTTTCATTTACTTACTTTGTGTTACGTTTCATGGTACGTTTCATTTTATTACAACTGGTTGAACTTTTTATATTTGTCAGGCGGCATTTTACGGAAATGGAAAGTCGTGTATTTGAGACAAAACTAGCATTCATTCTGTGAGCTAATTTAAGCTACGTCCATGTAGTATGGGGTTGTGATATTTTATTTTGAATATTGTAGGCAGTATCCATTTTGTTAAAGCATCTGCAATAAATTGAATAAAATAAGTACCGTAAGTGGATTATTTTTTACTTGAATGTGCTAGAAAAGCCTAACATTTGTAATAGCCTTGTTCTTTTATTTGCTTATTATAGAAATATTTGTATGTAAAGGGAATGCCATTAACAATAAGTTAACAATAAGTAGTAGATAACAAGTGAACGACGACTGGAAAGTGGTTTAACTTTAACAAAAATTTGAAATATCTAGAATTTAATAATATAAAATAAATGTTTACATACATAGTTCTTTTGTAACGTTATGAGTAGATTGGGCAAATGGAAATTGGCTGAACAGATGCAGTTAGTCAGATGCAAGTAATCGATGCACGTGGATGCAGTTGCGTATTCATTTTAATTTCATCGAACGTGATAAAGAAGTTTTGGCTGATAAAGTAAACGAGGTTATTGGAAAATTTACATATTTGAAATATGATGGCGCGAAAGGTGTGCTGAAGCAAAGGAGTCTGTACCAAACAGAAATAAAACAATTAGCAATAATATGTTATAAAACAAATACATCCTGCATTAGAAATAAACCATCTTAAAGCTAAACAAAATACTTCTTTTGGGAGATACTAAAGAGCGGTATTAGGGAAATAAAATTCTTTTATCTGATAATGGTTTGGATTATGTAGTATGGTTAGTTATTTCAAATTTCTGTAGTAAGAATAAAGCTAACATCGACAATATTATAATTGACGAGGGCTGCTGATAGCGGATCTAAATGAAGTTGCAATCATTTTTAATCAATTTTCCATGGACGAACACTTACTTGGACAACTTCTCACTCAATTTATCCATTACTAAAGAAAAAATTCTAAATACCTTAGAAATAGTCTCGGTTTCTCTTATACTTAAGAGTGAAGTTCAGGGCTGACTGCCCAGCATCGGGCCGACGTAGGCTGCCGGCAATGGACCGGCGCGTATGCGTCCCACCGGCCTGCTGCCGGCCGGCTGATGGTTTACCGTTAGTACCAGCAGCGTCCAGCTGCGGACCACTACTTTTGCCGTTAATAGGCCATTACGCTCCCGCTTTAGTTTTATTACACTACTACATGTTTTCGAAAATTGCACCGGTAGAAATTTACCGGTCACCAGCTGGTTTTATGCTAGAATTATTCTTTTAACCGTAATAAATTAATTTAGAAAACGTTTATTCCCAACTTCGTCTCAACATTACCAACTTGGAAAGTGGTTGAGAATAAATTAGTTTACCACGATTAAGCGAATAAATTCGCCATAAAATCAGCTGATCACTGGTAAATATTTACCGGCACAATTTTCGAAAACGTCTAACAGTGTAATAAAACTGAAGCGGGAGCGTAATGGCCTATTGATTGCTACGTACGAAAATAAACAACATTTCAAAAATAATTCTTTATTATAAAAGTAACGTAAGTAAAGTTTATTATAAAAGTCTATATCCAGGATGATTGGTGAGAGTGGCCGATTAGAAGGATTATACATAGGTATAAACCGAACGGATATTGTGTAGTTACATAAAATAATAGTAGAGGGTAGTATAGTTATATTTATAGTAAGTAGTAATCAACACATTGTTACGGTCCAATTGTTTTATTGGACCTAGCTGCTGGAGAAATACTACTAGTGTAAGGGTTTTTCACAATAAACTAGTGAGTTTATTTTAATACATATATTGTAATAAAGAAATAAAAATAAAACATAAATTCTAGTTCTTTGTAGGTACATGAAAGACACAAAATAATAATTCTCATATAATGTATAAGCATATAAAATAATATTTACAAATAATGTCTCTTTCCTGTGTATTAAACGCTATTTGAAAAGTGTACTTTATGTACTTCTTGTATGTATCGAGCCAAAAGGATATATTTATCGGAGCGATTCCTGAACTAGGGAGACAGTGAATAATCAGTTCAATAGTTTATCACTACCGCGTAAAACACGATACAACTCAAAACTACGTCCAGGAATATCGAATTTCTCGTATATATTTTCATATGCGTCTATTTGCGCCTTTTACTATATGCTCCATCCACTGACCCCTTATAATAGTGACGATTCCACGAACCACGGTTCGTGTGCTGAACGCAATGAATCCAACGAGTACACACTCGTATGCGTATCGCGATCAGCGCAGGCAAGTCTGTGGGCGGCTATACCATTAACAAACCGCGCAAAGTCAAATAGCACGTCATCTCTATAATACGGGTTGGAGCGCGCTTCTTTTCATCGCTACGAAATAGTTTCGAGGTTAACTCCGAAACAGTTGCATTTTTAGAATTATATCCTATCGGTGGCTCTTGTTTCCATTAATTCGTTATCATGATTTTGCTTATTTATATTATATTACATTAAGCGTGAGATTTAGACATATTAATTTAACAAAATACTGAATATATAGCAAATATATGTAAAATAAAAAGAATGCTTGTTTTAAATGCTTTTGAGTCCTTAACAACATCCTACATATGTACCATTTGACGTATTTCTAACATGTCAAACATGTGACGAAATAAAGGTATTATTATTATTATCAATAATAATTAGAGCAGACCAATTTCCGTGAGCGCCGGTAATATGCGATAGAACAGGGACGCAACATGAGGTTACCGATATAAGTATAGAAGTAGAGACATTTATTCTATCAGAAACAATTAAATATACATTTGGTTTTTTGCTATTAAAGTAAAATGCATAAACACACGAAAAATAATAATAGTACATAATTATAGCAGCGTTGTATGACGACAGAGGAAAAAAACTAACCATTTTAAGCGTCTTCCAAGGATCGAAAATATAAACTGTTGTCGACTAGTTTTGTTATTATTGTGCTTCGAACTGCTTGTGTTCTTACAATGCGTTGTATGTACCTATAAATAAAATGGAAAATGTATGAAATCAGTGATCATGTGCACGACAGAGGACTTAAAAAAACACTTACGATTTTAAGCATCTTCCAAGGATCGACAATATAAACTGTTGTGGACTAATTTTGTTAGATATTATTGTGCTTCGAACTGCTTATGTATTATTTACAAGGTGTTATTGACCTTACATATGTATCGCACACTAAACATTTAATTTTTGAGCCATCGCATATTAAGTCCAGGAAATTCATAATACACTAATTCTCTTCGTCTGACAACTATCGTTTTCTCGATTTATATGTCGACGATATTTTATTACGTATGCTTACACTTACATGCTGTCTAAGCGGGTACCAAACACATACTGAATGCTTTTTATTAGTTCTGATGCAATACAATCATCCTCATATCGGCGCACATGGGGCGCACGGAAATTGGTCTGCTCTAATAATAATGAACGTATTTTCTCATCATCGATAAAATGATTGATTTTTCAAGAAGAATCACTTCTGGAAAAGAAGTAAATGTGTGCTGCAAATATAACGTAGCCAAACAGACACAAACTCAAAATAAAATGACAATTGACAACAAAAGTCGCACTAGTAACAGAATAAACGCTATGCGGCGCTGGCATTTGAGACGCGGGCTATTCAAATGCGGCAGGTGGCCGATTATGTGCCGGCCCTGGACCGACATCTGTTCGTTGTGTATAACTCATATTAATACTTCTATATTGCGGGTTTAGTCTCGGAATGTCCGAAATCAAAACGACACAGAAGATATCTTCTCTCTTGCAACAAATTACGTATACGCATGTGCTGCGAATCTCTCTTTTCGTTCTATTATTTGGGTAAAATTCGAACGCATGCGCATACCCATACAGGAAGAAATTCTAATTTAGAAGACATAACCTAGATGTGCGAGTACGTGACTGATTCCATTAAATATTTTAATCCCGCGCAACTCTCGGACCGGCGCAGATCAGTTCTATGCCAACGAGGATAAATGATGATTCGAACCCCGGTGCTTCCTTTCTGAGTTTGGTTTTCTGTAGTTTTCCAAATTCCACGGCAAATGCGGAAAGGTTACATCTTAAGTCGGTCTACAGCCGCAGGCGTAATAATAACTCATGGCCAGTCGATGCCCCCTGTAATTGGCGCAAGCTGTTGGGGGATGCTAAGGCATGAATTATTATTATTATTATTATTATTATTATAATCTCTATTTCACTTTCTTGGTGAAAAATAGTTCCGTAAGGTTTTAACACAACCCGCAATATAGGAGTATTATAAATTAATATATATGGTATAATCGGTGACGGCAACTGGTCGGCAATATACAACAGCTCCGGCGCTAGATTGCCGTAGCCAGAAGCGAACCATCAGTGCCGGAACAAAACCAACAGCTGGCCATCCCACTAATGTTAACTGGGTAGTGTGTTTCTAGGACGCTAGAAAGAGCCACCATCACCTAGTCTGATTTTAATTACTGACCTACTGAGTGAAATAGTAAATGGAAAAAGGGAAACTAAACTTTTATAGAACAACTTATTTACATTCTACTGATTTGATAATGTTTTACAGAAATGATAAAATTTGTTTGGAATTACTAAAATATTTCCTACTTACATATATTTGTTACATCGTTGTATAGTAATCAAAAATCACCATATATCTACTAATAATTCTTTTATTCGACTTACGCTGTGTTGATGTATGTACTCGTCCATACATACAGGATATCCCGGCTGACGCGGTTTCTTTGATAATTTGCTTATTTTACAGTATAGAGATAAAAGTTTCAAGCAAAAGTTGTCCCTATTTAAACGACGCATTGCTAGAAAATATTTCCAAATATACAGGGTGTCCCAATTATAGGAAAAGCGTATGTAACTTTATTATTTTTCTACCTTTTTTAGTTTTGATCCTACAGCTCGTTAACGAGAGCGCTGTAATTGCAAAATTTTTGATAAAATATTTATTTTCTCGAAAACAAAAGCACATCGGTCTAGAAAGCTCTTAATAAAAGTTACTTAATATATCATGTAGAATCTAAACAAAGTACAATATATAGGGTGATCCATTTAAAATAATAAAGTTACATACGCTTTTTCTATAATTGGTACACCCTGTATATTTGAAAATATTTTCTAGCAATGTGTCGTTTAAATAGGGACAACATGTATCTTTAGTAATGCTATATAGTCTATATTTACCATAGTTATTGACATTTCTCGCATTACTGTACGACTGCTATTAGATGTCATTAAAATATCAATATTATAATATTATTTTGCAGTGACAACTCTCATTTTGGCCAAAATTGTCATGTCGTATGTCATGAGTATGCTGAAGCCCAAGTCGCTGAACGTACTAAAGACGACAACATTAGAAACCTATTGAATTAATAAACGCGTACCGTTTTTGTTCGATAAGAATTACTTATAGAAACACATAATAGGTACAGTAAGCAATGATAATGGTTGGACAGTCCTATCACAATATGATGAACACCCAAGCCGCGCCGAAGATATCCGATGTATTAGATGCAATACTCCCTAACTTTCATTTAAGACCATACACCTACAGGTAAAATCGTAACGATAAGAGTTTCTACATTTCAGGGTGATTTAAAAGCTATTTACACATGCAAATTTACGGTTTAATATAATGCACACAAGGTCACTAATCTTTATGTGACTATTTCAATATTTTTAATTTAATTTGTCTTACGCTGTTGAAATGCATATACCATTATGTGCAATAGAACTGGAAAATAGCGGCAACAGCAACACATTTCTAATTAGTAGAACTCTAAAACTATAACAGTTAAAAATGAGTTCTCGTATAAAAAAATCCTTAATTTGAATCGCTCTTTCCATATTTGATATTCGGATCCGGATTGATGTATGTATTTTACCATCATATTGGAATACCCCTACGAAACTATCAAAGTCACGCAAACGACATATAGATACTATACGATACCTGTTTTCAATATTTTAATCATTCACTCAAGTAATCTTGATAAATAATACTTATTAAACTCGTAATTTATTCATTCTTATTTCTCCACGAGTCTAAAATTAAATCTTAATATTACGCTAATGATGTCTAGTTTATAATCATTCTTGATGACACTTGACTTATAATCTTTAATAAGAATTATAGAGGAAGCAGATAAATGAATTCTATTAGGATCTATTAGGATATATTAGAATAATTTGTTTAGTAATTTAATATTGTATTAACAATCAAATTTCCTTCGAAGCATTACAGTCTCATACGCCGAATATTTAAACCAAATTTATTAATCCATGAATACCATAAACTGTAAAGTAGGGATTAGACCACAATAAATATAAGCTATTGTATGCAAAACAAATGACTGTTTAATATTATCCTAATAATTAAATCTTGCTTGATGATCTGCACTGTGATCTCTTAACTGGAACTCAGATTCCAAATATTGAAATACATAATCCTAAATTTTAAGAATTGTTAATTTCAATGAGCAGTGTTTTTGTAACGAATTCTCAGAAAGTTCTTATTTTCTTAATATAAACTTATGTATAATGATTAGCTAATCCAATTATGAGCACCGTTTGAATATGTTTTAATTACGTTATTACATTAAAGCCAAAGAGGGGGCGAAAAATAATTTTTATATTGCCTTATTCGTTCTCAATATAAAAGCCTCTCGTCTTGAGAGTATTTAGTTTGCTGTAATCGTCGTAAAAATGCCCGCAACAACAATAGAAACGCGAGCAAAAATAGTTACCCTTTGGGAGCGTGATTTGTCCTACAGGCAAGTTGCTGCAGAAGTTGGTGTATCGGTAAGTATATAATCTATTTTTTATTGTTCTATATGAATTCTTTGAGTGCATTGCACAGATACTATTTTATTCTATTTTTTGTACTTTAGTGTATTGGTGTTGGTTCATTGATGTTCTGGCTTGATGACTTAGCGTAAAACGGTTATTTGACTAATAAATAGAAATTGAAAGTCAGTGATATCAACACCAAAAAAACTTGATTCTAGAGTTTTCAAATCAAATGTACCTTACGCACACACATTAAATATTAATTGAAAGATAAATAAATGTTAAGTTGATTGTAACTACATTTCACTCATCATTAGATAACGTTTAGTCCTTCTATTAACAAACAAAATATGCCAACGAGTAGGTATTCATTTGTTTTATGATATCCCTCGTTGGTCTAAATTTTTAGTAACCGTTACTTCTGTGGAACTCTATAAAACTGTATCTTTTCTTTTTTTTCTCTAACTGTACTTCAACATAACGCTGGCGAACCGAAAACGAAGATGTAGCTCTACGAAATAAATCGAGGCCTGGGCAACCACCCAAAATTAATCCAGAAGATGGTAATAGAATTTTGAACTACGTTCAACAAAATCCAGTCACCCATCATCCATTTTTTGTTTTTATTTATTTTTCCATAAGTAAACACTTTAATGAAAATTATCTGTATATAGCAGTGAAATAATTATATAAAAACCTATTTAACTCGAAAGATTTTTTTTCTTATACTTCATATAACCAACACGTATAAAAAGAAGATGTATATGTTTCTCCGGTTGACTGTACTATTAAATTTATTAGATTCAAAAATTTAGTTGCTTAACCACTGATGACATTAAAAAAAGGTTTTTTATATTGTTATACCCCTGGGAATTGAAAACACAATTTGTGGAATACCAAAAATGTGTGTTTCCAACTAAACTTCCTTCATATAATATATAATTTGTAATAATTTCTGATTAATTCTTTACGTACACAGAAAGAACTCTTTCGTATTCGGTAGTGATATATGAAAAAAGACAATACATGTATTTAAATCTGCTTTCAATATCACTATAAATTTCTATTATAACTTTTACTAAATACATATAACATTAATAATAATTCAATAATGATAGAATACATCAATACATATGATAATCTTATATTATTATTGTAACGTGACTACGACCCAAATATCAAATACGGAAAGAATGATTTTAATTAAAGTTCTTTTGTAAGAGAACTCTCCTCTAACTGCTACAGTTTTCCAGTTGTACCAATTAGAAGTGTGTTACTGTTGCCGATATTTGTCAACTCTATTGATACTGTAGGAGAATCTAAAATATTTAAATAGTCACATGAATATTAGTGACCTTGTGTGCATTATATTATACCGTATTTGCATGCTAAATGGGTTTTAAATCACCCTGCAATGTAGAAACTCTTGTCGTTACGATTTTACCTGTATGTGTACGACCTTGAGCGAAAGCGAAGAGTTATTGCAAGGGTATCAATAGCTTCGGTATTTCTCGTATTATTATACTGTGACAGGACTGTCCAACCATTATCATTGCCTACTGTACGTTCTATTTAGCAATGACCCGCGAACAAAACCGGTTTTGTTCGAACGATTCATACATAACTAAACCGGTTTTGTTTACTGATCATTGTTAAATAGAAAGTACCTAATATGTTTCGTAATGTAAAAAAAATTAAAAAATGTAATGTAAAAAAACGCATTTTTATTTTAAGGCATAAAGAATTATGTAAATTATATGTTAATATATTAATTTATTTTATATTGCCCCACGTAATAATCCTATATGATGATTTTAAAATTAATATTCAAATTCTAACAGAAATATTGCGTTCCACCCTCAAAGATTTGTTACATCTTTATTTGCTTGAGTTGTTAAGTTGTTTTACGATTTAGACAAAAACTAATAACTCTTTCCTAGAATTATCTAGATTTTGTTATTCACAATAAATACAAGAACGCGGGAAAGTTCATATTACTTCACAGACTTTTGAACAGATGCATTTAAAAGCCGTGCAAAATGTACTTTTACAATCACTCAATTTTTTACAGTGTTTTTAATTATTATTTACTCCCTTCAATATTTTACTAAGATATTCTCGTTACCATTCCCGCGTAGTCTGGCCTTTTTTCTTCATGTATACAAATTTAGAACACTTTATGCTTCGCACTTTTTGCGAGAAAAGTATAATAGGAACTCTCTACATCTACCATGCAATAAGTATAGGGTATACTTCTACCTTATGAAAACGTTGTCCGCTGATTTGGTCAAGTATAGACTAATTTAATTAACTTCTACTTTTTCTTGACATTTTTGAATTCAGTACGTTTTCCAGACTTTTATCCAACTTACAAGAAAAATCAATATTTTAACACATATCTAACATGGTTTCAGGAAAAAAAAACGCTGAACTACAACTGCCATTCATAGTTTTATAGATTGTTGTAGATATTGTACGTAGTACTATTTTGTGATTTGAGCATAGCTTTTGATCGTGATCGTTGAGCGTATAATAGGTTTTCACTATCGTTGTCCATGTATTCCCTGATCATGTTAGTTTATAGTCTTTAGAATTGTTCTACGGAAACTGATAGCATAATCAGTGAAACGTAAAGCGAAAGCGAAAACATCTGTAAGACTGTCATGCAGTAAATAATAACAGTATTCGTGATTGCTTCTTTGCGGCAACAAAGTTCTTATGATAATTTATTCATAAAGAATGTCTTACTGATGATCGGCTTTTTAGTATTATTATTTTCATTGAAGTACATTTTACAAGCAAAATATTGAAATGACTTTCGTAATATTCGACATGTCGCAAACTCATATTTTTGTTGCTTTTTCATCTAATTATCTTTGTAATTCCAGCAGAATTTGTGGTTGACATCCGTTCCAGTTTTTTTCTTTATAAGCGTCATTGTGTGTGTTACATTCCTTTTGTTTTGGCTTTTATAAAAATATATTCTTTATTTTCTCTTTATATCGTTGCTCAGAAATCTCCTTGGGTTGTTCCGCTGTTGTTCTTACTGAACGGGGGTGTGCGATAAAGCGGGGTCGCCACCCTTTACCGTCTACTATGATATCTGAATAATCTCAGTTCGGTAGCAAGTAAATGAAAAGACGTAGTCAATTTTTTGTCTCTTTCCCGATCTTCACTATAGGTAATATTTTGTTTTATGATAATATTGTGATATCGTACAGCTTGCAATATGTTTGAATTGAGGGTATAGTGTTCATTCACATTTCTTATAAAATTTACAATACTAAATTCTGGGTAATATTTAATCATAGTTTTCCGTGCTTGAATTTATTACTGTTAATAAAGCGCGTCGACCTATTGAACTTTTGCTGAAATTTAGACTGGTTTTCTTTTGACGAGCATTACTTTGATGTCGTCTTGGTTTTCTGTCCTCGGGAAAACACGAATTATGATTGTATATATATTAACTAAACGAAATTATTTTTTTGAAGCAAGCGAAATCGACATTTTATATATAAAATCTGAGCATCAGTCTGCCAATATGTTACCAAATCATTGCTAAGACCAGCTTCTGTAAAATTTTGTACAGAGATTTAGTTATCATATCTTATAATGTATGAACATGTAGGATTGTTATTGAGTGTGGATATTGAAATTAACAATAAAAATCTAGTTGTTGATGTAATAACAAATTCAAGTTGACAGACAATCAACACCCTTCGTATATCTTTTATTGTTCTTCGCCTATAATCTACGAGATTCACGTTTAGTTTGTATCTTCAATTTGTCGCGTACTATCAGATGTATTAGAAGAAGACAGGGTATAAATCAAAATAATATATTTTTAATTCAATCTATCAAAGCAACGTCACTTTACTTATTTAATGGTGCTTTACAACAGAACGATTCAGAAATAGCAGGTTAATTTAAAATCTAATTGACGACTCCATTAACGTTGATTGTTGATGACGATTTTGTTGAGTAAGAATTAGCAAGTAAGTACGTAAATTTTTACTATGAGATCGGATTTGATGTATATATGTTTCAATGCATTCACATGTGATTGATACTTAGCTAAATTTTATTAACTTAATGCAGTAGGAATTTCATTTGATTAGTCACAGTTTGTTTGGTAATGTTGGCTTAGAAGATGGTTGATTAAGGTATTTTTGCACATGGCATTTGTTAAAGGTCTGTGGTGTCATTTTCAAAAATATCTTGCTCCGTTTTTATATCTACATATAAGTAAAATATCGCTTTTAACATTGAATCTGGGACATGCTTTGACATTAATCTTAACTTTAACATTAATCTTATATACGAATTCAGAAGTAAGTGTTATGAAGTTTATTCTGTTTGATGTTTACTTACTATTTAATTTGAACAATTTTCTCACCTTCGTGTACTTCTAACTTCTAAGTGTTCTCATACTAGTTTTGATAGCATTTTCTTTAGAACTAATTTTAAATGTGAAGTTCACATTGTTTTAGATCTTTTCGATTATAACTTCAAAATACTTTCATTCAACCGCTCTAAACCCTCAAACATGTATTTTCAGTTTAAACGAACTTTTAGTAACCATAACAAAGACAAATTTATTAGCAGCATAAGCTCCGTTAATTGGCAACCGCTTTATGATGAAAAGGAGGCTGAATGTATATTTCCCCTGTTTTATAACCTTTTAAATAATGTCTACGCAGCATTTTCCAATACCTAAACGGATTTCAGTCGGCAAGTTAAAACCGCGAATATTACGCGTTCCTGGGTTAAACGTGAACTGTATAAGTTGATCAGAGTGTTTCCTAATATTAGTGTGATACAAAATTATTGCTAAAATACAAAAAGTATTTGAGAACGCAAAAAATTTATATGCGTCAACATTGATAATTTCAATAATATACCTAAGACTAATATTGATGTTGTTTTTCGACCGCCTTTTTTAAATTTTAATGTCTGTTCGACATTAATCTAAATTCTTTTCAAATAATAATTTCCTGAAGAAGTCAAAGAATGTTGACGAAATATTGAAAATAAAGATTTATTTTATTAAGGACCGAAAAACCCGCAAAAAAAATTAGCAGTACAGAACTAATTCTTGCTTCAAAAACAATTTACTGGTTACGTGTGTTAACTGATTTGTGCAAAACATTTGATAGAGTTTATAAACATCTATTGGCTTATTTCATTATATTGTTGGTTTGCGTTGTACTTGCAAGTAGCTTGCGCTTAATGTATAATTGAATGGCAGGTATGTACACTCACACTGTTGATTTAGAATCGCCTCAAACTGCCATAAAATCCCATAAAAGTATACTTTATTGCGGCGGTACCCGAATGCAAAGCAGTAATAGTATGGTCAACTGTATGTAAATTACTATTTATATGTATATACAATATATTTTTCTATTAAATCCAGTTTCATATCCAAGGGATCATTTATAAATTCCTAAACCAATAATTTCTTAATGCGATGTTAACATACAGTCGCGGCCAAATGTAGGCAGGGTATATTTTTTCGCTAGTTTACTGATACAACCTACATAAGTAGAACTAATAAAAAGGCATTGCAGTTTGTTATAGTATTTTATTATAATTATTGTATATTATAATATTATATTGTTATAATTTTTAATCGATCGACTTGCCGTTCGCTGTTGGGAGCAAAGTGATTAACAGCGCGGCATCATAAAAGGCGATATGATGCTGTCACAAAGCCATTTAAACACAACTTACACACACTAAACTACACCGCAAGAGTTGCAGTGATAGCCAGACAAGTAATACAGCTTACGGAGTCACTGCAACTAAGCACCCACCACACAAAAAAAAAAAAAAAAAATGACCTTCGAATATATTTACTTTATTAGGGTGCCTATAACAATTGGCCGCAGCTGTATAGTTAAATCGCTATCGCATACAATTTCACTATATTTCTAAGTATTTATGTAATTAAGAAATTACATGAGTAAGAATATGTATGGGGGCAAGATATAAAAGTCTATTACATATACTTTCGAGAATGAATGTTCGTATGGTGGTGTATGAAAATGTCCTGCTTCGCAACAATTACCGAAATGTAAAAACCATCAATGTTAGCTTTGAAAACAATTTAGAAATGTATTTTTCACATTTACACGCATTGGCGAAGGAAACTGTGCTGTTTCATATGAAATGTAATTATTCTGTTGCTTTGGAATTAGACTGCTTTTAAAACATTTTATATTTTGTACTATTTGTCTACCATTAAACCACAGCATATTGAAAGCTAAAAATTATGCCAATATGGCACTGTAATAAAAAATAGGTGTTATTATTTAAAAAAAAAACGAGTATCTGTCATTTGAAAATGAAAAAATAAAAAAATCTTATTTTCTTTAGTAATTTCAACGTGAAATACATGTTACCTTCGCCAATGCGTGTAAATGTGAAAAATACGTTTCTTAATTGTTTTCAAAGCTAACTTTGATGGTTGTTACATTTCGACAATTGTTGTGAAGCAGTTTCACTTTAATGGATAAATTGTAAATGTGAAAAATACAATTGTTTTCAAAGCTAACAGATTACCGCCATCTTTGACAGAAATGTCAAAAGTTGACCTGCACTAGATGGCAAATTTTTGAAAGAAACAGAATATGAACAGAAATAATACATGTTGTATTTAAAAATTCAAAATTAACGTCACTTCCGATTTGATCGGAAGTGCTATATAAAAACTGAGTGCACCTAAAGAAGCCCACCAATCACTCATATATACGGTCCGAATTTCAAAGTTTTATTTTAACTAATAAATAAATGGCGGGCTGATACATGATCTCGTTGACACCCGGTATACTTATTACCACACAACTATTGTCACTGGCACTGATATAGTGTTGAATTAAAAAAATGTGCTAATGTTTTCAAAGAACTTTGTGAATGGCTTGCTATTAGTGACTTTGTTTAAAATCTTGACAAAAGTTATATATAATATCCTTTAATTCTTCTAATTTATTAATATTAAATATCAATAGTATTCGTTTATTCTCTGTGCCTCACTGTACATTTTTAGCTCTTATTTTTGATGGTAGATAGAAACGAAATACTCAGCTTGAATAATATACTTTATAGCGACTTAAACATTAACTATATAGGTATTAAGATTCCAAGATTTACAATATATATGTATATACATATGTATATATTTAAGTACTGACGAACTGCATATTTCCATGGTAATTGCCAGATATAGAACAAAATTTGAGAATCTCACAATTAGAATATCAGACATCCTAATTACATAAAGCTAGATCTTCCAAAGTATACTTTCTTGTGGTGGGTGCAGCTGCAGGGGATTCCTGAGCGGAATTGTTCGTTAAGAGTGCTATTACAGTGCAAATTGTGTTAAATATGGCTTTGTTACTACATTATGTCGCCATAAATAATATTGCGTTGTCAATTATGTCGCAATAGGGAATGGTATCTCAACCGGAGTATCGATCTAACGAGTTATATCACAAGTGTCGTCGACAATACTTAAACGCTGGACCGTATGTAGGACCAATCGCTTTTACCTCCGCTACTATACTACGTTTCGTCATATTTAACAATAACATTTACACTTAACCGCACTTTTAGAAAGTAAATCACAGTTCAAATCTAATTTAGGTTGTTTTCAGACAAATGATTTTATAGTTTCAATAAAAATTCAGCGATAATATATGGAAGCAAAATACTTATTACAGTCGAATTTTTGGATCTTGTCCATTACGTCATTAACAGCGTAATTAAACACAGATATACGTAAAATATTCATCATCGACATTTAACGTACATTAGAGAGAAATATCAACATGACATACGATTCGTACTGATATTACTCATGACGTAACGGACAAGATCCAAAAATTCGACTGTAGTTACGTATCCAATTGTGTGTGATTTGTGGTTATGAATTCTCTTCAACTTCTTTCTGCATGTATCATAAAAATACTTACATATATGGTTGTAGTAATATTGTCTACACTTTTTTCGCTGCATAGTTTGTGATGCTTTTTACTACCTACATTACAAAGTATAAATAACTGTTAGGTAGAATTACTTAATTTGATTTTGATAAAGCGATTTGCTATTATACCAAAGATGTTTTCAATCTGTATTCGAAAATGACGTTATTGTTGACATAAAGTTGTTCTTAAAGGTACCAGCGCCAGCGTTTCATTTTTTACAGCATTTTGTTATATTTCCATTTTAATATTAAAATGTAATAGTTCTTCTACTCATGTGAACAAAAAACAAGCATCGGCAATAATGTAAAACTAACGATGTTTGGGGAATTAATGGAATAAATTTATCTCAGGTGCAAGACTTGAAACTTTAGTCGAGGCACCGGTATTCCGCGATTTTACAAATGCAATGCAATTATACGGACCTGATCTGAATTCATATTGGGAAAGTTCTTAGAGTACTGAAACTTTTGACGTAATTATCTTCTCTTTCTCTGATTTATCGTAACCATTGTAAACGTAGACCCTTGAGGCCAACAAGTAAAAATTCCACGTACAGTAAAGTAATGTTCGTAAGGAAATCTTTGCTTATTTTATGAAACAAGGTAAGTGCTTTAAAAAAGGAAATAGTGGAGTGAATTTTGTGAAATTTCAACTAAACTGGTGCAGCAAAAAATATCAATGCAGGAACGACAATAGATATATACACATATATAAATAGGTGTGTGATTACGCACTACACGCTATGGTATTGACATCATACTCTAATTACTAACAGCTGGCGATTAATCTTTAAATACCATCGTGACAATAATCGAGATACTTCCAGCACCAATAATTGTGACTGTTTATAATAAAACCAACTTAAAAAATCATAAATATTTCAATAAAACTATTTTAACATGTTTCTCTCAAAATGTTCTCTTAAAGAATTGAGATTTATTTAAATCAGAAAGAAGCGATGAAAAGATTCTATTCAGAATTTACACTTCAACACAAAATATTGCGAAATGAAAATTGACCCAAAATTTACGAAAGAAGTGGTTTTGAGAGAGAATGCAGGTTTGTAGTTAAAGAGCGTGAATGTTTTATTGATTCATAAAGTATACAGTATAATGTTCGATGGAATAGAATATTAGGTATTGACCTGCATGGCTTTGCTGGTAAAAATTTTTGTTTGTTGTCGAAATTTTCTATGATAATTTTGTATAAATGTGACTGTTTGTTGACGCAGCGCGCAATTTCTTCCTTTAAGGCGTGCATGGTCGTGGGTTTGTTAACATAAATATCAGAACGCAAAAAACTCCAAAGAAAAAAAAAACCAATATTGTTAAATCGTATGACCTGGTCGGTCAATTCTCATCTTTAGAACGGTAAATTACACGACCAGGAAATATTTCATGCAGTAACTGAATTACTTCTCAAGGTGTATGACATGTAGCACCGTCTTGTTGAAACGACATGTTGTTCACATCCATATCATCCAATTTATGTACCAGAAACTAGATTATCATCTCGTGGCAGCGAGTACCATTAACAATTATTGCCTGATCAGTCGAATTTTCAAAAGAGAATGATGCGATGGTATGCCAACATATTTCTCAACATACGTAGATTTTTTGAACCCCCAGTACGACTATTTTAACAACTAATGAGACAATCAAGGAGAGAATGAGTCTCACTACTAAAAATGATTTTGATGAATTTGATTTTGAAATATTAGCATAAACTTGTTACCCTATAATGCATTTAAAAAACTTTCTTCGTTGTGTGTGGTCAGTAGCTTTCAATTTTTAAGCCCGTTGAACCTAACTAGGCTGTACATAGCTTATCTAAATGTCAAATTCTTGACTATGGTGCCAAATTGATATCTCTGGATTCTTAGCAACACTTTCATGAACTGCTTCGATATTTTGTAGTGAACGACTTTTTGAAGAACGGCCAGAGCGTTTAAGATGAAAATTGTAATTGATCCAGTCTCCTACAATTTATTAACTAATATTGTCACAGTTGATGAAACTAAATCACTATTTCGATCATATTTTGTACAAAAATTTCGAACTGTAACTGATAAATCTTCATTAATTTTTCAATATTGTTTAACAATAAAAATGGATTGTTCCTTCGTGTAGTATCCTATTTTTTATAACTCTGAACTGTCAGTTGTCATTCGCTTTTTTTTTCTTTTGGCGACATTTTACCGCACAAATGGCGCAAAATTCAAACTTCTTTGAGATATTCTTTCAATAGAATAATCGGTAAGTAAATTCAAATAACAAAACTTAGATAATCGGTATATATGTATGTATAATTCGACAGAGCAACACAATAAAATAATCAGAATTATTAAAATTCTATTATCGCTGTTTAATTCTCAGGTTTGATTATAACATATCGTAACATGATAAAAAAACTTATTTTGGATGCCATGCTGTATATGTGCGCAATAATTGTAACAACTGCTTTATAGTATAGTATTAAAAAGTTCTGTAAAATATGCATGTTGCCTTCAAGGTAAAGTAGTTGAAATTGCATGAAAAATTTACACCATAATTTACCACTATTTATGTAAATAGGCACCGCCAATGTCGCTTCCTTGGGAACTATAAAAATTCCACGCAGAATTTTAAATGCGGCGGACGATTTAAAACCGTTGAAACTTTCTTTGACTTTTATAAGATAAATATATAAAATTTTACTATCGGATATGCGGTTCTCAGGAGAAATTCAAATATGTTTGCGGTATATGTCTTCATCCTTTTCTTGGCATTTCGTATCGTCCTTTTTAGCAAAGCAATCTTAAATTATTTATCACAACTTCGACGGAAAATTCCAATTTTGTTTCCTCGACTAAATTTGTTGTGATAGCTATTGTATTTATACTTTTGTATAAGCGGCTACTAGTCTACCTAATTTCGGTAATTTTAGACCTCCAAATTTAGCATTTCTAAAACTAGGTACGTTTACTAATGTTTTTGTCATTTCAGTTTTTTGTAATTACAAATTTTTGTATTTATTTCAAAAATACAATTTTTTATTTTTTTTACTGGTTCTGATAGATAAAAATATCTATGAAATTTGAAAGCTTTTGTTTTATGTTATTGTTTGGGTTTAAGGAATTGTTTTTAGCAAAACAAACATTACAAATTCTTGAAAGCAGTGAACTAGTAGGTATTATTCGCAAATAAGCAAATAATTTTTTTTGTAATTCTGTTACAATCTTTTAAAATATTCTGTTGATGCTGAACGATATTGTATCTTTTTTATCGTTTATTCTGTTTTTTAAATATATAAAACTAATAGTATATATATATGATAGAAACATGTCACAAAATGGTATTGCTTTTTATAGTACTAGATCAGATTAGAAACGAATTAGAAATATAATTATTCCCTATTACCTGTTTTGGTTTCGCTGAAAACAATTGATTTATTTTAATTATTTTTGCCAAACTATTGACAAACAAATAACTGCGATACAACCAAACTAGGAACACCTGCCACACCTTAATTCAACTTATTACTAATTCACTTTCCAATTTTGTAGCGTTTTCTTTGCATATTTTATCCATCACAGTGTGACAGCTATCTAACTTCTCCACTTGTTTTTATTGGAAATTGCGTTGCTTCGGTAAAGCCTCATTTCTCCATTCCATTCTGTCGCTAAAATGGATCACTTGCATTCATTTATCATTCTACGATAAACAATGGGGATTTATTTTGCAAGTTTCACAATGAAGGAAAAATTGGCGGCACTTTGGTCTCATTACAAAGATAAGCGATTTTTTAATGAATGTAATTAATTACACTTTAAACTGTTTTTTCTTTGAAGGCTTATTAGAGCAAATAAATATGTACTTGATTTAAATATATCAGAGTATATATTTATGGTAAACCCAAATAAAATCAATTTTTTGAAATAAATTTTGAATAGAAAAATGTATATTTATGTACAATTTGTTCCACTACATAAATTTTTTTTTTTCGGTTGCAGAAATTGATATTTACTATGTCAAATACACGCGGAAAGATATCTAGGATTAAAAGATAAGTAGTTGTAGGCTATGCTTTATTGATTATTCAACATCTTTAATAATTTTGTGAGCTCTAATCCTTCCTTGATTGCTTGAAGTATTTTCACACCATTTGAGTATGTTCAATATAAGAAGAAAACGCCGAATAACTGGAAAATCATCAAGGAAATATTAACTTACCAAACAGATATTTTGTATTACCCATGTTTTGATTTACTATAGACTGAATAAAAAGGAGGAATATGTTTATATAAAAACTTAACTGCCAAAGAAATTTTATCAGTTAAGAATAGAGCATTGCATGAATTGGTTTTTGTAGGACTTCAATTTAACAAGCCTAACCGTATGATTGCATAATACCTTGTATCCTCGCATTCATATGATCAAGGAAAAAAAAGGTAAATTCTTTCTCTTTTATTTGTACACCCTCTAAATGTAAAATTTCGACATGTGTAATGAGTGAAATTCGTTTTCAAAACAACAAAACTAACATCGTCTTGTTATATTCAGTTCCGTCTACTAAATTCTCTTTAATAGAAAGAAGCAAATTTTCCCAATATATTTTCTGAGATATATATATTCTTTCTCATTTTATTTCTTAAGCTAAAGAAGGTAAGATATATGGGCGGCAGGGGTTCAAATTCTGTTGCTGTCTCAATCCTTGATAAGGGTTCGGCAACTAAGTGTGACCCGAACCAGTAATGGTCCAAATCGTTTCTTTCGCTTTCTCTGCTCATGAAAAGGAGGAGAACTTGCTCGTTGTGCCGGAATTTTCAACTTATTTGTTCGCCTTTTGTTTTATTTAAGTGATCTTTCACTTGACTTTTCTAGCAAATAATTGTATTACTACAATAATTGCTGTAACACGGAACATTTATAAACAAACATTCAATTAATTAATTATTTCTTTAAGCGGGTATTCACCTTTTTCTAAATCGTAGAGTACTTTAAAGTAAAATTAATGACATTTCAAAAGTGTCAACCTGCTTTTTGATGGGATTTATTTATCAATTGCAGATTAAAACAACGAATAATCTACAAGTAAAGGCCAATCAATTTCTGCAAATTTTCAATTTAGTTATTATATTTATGAAATTTAATGCGAATATATGTAATGCGAACATAATAAGTTAATGAGTGAGTTGAGTTTGAGCTATTGATACTATAACTTACGATGTTTTTAGTATTATTTTAGTATAATTTCAGAAACATACTTTTGAGAGTCCCAAGCATGACTGTTAACTATTTTAATGTTTTTTTCTATTTTAACCTGAAAGAATAAGAGCTGCTATTTTGTTCGTTAGCTTATGATGTCACACCTTGTAAACACTTTTCTTGTGTCGAACGCAAGTATAACGGTGTAATGTGTTTTGTTCGTTGTCTCTATTTTGTTAATCCATTACATCATCCTTCCATTGGTGGTAATAATGCTGAGTATAAATCCTAATTGCCGGTGGGGTAAGGTATGGCTGTTTAGTAGATGTTCAGAAACTCGTAGTAGGATCTTTTCCGCGATTTTAGATAAACAGAATATTAGTGTGCAGGAAACGGTGAAGCTTTTGGACTTGCCAAGCTTTTAAAAAAATATTGAGTGAAAAATACTGGAAAATGTAAATCAAATTAGAGATGAAATAAGTACGTCTATTATTACAGGTTTGTTCCTATAGGTTTAGTTTTGACAAATGCACTTACCTAATGTATTATAAAAAAACGAAATTTATTACCGCACTAGTGCGGTAAAAACGGCAATTACGGCACTAAAAAATGTTTTGAAATATGACACATTATGTCCAGGCAAACAGAGAGACGTCGGGTACGTCTTGAGGACGTCGTATATTAGCCGTATTCGACCAACTACGTAATGGTCAAAATATCACGTTATCAAGACGTCGTAATATTGTTCATTTTTGACGAAATAAGTCATCGCCAAAATATGATGTCTTGAAGACGTACCGTGCTGGTCATTTTTTACTAATTTTATAATAGTATAAGTGTAACGTCTTTAAGACGTTGTGTATTAATAATATTTATTAAATTGTCGAATAAATCACTTAAAATGTTGACCGGAAGGATTTCTTGTCATTAATAAATGTGTGATATAAAATAAAATTTTTCATATTAACAAACTTGAATTATTCATATTACTAACAAGTTTCGGTAATGACAAACAATGTTTGAAATATCAATCCTAGCTCCAAACTTGCCATGCACGGAAATTGAGCCAATTATTATTTCTAGTCATAAAATATACAAAAAATATTTTTTAAATACTCTCTGTTTTTTTTTGCTATAAATAGGTAGAATTGAATGAAAATATTAAGAAAGTGTCTAAAACACAAACATATATCCATTAACCGCTGTTCAACACTGCTACTCCCTGCTAGGGTATCCGGTACTTTACCGCATTTCCTAGTATTTGTGTGAACCACGACGTACGCTCGGTACGACTTAGTCTTCGAACGATTTTAATAAGGTAACTCACTAAAATCGTTCGAAGACTGTCGTACAGAGTGTACGTTAGGCTTGGTTAGATGTTAGCGTATTGTTGCAGTTGGTGTCAGTTTCTTATCACGCTACGACGCCATTGAACAGCTGGGTGCTACCTGTAAGTATATTAAATTTGAATTTATTACGTTATACCTATATATTTGTAATATAATGTATTGTTTTGATAACAAGCGAACCATTAATAAAGTAGTAACAAACATATGTATGAATCTTCTTCTTCACTATACATTTACTTAAACCTCGTGAGGATTATATGTTAGTTATATATCTTTTAGCAGATTCAGCATCTAAAATAATATTTGTTTAAAATCTAAATACCAAGTGTTTCCTCTTATAAGGAAAAGAAATATAAAGGTAAGTACTATCTGTGAAGAGAAAAAAAAATGTGTATATTACATTCATTGGAAGACGTGTATATTATGTCTACTTATCTTTTGTTTCGACAGATATACATAAAATCATTTTAGGACAATAAATCGACTATAAATGTATTTTATTTTAAAATACATCAAAATTGATTTATAATATTTGTTGTTCTATTGACCTAAATTGGATTTATATCTGCAGAAATAAAAGATAAGTAAACGTAATACACACGTCTTCGAAGACGTGCATCGACGTCCTTGGAGACGTATACAGACGTCTTTGGAGACGTGTATAGACGTTCTCACAGACGTGTATATACGTTCTCAAACACGTGTACAGACGTCCTCACAGACGTGTATAGACGTCTTACAATGACGTCGTGAGGATGTGACATAAGTACGTCATACATTCTTCTTGAGGATGTCTTTGAAGGACGTCTTTTGGTCTTCAAAATACGAAATTTGACGTCTTGATGACGACTTTTTGTTTGCTGGGGTAGTGAAATCAGATAAATGAAATTACGTGTTTTAGTGCGGCTGTTTACGTGCTGTATGTGGTTGGGTTAAATGATTTTCCATTGATTGATAGATACGAGTAACATACGTTTATATTTATATTATCTATATTTTCAGGGGTTCTTCTCTGAGTTATTTATATTTTCCATTGATTGTTTATTCATATTTTATTCATTTCAAAAACTTTCAAATAATAGTCGTGAATGCCAATATTATTCGTATTGATACGTAGCTAATAGTATGGTACGGTACAATCATTGATTTGACACCAAGTAAGCCTAAATTCCTAAATTTTAAAATTTTAATTAGAGGTAGTTCTTTTTCTTGGCCGTAGTATTTATAAAATTGTGTGGAAGGTTTCGTTGTCGTAGCGGCCTAACAGTGAGCTTTTGGACGAGTTAAAAACACATTTTAGCTTTCGGTAACTTTATTTTACCTTCGTCAGAAAAACTAAAACAAAATTTGCACACATTATAATAACGGACAGTTATATATATAATAGTAGCTAATACCTTGTAAAATATTACATGTTCAGTTCTATTTCATTGTCTGTTTGGAACTAAATACAAAGAATGACCGTAATAAGTATTTAAGGAGTAAATTTTCTACATATTTTCGTAAGACTATTGCAAGGGCGGGGAAAGGTCTAAATACAACACATGGTCATTTTTACCACACACATTGTTGCATCTAAAGGTACTTTTACCAGGACAGTGTTTGTAGGAAAAGGCGTTTACATACATATCGTCATTAAAAACTACAATATAGCGTTATAGATTTTTGACAAATTTGAAATGTCAGTTCTATCATTTATAGAATTTGCATCTTTCTTAATATATATCATTTCTAAAATATCCCGGGCTTTTTGTTTTGTATCTTTGTGGAGTATTTTTGTGTTATCAAAATCAAAATGGTGGTTGGAATCTGATTGGTGCTTTTTTAAAGCGGTAATGCCGGTATTATTGTTTTTGTGTTGTGCGAGTTTGTCGTGAAGGTATTGCTTAGTCAATCGTTGGCTTAGTCCCAGTCTGACCAATGTACACCGCGTTACAGTCGTTACAAGGTATTTTTTGGGCAACCGGCCGCGAAGTTGTCAATTCGCGTACGCAAACCAGTCCGCGAAATGCAATTTCGCGGACGCTGCCCATAGCAGCGGCCGTAAAAGTAAATAAACAAATTAACACATATTTGACATATTTCATCATTTATTGTCAATAAAACAGAGTATTTTGTGTATTTATTACAAACCTTTCGGATACATATTAATATTAATTGTGCAATTTGTATTATTAGTAATATTTACACCAGAAGCAGTAAAATCTAAATTTTTATTTGAATTATAATTTGAAACCGTAGCAGTGATTTCATTTTGATTGTAAATACATTGTGATGAAGTACCGGATATTGAATTAGCAATTTTATTTTTATTTTCTATAGAATCTTCAACATACGATTCACTAGTTAGCCACCGTGGCGCTTAAGAACTGCTAGAGCACCACTAGCAAGAGAGTAGCTCCTCCTAAAACAATGGCCTGTATATTGCTCACTGTTCGGCAACCCCAAATAATTTGCTATCAAACACGGTATTTTCCCTATGCTATGTACCCCAATAACTTGTGCATTGCATCTTCCTTGCTTGTATCTCAAAAACAGCCTATGACAGGTAACATATTTCGGACGAAGAGCAATATATTTGTGATAAAGTCTTATGTAATCTGGATTTGTGATTGTAAAAGTGCGGTTTATGTCCGTCTTTGTATCAGGAACAGTAATTATAAGAATATTGCTGGTGTCTTGAATGTTGTCAACGGTTATTTTTGTTAACTCGTCACGTCTCATGGCACCTGATACGCCCATAATTAAAACTACCTGTAAAACTAATAGTAAATTAAGCAATTTATAAGAGAACTTGTTTATATCTTTGTACCTTCCACAGTAAATACTTTTCATCCTCAGCATTTTCCAAAAATAATTTAATCTGCTCCATTGTTAACACTTTAGACTTTTTGGCTTTATAGCCTACTGCTTTTTTCTTCAAAAAAGGAATTAATTTTAAAAATGTCCTTATATCAATCTGTTCCTTTATATTCAGCATGCTTTTAAGCATGGAGTACAAACTCCATAAGCTGGAACTTTTTAGGGCCGCCGATTTTTGCATAAAATATGCCAATAGCACGTTTTCGCTCACAGTTTTGACCTTCTTAGCGTTGCACCAGACCTTAAAATCGTTGTAACATTTTTCGTATTGCCTCTTCGATCTTTCGGGTATTAAGTTAGAAACTGCGAAATTGGCAGCACTTTTTATATCCGGAGGAGTTCCAGATATAGAAATATTATCACTTTCAGAAGTTTCAGACATTTTACGACTTATTTTGACAACTATTATGTATTTGTATTTTATTCTAGTCGTGTGTCATTTCTATGGCAACGCATATAAAGTAAGTCACTTTGAAATTGGCAATAAAAATATTCCGATGTGTGTAAATTTATATAAAACAGTTTGAACGATTTTGGAACGATTTGCACGGTTGCCCAAAAAATGTTGTGTATATATGGTGTATATCTCGTCCGTGATATACAAATAACTATTATAAGCTATTATAGATAATATTTGATTGTTTTGATAGCGGTATCGGGGGTTTTAAATTGGAGAAAAGCTTATTACAATTTTTATTAGTTTTATGTGCTATGGTTATACCATAAGGTTTGCATTGATTATTAATTTTTTCGGATAGGTTTTGGACATACGGAAGCGCTATAAATTTGGTGGTTGGGGTTATGTTTGTTTTCTTATTATGTTTATGTTTATTATATGTTTTTTGTATTTGCCGTTTGAACACTGAGTCAATAAGGTGCCTAGGGTAGCCATTTTGACTGAGAGTGTCTTTAGCATTTTTCATAATTTCTGTCCGAAATTCAGGGAAGTTAAATTTATTACACGGTTTGCAAAACCAGTTATTGTGCTATTTTTATAAGCCATAGGTGCAACTGAAAAAAAGTTCATATAGCGTCCCGACCATGTAGGTTTGGTATATAGTTTAGTGCGGATTCTATTATTATGTTTGACTAGTATTAAGTCTAGGAAATTTATGGTTTGATTTTCTTCGATTTCTAAAGTAAATTGTAATTTATTATGGTAGACATTAAATTTTTCTAAAATTAATTTTTCAGGATTGATGGGCACTGCTGTAAGACAATCATCTACGTATCGTTTAAAGAAAGGTAGATTCAAGTTATTTTTCGTTATTACTGTTTCTTCTAGGTCCTCCATAACTAATTGTGCTATTACGGAAGAGATAGGCGACCCCATGGCACAGCCAAAGTTTTGTTTAAAATATTTATTTTGAAACTGAAAATAGGTAGATGACAGTGTAAGCTTCAACGCTTCAATAAAATCGTCGAGTGGTAGATTAGTATGGTCTTTAATCGAGTCCCACTTTTTGTTTACTATGTCTATTGCAAGATCGGTGGGGATATTGGTGTATAATGAAACAACGTCTAACGAAATCAGAAGGTAATTGTTTGGTAAAGTGACATTGTCTATGAATTCTTTGAATTGTCATGAGTTTTTTATGAAGTGTTGATTTTGACCTGTTACATTTTTAATTATGTCAGCAAGATATTTGGATAATTTATAAAAGGGGGTTTGAACACTAGATACGATTGGTCTCATGGGGTAACCTTCTTTGTGTATTTTAGGTAGGCCATATATTTTGGAGGGTTGGGCGTTATGGATTTTGAGTTGGCGTGCATTATATGTAGATATGAAACCTTTTTGTTCTCATTTTTTGATGAGGTTGTTATTTTGTGTTTGTAATTTGGTGGTGGGATCATTTTTTAATTCCGTGTAAGTACTACTATGTAACGCGGTGTACATTGATCAGACTAAGCAATACCTTCTCGACAGACTCGCACAACACAAATACAATAATACCTGTTAGGCCGCTACGACAACGAAACCTTCCACACAATTTTAAAATTTTCATTTATGCTATATGTATTTATAGAAGCAATCTCACGGCAAGAACGATGAACTATAGCCAGCCCAATGTTTACTCACTCTGCAAGGAGCATGCCGGTCCTCCGGCTATTCAGAACAAAATATTGAGCGCGAGGTATTTCTCGATCTTGACATATCCGGATTTATCTTTAGGTAAGTGTACTGTGAGCTATCATTTGATATTATTGTTATAACGGAACGTAATGTTCTTCGATGTGACATAAGTACCGTTTTAATACGGCTTTCATTGAAAGATCAAAGGGAGTAAGCATACTTATTGCACTATACGATTAATTTTTTTAAAATTTTACTTAAGCATTAGTTGAATATTATAATACTTTTAATTGATGTTATTGTTTGTAAATGTTGAATTAATAGTTTAATTTTTTTATAGATGTTTACGTCACTCCAAACATCTCGCTGAATTACTTGTTTATTCAAACAAGAATTAGTTACACTGAATAAGCCTTCATAATTGCAGATAATCGCAAATGCTCCAATTGGTATTATTAATATTGTATGTTTGAAAACATTTGCAGTTTCATCAGTTTGTTCTCTCAGGGATTTAAAACTTATGCAATAATCTTTTAAATTTATATCAACGATCTTTTATCCATTTTCATTTTTCTCGAAATATTGACGATTTAGAAATCTCGGTTAACCAAGACGTAAATACTATCAATTTATTGTGAGGCATTGCAAAGAGATCTATATTTTAATAATTGGTGTTCTCAAAATAAACGAGTTGATTGTAAGTTTCCATTTCATATGCTGCAGATGTAATTTAGATTTATATCATTCTGTGATAAGCTTTCGATATCATTTTCCTAGTATCATGTTGATGTTCAATTCTATATATTTATGCAGAGCCTTCATAAAAGATCTGGTTGTCCTGTTTGACCAACGAATATTGGTTGCCGATCACATTTGGATTGCAATCCTGTTCTTAAACTGCATCACGCTCAAATGGTTTTGTTATCAGTTTTGTGCTCGTTCTCAAACTGTGTACCCTAGATTTTCTTATTCTTCACCCTAATTTCGTCCAAAGTCACTTGAATTTGCTTTTATAATCTGGTGAATATATTGTAACTTTTCTGAAACCTAGTTATTGGAAAGAGTCCAGATTGAATGTAATAATAAATAAAATAATTCATCTTTCGTTTAAAGCATTATTTTACTACGGTTATAACCAACAAAATGGCATTTCATCTGGACAGAGAACTAAATAGTGCTAAAATTATTATTTGGATTGAAATCCAACCAAATAGATGAAACATCATTACTCCTTTAATATAAATATTCTTGTTCCCAAATAAGGTATTATTCGTCTGACACCTTCGATACCATTACTGCAGCAAGAACTAATGTATTCTCCAGGGCGCATTTTTTAATCATATGGCGAGAATGAATTAGTAAATATCTGGTTCCGTTCCATTTACCTCTTCCCACATTACCCCATTAAGATGTCTGTTTTAGTATAGACATTTATTATAGTGTTTTAGTATAGTATTTTATACATATTTGATTTAGAGAAAATAGGATCATATTAATATTTAATATTTCCAACAACTAGGAAGCAGCAATTGTGCATGAAATAAATAACATTACGCAGAATGTTATTAATGTTATTATTAATATTATTATTAAAATTTAAAATAATAGGGTGATGCTCCAATTGTTTATTAAAATTGTATGTTTGAAAACGATTTATTATAAATTTGTTAACAAAAAATTTTTAACAATGCAATAATGTTTTAAACCCAGACCAACTCTCATGAATTTATTTTATGAAAAATTGACGTGGATTTTTTAATTATAAAATGTAACCAAAATGTAAATACTATTAAAATTATTGTGAACACATTGCTTTTATTTAAATAAATTACAAAATAAACGAGTTGATTTTTATTATTCCAAGAAATTACTTATGTTTCAATTAAAATTAAATTTAAAATGATCTGTCAAACTATTTTGAACTATGTCATCATTCACTTTGATGTTAGAAAAGATAGGACCTTATTTCGAGCTTGTGATTGGTCAATTATCGAGGCACGTACACACTATTGCAATACTGTTCTTATACGTATGAAATTTGAGGTTAAAAGCGATGCGTCAAATTTGTTTATGTTGTTTTGTTCGTATATATTTGCTGTATTGTTTATTTCCGTACGTTTTTCTTTTATTATCAAATTTTGCAAGTCACTTGGTCACATTAAAAGCTAAATTATTGTAACTTTTCTGAAGGTTAAGTTATTTATTATTATCTGTATTCATTAATATTACTATTACACTTGATGGATCCTCAAAAAATTACTTGTCAGGAAAATATATAATTAGTAGGCAGTAGTTTAATGGCATATAATTTATATTTGCAAAGAAGCAGAACAATCAAATCGCCTTTTATTATGCCGCGCTGTTAATCAACTTGGACTTGGAAAGAGGAATGTATAGAATATTGTGAAGGATATAAACTCTCTGAAAAAATGTCACCGTCCCTCCAAAGAAATGAACCCCATACAACCTATGATAATTTGGATGAAGGCAGCGGTCAACAATCCGGCCAAGTCATTCCTTTTTCTTGAAAAATGAGTTCCATTAAAAAATATTGAGCGTAAATATATTTGAATTAACGTTAGCATGATTTAATTAATGTTTGTAAAAATGAGAATTTGCCAGACTTTAAGCGATTATGGAAAATTCTCAAAAAATTAGGACTTATGGGGTTATAACCTCCAAAATGTGCTAATTCATCTGACAGAATTGTTTTACGTAAATTCAAAAATTATAGATCTTGAATGGCTTAAATCCAAACCAACTAGTAGAAACATCATTACATCCTATTAAAAGTACGAAATTACTGGAATGTCGAAAGAAAAATTATTACTGACAATTCTGTTACATACCATTACAAAATAGGAGCAAGATATCGGGGAATATTAAATTGGCACTTTTTTAATCAATTTGAATCCCATCGAATTAATTAGCTCAAAATGAAGCATCATTTGCTAAGATAATGAACTTTTACACGGCCAGAGACAAACCAATTATTTTACGGATAGAGTTTAATTTATGGCCATGTCACTGCTGAAGTCTGGACTAATTGCATCAAACATTGGATCGCAGAAGAAAATACGATGTTGATTTGGATTTTTGGATATTTGATCAATAAATATTTAGAAATAGACTTCTTGATTTACAACAAACTTGAAAAAGCATTTTCTAAATAAAATTATTGTGAATGATTTTAAATATTTTTAAATTTAAAACGTAGTGAATATTTGTTTACTACAAAATGGTCATCATTTTTTACGTTTATTATAAATTTTATGTTTTAAAAAAATCATATTTTAATTGCTGTGCTTATTGTGAAGAACTTTAACAAAACTTAATAAAATAGAAATGTGTTTTCATAATGTTTTATTGACATTTTTAGCTAAAATATACAATTGTAATATATTTGTATATTTAAAATGATAATAAACACTAGTCAATTATTTTGAATAAAGCGTACAACTAAAATTTATTTTTAAAATTCCAAGAAATTACTTACGTTTCAATTAAAAAAAACTATCTGTCAAACTATTTTGAACTATTTAGGAATATTTTGAAGCAGTAGTACCAATCTGTCATGTTGGTTGCATATGTGTCATGTTACAACAAATAATGAAGGCCCATATACCTATACAGGATAACAACTTGAACTACGAAAGCCTATTGGTAGGAGAAGGTAGTGGGAGGTAAAATTAAATGTATCCATTTTAGTATTGTCAACTGTTTGAATGACAGGAATGTCAGTGGTTACGTCAAATACTATGGCAAATTATAAAACCACTTTATAATTTGCACTTTTTCACTGATTGTGTATTCTATTAGAATAGTTTGATGGTTCGGTAAAGTATTTGACATAACCACTGACATTTCTGTCATATAAAAAGTTGACAATAGTAAAATGAATACATTTAATTTTAACTCCCACCACCCTCTCCTATCAATAGACTTTCGTAGTTCAGGTCGTTAGCCTGTATATACCGCATAGGATCAATACTGTACTACTAATATTGTGGTTATTATAAACACTAATTCACTTACGCCCATTTCCACCAGTAGTAGTTAGTTTTTGGATTAACTAATCTTTAGTTAACTTTAAGTAAGAGTTAAACGTACCTAGCGTTACACGGTTTAATCAGTCGCTCATAGTGATTTCAAGTGATGACAAATTTTATATTTAAATTTAATTAAAAATACATGGATATTATCGAATCAAAAGAGACAGGAGTTGCGAGATGGAAGTAGAAGGAGAATGTATGGAAAATAAATGGAAAGAAATTTAATGCACAATGTTCGGTATATAGAAGTGTAAATGTTCTAAAGCCCTAAAGGCTGTAACATCCGTAAGAATGGACTAGCAAGCAACTGGAGGAAGATCACCAACCTCATCATGACGTACCTAACTTTGGACATAATAAAAACCGTATTTGTTTTGTCTAACAAATGCACAGGTACCTACTACATATTATATAGCTGTATAATAAAAATTTCATGAACTAAATATTACAGGAACATGAGCTACCGAGCCTAACTGATAATGATGACATAGAACATAATGATAGTATAGCATTGGAGAATGTAAGAATTATTTTAATTATTTTATATTATATATTATTATGGTATTTTTATGAAGAAACAATTATTATTGAGATGGGCACTTAATAAGATGATAATGAAAATGAAATATGTCTATGAACATTTTGTAAAAATACAAATATGTATTTCCAATTTTTAGAGCTTGATATAAAAATCAAAGAGCAACAATTAAAACTTACAGCCGTTTGCATCGTCTCTAGTTAAATCAGTTAAATTATAATTAAAATTAATTCTTAGTTAAATCGGAATTTTAGTTGCACGGAGATCTTAACAAAAAACTATTGATTTACATTTTAATCTTTTGTTAAGATCTTCGTGCAACTAAAATTCCGATTTAACTAAGATTTAATTTTAATTATAATTTAACCTGATTTAACTAGGGACGGTGCAAACATAGTTTATTTAAATCCAATTGGTAAAAAGAAATGATTAAAAATTTTCAATTATTATCCAATTAACAGATTTTAAGACGAAGAACAGCGCATGCGTTCATTTTAAACCCACTTCTATTGGGGTTTAACTATGAGTTAAAACGTTAAGCTTTAGTTAACGCATCGGTGCAACGAAATATGTCAAATAATTAAAAGTTAATTTTAACTACAACTTAACTGTGACTAGTGCAAACGGCTGTTAATCGATTGAAACACTATACGACGTTTTAAACTGACCTTCCTCTTATTGTGCACCCTAGATGTATATAAGATAGTAGTCTCCATTATGCATTAGTAAGATAACATTTCTCTAATATCAACGGTATAGAGGTTAGTGACAACTAAATGCTTGGTGTAATAAAATATTATTATCATTCCGATCTATCGTTGCTTCCTCAGATCACAAATTATATTCTTGCAAATATGGGCAATATAATCATTTTTAATAATAACTATGTAAATAATTATATCACACTATTTTCAAAAAATACTTTTGTAATATTCAATAAAAGCAGCAATACTAGAAATTAATTTATTCTATTCGACTTACTTAAATTCATTTTTATAGCACACTGCAATACAAGTGCATCTTAGTTGTTTATACTTTGATGCAGAAGAATAATGTGTTAAATGCTTATCTATAAGTAACACTGTTCGAAGATAAAGACAGAAATAAACACAAAATGTTAAATTTCTGAGTTTAAGATTTAATAATGTTTTTATAAATTCTGGAGAAAAAAGAAAGCTCATGAAAGTATTCTGTTGCGTATAGAACGTTGCTTTCGAAATTCTTTGTTTTGTGTTTATTAAAGAAATTCCTTACCTGAAAATATCCCAACCGAAGTCTTTTCTCCGTTTATTTTCTACCTCTTGGTTTATTTGCAATCAATAAAAGCAAGATTCTTCTGTATTTATCTGTAATTTTATATTTTTAATATTACAACTTAAATACAATTACCTATATGGACAATAAACTCACTAAATAAATACAATATATTAATAAACATACCAAAAGTAGCATGGAGTGTGATGATTTATGTGAATATAAATTATCTTTAACTGATAGACTTCCTTTGTAGTGGTGTATTCACTCTCAAGAGTAACCAGTCAATCAGTAGAAATAGGTACTGATTAATTGGTAAATTTGGATTGTCAACAACTAGTCCATATCCAGATATGCCGCACTTTCTTTTATTGTTAGCAACACGTACTAATAATTGTTTAACGTAAATAAATAGAAATATCTTTCTCGTAAATAAAAGCTTTAAGGATGTACAATTTATACTAGACATATGTACTGGTAAACCATGAATTGACATCTTAATATAGGTACACATCTTGCATGAATAAATTTACTGCAAGAAGGAGTAAATAAAGGTGGAAACAGATTATTGTCACCTCACGTGAGCTCACGTGACTCACGTGCTGTCACATTCTCAAATTAAAAACGTGATATCATGGCCTAGAAATACACTACTGTCATGTTTTTAGTAGTTCATTTCAGATAGGTACTGGAAAGTGCAACGTTCAATAAGTTCTTCGGATGGGGAAGAAGAAATGGAAGCTGTTACTACTTTTATAATTGTCAATAGACAATTTGTAACTCCCTTCCAATTTCCTCCCAAGCTGACTGACGAATTTGTCGATCGCGATATTCACTCGATCCATGATTGTATAAAACTTCATCTTCTCTGACTTTTCTATAAATATTTCATCCATTTTAACAAAAATGAAATACAAAAACTAGTAATAATAATGAAACAAGCAAAAACTCACGTGAGCTAGAAATATGTAACTAGACAGAAAAATAAAATCGTGCTGTCATGCGTGAGGTTGATGATACGATGTGATATGAGTGAGGTTACCTCAGTCTGCTTCTAACACATTTGAATACCATGTATTAAAACGATACTGCACACTTTTTGCCCGTGACGTGAGTTACCATGATAGCACGTGAGCTCACGTGAGGTGACAATAGTCTGTTTCCACCTTAACTGTAGTTGGTATTGACATATTTAAGCTTAATAAGAATACTAATATTACGTGTATACAAAAATACATAAAATAAATACCTCTTCTAACAAATGTTGCAAATTGTCTTAGATTAATGATTTTTCGGTATCAGTTTACCTCATGTAAATGAAGTCGTTCAACTCATCTTCTATCGTTCTATACTTAAAAACCAACCTCAAAATGCCAGTTTATGCATTTTCGATAGTTTATAGTATTCTTAAATGGAAAAACAGTAATTTTTTTATTTACTACAAAAGTGTAAGAGACCTGACACTGATCACAACATAAAGAAAACAACTCATTGTTGACTACTTCACTACTATATACCTACTACTTCACAACACAACTACTTTATAACAACACTCTCATTTGTGCATCTTTTTTTAATGAGTACTATGTATGTAGAACCTACACCTCAACAATTCTTGACGATAAATCATCCTTGGCACTGCATATGCGTAACGTTGCTTCGTTTGTCTTTTTTAGCTTTGTGTCTTTTTCTAAATCAATACATTAAGTCGCTTAACTCCTATATACGTATACATCGTATTTGTTTTTCTACCTAAAACTTGAAAGAGTATACGTAGTCTTATATGCACAAAATTGTAGTATTTATTTATACTAATAGCATTGTAGGCATTAATATATGGCTATGTGAGTTTATTGGTCATTTCTACGCTTATTGTTAGTTCTCATCTAAGCGATATCAAGGCGATTTTTATTTTGTTCGTTTATCATTCACGTTTCCAGGCCAAATGTCTATTTTCAGAACATTGAACATTTGATTTCTGTAACCATTATTATTCTGGCTTTTGATATACCTAATCAATTGAGCTGTAGGTATACTTTCTGAACATACCAACCGAGGTCAGTAGGAGGATTTTTAATTCAGGTTTTGTCGTGAAAATATAGTCTTTTTGCGACTTACTCTGGATTTCTAATAATTTATTAAGTTCTGATTAAAATCTTTCAATTTTACAACTGAGACTTGTAATACGTTAATATTATTCCGACATGAAAAAATTAAAAGCTTGAGCATAATAACGATAATTATTAGAAGTAATCGTATTAATTTATAAAGGTTTTATTTTAACTTATTTCAACAGAAACAATAAGAAATCATTTACTGCATCGAATAATTATAATTTGCTGTAAATTTGGCATACAAATACCTATTGCCAAAGTTTCAAAGTCGCATCGCCGACTTTAAAAGAGAACAAAGATGGCGATTGTCTCGATAACCGGCGATACCATGTTTTCGAAGAATACACCATTCGACAGGAATTAGCTCATAATATCTATCCTGAAAATTTCAAAGCTCTACATCCACTAGAGTTTAGACATATACTAAAATGAAGCTCGTCCGTACTCACAGCTACAGCAATACGTACAGCCTCTCTCATTTTCAGCATTGTAGCTTCAGGAAATAAAAATCTTTATATGGGTTGGATTGCTGGTGGGCCGGCGATTTCAAATCTCGACGCCATTTTTCTCTAGCTACTTAAGAAAGACAAGCTGGCGTCGTTTCCGGCGACATGTGACCAACAACGCTCTTGACAAATATTCCACCTAAATTTGACATGCAAATAATAGTAGATAGTTTTATTATCGCCTTGATAATGACAGCATTGCTGTTGAAACGCGTCGGTGTTTTAGTTAAAACTTGTTTGGTGTTCAGTGGGTTAAAGTGTTTAGTGTTCTGATGATACCTATAGCCAAAGTTTGAAAGTTGTAACGTCATTCTAAGTAGGCGAAATTGATTTTCTCCGACATACGCATCTTGAAGGAAAAACAACTAGATCAAAAAAATACATTTCACACGCTGATTACAAATATGAAACGAAATCGCATCGCTGACGTTAAAAGAGAAAAAAGATGTTTATAACAATGAATTGAAAAATCTTATTAGGGCAAGAGGATACATAATATAATAAACTAACCTAAAAACGTTAATATTCACTCAAAATTGTCTTTACATACGTAATTTTTATATAAGAATATCTAATAATTGTAGTATTTGTAAAAGTCTATATGCGAAGAAATATGTCAATAGGCAAGAATGGAAAGGTGCGTCTATATGGTGTTCCTTATTCAATACGTCACCTATTCTGCAATTACAAGTGTCCTTTGTTTCTGCACTCTCTACCTGCCGCTTTAAACGAAAATATTGAATATATAGACAAGTAGCCCGTGCGTAAAAATTCCCTTAACAGTAAAACCGAGATAGTATTAGCAGCGCAGGCTTTAAAATCGTTCATTTCCAAAGTTTGCTATGGTACACCCTTTTATTACTTTATTGTGTTTTATTAGTTTACCTATTGTCAGACAATAGCCTTAACTCAGTTTTGTACTACATAGATTTGTAGAACTGCGATTTAGTTTGGAATGTAGGTACCAATTTAAAACTGCATTTATATTCTATATTGTCTAGCACGGTCCGCGCTTTGGATCTTTCCAATAACGCAATATTGAATCGCAGAACTTCCTGGATTTTCTCTTTTTATTTAGTTATTTCCATTCTAGTTCGATTTCTGTTTAATATTTATCCAACTTGGTTTTTCCATCCTGCGTGTATGTCAGCAACAAATTGTATGGTGATATTTCTTTCTTTTAGTTTAAATGTGAATGAAAAGCAGAAGAAATACAACTAAATACAAGAAAATATGAGGTATTTAACATAATAAATATATACTACGGTATTGGCATTAATTTCCAGATGTAATTGGGATTACTGGGAACTATCATTAGATATAAACAACTAGAACATAATTTGCATGAGACATTTCCTTAGGATGTTATGTTCGGTTAAACTTTCTTATTAATAGAAGACTTTTTTTTTGCTAAATTAGTTAGCTTGTAACGAGACGCAATTTTTCAATAGTGTTATATTATTTTATATCTCTTGACGAAACAGAGAGCACCTGTATTTATTAAAAATATAAAACAAATGTTATTTTATTTTATGCACCGCACTGTATGTAGAATTTCTCCTGCTAAATGTTATAGCTTATCAACAGTTAAAATGTAACACACCTTAACCTTGAATAGGAAACATCTGTTGTTTTATCAGTAGTCGATTGTATACGCCCGCCAAGTGCAAGAATATCTCCTTGTTCCAAATTCGCCTAAAAATCATGTGACACAAGTTTGCTTCGATGCTAAGAAACGAACAGAAAAGCTTCCCTCTTAGACTTCGAAGTGTTCAGTTCGCGGAGCAATAATTTTTATATTATTTGTCAATTAGGGCCACAGTAATCTTGTAATTAGTTTATTTTAATAATCAGTATAACAGTCGTGTTTACTGGTGTAGGATCGGCTCGACTCTTAAAAAAATACTGATACGTGAAATTGCAAGAAGGGAAACGCCTGATCCCAAGGCAAATCTATCGCCAGAACGGCTGCTGCGACAACCCATCGAAAGAAGCTAACACTCAGTGGAGAGAATAGCATCAATAAGCGTACGCACAAGAAAGTATTTTAAAGGTATTTGGCCAATAAAATCATTATATTTATGTACGTACGTAAATCTCCGAGCTCGTAAAAATAAATAAATTAATTATTGAAAATATAAAACTTTGGAAAATTCTAAATAGTAAGTAAGTTGGTTCGTTGTTTAAATTTTAGTTTTGTTGAAGTTAATATATCCTAGCCTTTGTAGTTTTTATATTAATTTCTTAATCTTGTTTATCCATATATTTATTTTATTAAATATATTTATACCTAATATCTTTTTACAATAGAAGTTTGATGGTCGGAATAAAATAACCAAATTAGTTTCTCTAAAATAAGATGTTTATATTAAAATCGATATTACTATTTACAATATACAAAATACCTAAAATAAGAGAAACGACAATTAAAGTCAATTATTCTCTTTCACAATTCTGTTTTTATCTATGTTATCGATTAATTTTTTTAACTGACAAGATATCTGACAGTTGTCATAAAAACATGCACCGAGCATACTAAGCATTTTAATTTAAAGAGAATATATTCTCTTTTCATATTTATTATTCAGTTACTTGTGCATTTTTTTCATTTATTTAGTTGCATATCAGTTTGTGTTCATTGTGCTATTATTCATTATTAAAGTACTAAAACCGCCATTAACCGCACGTCCTGAGAGCGCCTGAAGACAAAAATTTATAAGAAATTGTAATATAAGTATAGGTTTTCTTTATTACGTTAAGAGTCATTGCTACCGGCATTTTGCTGGTGAAGGGAATTACTTCTACATTTCGGTATTGAGTAACGTCCGTCATCGTGGGCTCACAAGGGGATTTGTTCACATACTGAGCGCCCAAGATTTTAAGCACATACTCGCACAAATAAGATCGTCAAAAGAACCGTATTATCACAAGCTATAGGTCTGTACAATCGTCGAAAGTAGTTTTGGCAGTCAAACTTATATAGTAATATGTACTAAAGAAATATTTAGATCGGTACTATTCTCAAGATGGGCTATAAGAATGTCACGGTAGTCTATTTCAGTAGACCAACTGTGACTGTAGTGTATTCTGTACTTAAAAAAACAAATGTTGACAGTTATAGGACAGCAACAAATTTTTATACGCAATTTTAATCCAGATAAAGGTTATCGTGAAATTGCACAAATTATATTACCAAAGGTACTGTTATGATGCCGTGTATAACTAAAAACTACTACTGCTTTTTCGTGTGCTTTTGAAGTATAAACGTGTTGTGCAAACCCCTGTTTACATTTTCACGATGATGTCAGCTATGCACCTATACGCGTAGACCACCATCCTCATTTATATGTGCCCATAATGGACGTGGTACAAGTACTGTTGTATTAGGATGAAGAGAATACACAATAAAGGTTTAGATTTCTGAAAAAAGGGTAAATTATACAAATAAAATAGCAAATTTAGTATTTCCTTACCAGACCATTATCAGAATGTATATGTAAATTCAATGAAGAGTTAAATACTAAGAAATTATGACTAATTGTTAAGTATGGAGATTGTTCGATTATGCTATTACGGAACATTTCATAAATAGAAAGAGAGAATTTACAGTTTGCATAAAATGTAATGGAATTTAGATGTTTATACATAAAAGTTAGAATCTTTTAATCAGTTATTATGGCTAGATGTTCTTGGGATTAATAATGGCGATCGCACTAGGTAACTATTAATTTTATTTTTAATACATGATTGCTACAAAAAACTACATTTACAAGACTATAGGATGACCATAACGGTTTATGTTTTCTTCGACGAAAGAGGTTCAAGATCACTGTGATTCTGGTTAAATTAGCAGTCGCTAACAACTCGTTTAGTTTCAACGGCACAATTTATTTTTTATTGCATATTAGGATTCTAGAAGATATTTTCTTTTTCTCATCATGTCACTTTAAATTACAGTGGAATTTACACATGTCAAATTTCCAACTTGCGAAATTCGATAAATTATGCAAACCTTGGACTTCTGTACAACGAATTTTCAGTAAATCGAATATCTTTTCTGGAAATTTTATAACTGATATCTATCTATTGCAAGAAATGGTCAGTCGGACCATAGCGTGAATGAATAATGTAGTTTAGTATAGTTTTTAGTTGCATTTCAAATAGATACGAAAATGTTTAAATATAAACGACAAACTTAAAATATCTAAATAGCATCTAGACATCAGATCTTAAGAAAAAGCCGTTACGAAAAAATTCAGTTTATAGACAACAATTAAAAATGGTGAATAAATTTTAAAATCAATCAATATTGTAGAACGTGAAAGAAAACCGGTTAATATACGAAGCTGCAAATATTTTAACGACGATGAAACAGGGTCCTTTTTTTAAATATGTACCAAATAGATCTTTCACCTTTACAAAGAAAAAATGTTGGTGAAAATAAACCTGAAAGGGAATTACAGTAATGATCGGAAAAAATATGACAAAAAAAATCAGACCTTTGATTGTTGGAAAAATCGTAAACTCAAAATGTTTCGAAGATTCAAAATTGTTGAAAGTCGATTATTATCTTAATAAAAAAGTATGGATGACAAGCGAGTATTTTTAAATCCTACTACTAAAAGTAAACCAATAGTTACTGCTACAACAGAACTATGCAAACATAACTTTAATTATTGACAACATTTCTGCACATCTTTCTATAATATCAACCAGATTGAAAAGCATACAGTTTATTTATTTCCTTTAAATTATAACGTCCAGCCAATGGACTAGGGAATAATAAAAAATGTAAGATTTTATTATCGTAAAAGAATTCTTGTAAAAATTGCGAATGCAATTAAAAAAACTAGTTCCACATTTATTAATCAGATAATCAACTTGTGAGAATGAATTTGTGACTCGTCAGAAATGTGGATCTATGAAGCGAATGAATCTATTATTACGCATTGCTTTTCAAAAGTAGGGGACTCTAGAAAAGCCTGGTAACATTGATAGCAACGATGAGCTTGGCGCAGATATCCAAGTGATGATGATGCTCTGGAGACAACAAGTATCCAGAGAAGCTACAACAAACAACAGCAACAAACGATGATGACGACGAAGACGATTTGACTCAACCTGTACGAAAATCTTCAAACGACAATATGGTTAAAGCTTTTCAAATTATTCGTTATAGACTACAATATTCTATAACGAGGAGTAGGTAGTCTTTAGAAATCTTTTGAAGACGCGCTGATAGCATGGGCAGCAAACGTCAAGTGCAAACTTATCTACCCGACAACATTTGGAAGACTTCATAAACGCAGTATATATAGGCATGTTCTGTTTTTATTTATACAACTCCTTTAAACGCACTTAATTCTTATGCTTTAGAGTTTAGCTCGTTTAGTAAATTTTGTGTACGTGTATATAAAGTGGAAACTGTTATATAAATTTAATTAGATTACCTGTTTTAGTACATTCTATAAATTTTGGTGAATCTGGAGAAATTTATAGTATAGTGGTAAGTGTAAAGTTACTGAAGTTAAGTACCTATATTTTATAGCAGTATAGGGAATATACTCTTCTCAGTCTAATCGTAATAGTTAAGTATATTTTATATTTACAATAACATTTTGATGCACTCGAAAGAAGTAAATAATTAGACTAGATTTTAGAAAAAAATTCATCAAACCACACCGATGTTCAATGGACCGTATACCTACAGAATATAGAGTAGTTATATTCATAGTGTTGACTTGAAAGCGTACGCAATATTTTCTAGTGTTGCTTCTTTCTCTTTTATGCAGCGCTTAGCAAGCCTGAAAACATATCAACAAAAGTTTTAATTGAAAATTGAAGTTTCTCGTTTACTTCCGAATGCATAAAGTGTATACATTTTGAATTTGTGTTTTTGGAGTATCGTATAATTGATTTGTTTGATGACAAACAAACTAACGTAAATCCTGCGGCAGTAAAGTTATTTTGTTTGCTTATGTGTTGGTAGGTATACATTGCTTCGAATAATAAATGTATGTAGGTATATAGGTATAGGTGTATGTTCATTTCACGGTGTTCATGGTGTTATTTGAACATCCATTCTCCTTGAAACTTTAAGGCATATGCGCCGTACACAAACTACATGCACTGATTAAATTATCCATTCGCACCTCGCATCTAACAAACAGACACTGAAAAACGGTTGTTTTTGTAAGAAATCGATAAATAAACAAAAGAACAACTAAAAGAATTAAACATGTAATATTTTTCTAATATACATATATACGAATAGCAAAATTTCACACACATTTAAGAACAAAAACCATACGTAACTGCATCATAACAGTAACAACATCTCTAGGTATCGTCTGATGCGAATATAGATTTATTCTCTTGCGTTGTTAAACTTGTTTAACGAAATGTAAATACATATTGTAAGGTGAAATTGGAATTAAATTCAACATTTGACATCATAATATTATACTTTTTCATACCGATAGTGATAGTAGGAATACAATAAAATATGTAAATTCTGTTATATTACACCGGTTGAACTCGCGGCTCGCTCCATATTTACATTTGGGTCCAATCGGGTTGTAAGATTACCCACAACTGATCTTTTGATCTGGAATACTTTGTACGCATGCAATTGTATTCATTCCACAAGAGTTCCATTGGGTTAAGGCCTGGTAGTTGTGGGGGCAAAGTCATAACTTTTAAATTTTATTCATACTCTTGTAGCAATTTACCACGACCAAGTAATCACGATCCTGGAAGTAGCGCAAGTTCTGTATGCGTTTATGATCCTATTTTATCATAATGCATAACTCTAACTATGCTTGCTTGGGAAGTAGGAAGCAATCTCAAACAGTCACCAAATCATATCCATGATTAAGCACAGGAGTTACATATTGAGTTAACATATTTTCTCGCGCAGCTCTTTAAGGCTGCGCGCTTCATTTTGAAAACTTCAAATTTTGATACATTGCGTCACAACACAGTCTTACATTTATTTCTGTCCAATATTGTGCAAGTTTCCTTATAGTTTCAATTTCGATCGAGCGGTTTTTTAGGTGGAGATCTGCATCTCTCTGATGCTGCTTAACAGTACTTACAGACATTTTTTACTCGATTGATATTAAAATCTGTAGTAGTTTCTAGTGTGTTATTTTGTTTGATAACGATTTCGGCTGCTATTAGAAACAATTTTCAGCGTCCGATGTTTGTCACCAGGGACGACCTCGGTCTTCAATAGCTCTCGTCAACGGAATTTTTGACTGTTGACTTGTGATGATGAACATTTATAGTCCTAATTATAATACGTTTGGAAGACACATCCGCTATAGATATAAAGATCTATGTTAATGATACTTCAATATTATATATGCTATTGAATGCATGTCTTTAACCTAAGAACATACCAGTGTTCAAATCAGTGATTGTATAATATGGCATCGTTTCTATCTTAAATATGTATCTTTCTGTTTTCGAAATGTCAGTGGTTCTGACTATATGCTTACCTTTACAAAGATTACTTATGGTCGTATTTCTTTAACTATTATATCTAATTGGAAGACTCTAACTGTATAAGTTTTCGCCAACGAGTCTCCTGCTGTAGGATATCAACATAACAACATATGTCACAAAAATTTTGGGAAAAACTGATTCACTTAAACCTATGGTCCAGAACGTATATGTAAAAACAACTTATTAATTTAATAATAACAGTTAACGGCTCATATTTTATGTGATGAACTTTTTTTTTACTTGTCTTACGAGTCTTTGGCAAGTTTCTAAGTCCCTATCACGTACATATATTCCCTTATATTCTTCGTCTTAACTAATTTTTATTTTGAGCCCTGCGCACATTGTCGTATACTTGTTTTGTATGTAAAGCTCAAAAAGTTTAATCGGATTTCACCTGTGGTATGTTAAGAGGATTATCTTGCCGGTGTTGTTCAAGCATACTAGCACGAAGCTAGGTCAGGCCAAAACCTAGTGTCATCGTTGGCATGATGTAAATTAATAACTTCGTATTATTTCAAAAGACAATGTTTAGTATAAACATTACCATCAACTACCTGCTTCTTAACATATTCAACATATGCATTGGAAACACCCGCTTCGAAAATTGCACACTACATCTTGATGTTATCTGAAAACTTTTTAGTTTTTCTAAATTGACATATGCTATATCTTCTTGGCATTGACAAATTGTTTGATATATTGTCGAGACTGAAATATTTTCGTCTCGAAACATATAGACGATTTCCTTTTTAGCATTTTGCCAATAATACATGCTTTACCTCTAATTTGTACACCAGAATGTAAACGAGTAATACACAACTGAAACGTCAGATAAATAAATAACATATCCAGATGTTTGTTTTTCAATAGGAGACTGGCTAAAGTATCGTATTCTGAAGATCACGACAATTATTACAATATTAGAGAAGTTGTGGTACTTGATGTTTCGATCATCTTGTCAAATGACAATGACAAATAGTAACTGAAAATAATATCAAAAATTTGTTGCCTTCGGTTAACATCATTCTGTATCAGTATAATTTTTGCAAATGTTGTGTAAAACACAAATAGCAACAACGCCTTTTACACTAAACTGTATTTTCAACATATTTGTGGTAACCATCAATAGCATCGATAACATCAGAAAAATCTTAGTTACCATGGACATTCTCCGACATTTTTGTGGGTGTTGGCTCATTTGGTCTCTTAACATCTTGTAAAGCAGCGTTTGCCAAATGAGTGGCGTAATGACTTACAAATATTGAGGCAGTATCTCATGGGACAAGAGAGCGATTTACAATTTGTCAGAATAGTTTAAGGTTTGCTGTATATCACCAAGCTAAGAATAGTCCTTTCTCTGCTGATACGTTCTGTCTTCGTTTATTATGGGTTGATATTCACATGCTGCCAATTACCCCTTGTAGTAGGAAATGATGTACCACGATATCAAGTGTTCATAGAATTGTCTATTAGTAAATAAGAGTTCTTATAGCAATGGTGTTGGACTCTATGAAAAAAAAGCTTTGTCCGAACTATTCTCTGTCGACATGAAGACTTGATGATCTACTATCACTGCATACTGCTTACCGATAAAAGAGAATAAACAAACCATTATATTTTGCATTAGTGCGGAATCTATATAACTTACAATAACATTTTCCTCACTTGATGCCCATATTCTCCAATTTTATCTTTTACTATGCAAAAATCTGTATATAAAGTAACATACAATCATATTAACATTCAATTCAAAATTTCTGCAATTTTATTAAAAATTTATCATGAAAACACCTAACTTCAGTAATTGTTTTTAAATTTATAAATCTCCAAATATCTACTAATAAACATTAATAACTACTAACCTAGCATCAACCTATCACGTCCATAAGTTATATTTGCCCCCATTGCACTCACACTTTCACTGGTGAATCAGTTGGAAAGCATGAAATGATCTTGTAGTGATACTGCTGAGCGGAAAAAATAGTATTTCTATTTAATTTTTGTAACTAACATTTTTTTTATTCCCCAGCATCATAATTTTTTTCAATTTTTGTATTAATCGCTAATTTTTTGTATCATTGTAAATACGTTTCATACGATATTGTGTTTGTTTGTGTAGTTCATGTAAAGGCAAGTCTAGGTGCGTACGTATATACCGTACGTATGTACAGTGAGGTGCAAAGGTATCCGGACACGTATAGATAGAGAAATACCCTGCGCTCAATACTTTATTCCAAAGAGCCGCAGGGCAGCTTAGTACCTGCTGGGTGGGACAGTAGTTTGTCACTCGTACAATAACATTGTATTATATAAACGCATATATACGTAGACATATTATATAAATTAAAAATTAGAATTTAGGACGGTTGTTCTATATCACGGATATTTTCCGAGTTGTCCGTTTTACTAAAAATTAATAAATATATGACTCCTTTATTGAATTGTAATCATTCAACCTACTATTAACAGGAATAGCATTTTTGCAAATATACATAGGCACCAAAAAAAAAGATTGTTGTCCTCCGATACAAAATAGTAATATAGGGGAGAGTAAGGCAAAATGACATATAAGGCAAAACGACATACCAATTGTTTTTTCGGCGCTTTTGCGAGGAAGGTAAAAATACATATTTTAAGAGAAATGTAAGTACAATATTGTTACCGTAATTATGTTATTATAATTGTGTCAGCATATGTTTTATTGGTAGCTGCGCAACCTGCTATTGTTTACCTTTTAATTCTCATTAAATACAATTGCCTGCATAAACATTCTACCCTACAAATTGACATAACCGTATCCACAGCGTATGTGGGCAAAATGACATATGAAGTGTGCAATTTTGCCTTACGTATATACGAAGTGTGTTGTTTTGCCTTACATTAATGTTATAATATTCTTTATCGTTTAGATGGTTTCTAATTATAAAAGAAAGTCGAATCGACAATCCTGGTCGAGTGAAGACATGCTGAAGGCAATAGAAGCGGTAAAAGATAACAGGATGGGATGGAAAAAGGCATCTGTTATGTTCAATGTTCCTCAGGCGACATTGAGGAGACGCGCTCAGGAAAAGAATACCCACGCTCGTGGTGCAATAAAATCTCTGGGTCGTTTCAAAACATCTCTTAGTGGTGACCTGGAACGAAGATTAGTCACACATATATTAGACCTTGAATCACGATTGTTTGGACTAACTACCTATGACTTAAGACAGCTCGCATATAAACTTGCCGAGCGCAGTGGATGCGACCACCAATTTAATAAAACTAAAAAATTGGCTAGTAGGCAATGGGTTCATAGTTTCATTTCACGACATCCGAACATATCCTTAAGAGTCCCGGAGGCTACCTCGGCTGCAAGAGCTCAAAGCTTTAATAGACCTCAGGTTCAGAAGTACTTTGCAAAATTGGAGGAAACAATTCAAATTTATAATATACAAGCAACAATGATTTATAATATGGATGAGACTAAAATAACAACCGTACAAAAAACGCAGAAGGTAATTGCCAAGAAAGACAAAAAGCAAGTTGGCGCAATCACTTCTGCCGAAAGGGGTATTCATACGACAGGTGTGGTGTGTATGAGCAGTTCTGGATCATTTATTCCACCAGCGTTGATTTTTCCGAGAAAGAAATTAAATCAAGCTTTGTATGATGGTGCTCCAATAGGTACTCTCCCATTGTATAATGAATCAGCCTATATGACCGGAGACCTCTTCTTTAAATGGATTAAACACTTTGTGAAGTTTGCAAAAATCACGTCATACTCTTCTGTCTCCCAGCACATTGCACACATCGACTCCAGCCCCTAGATGTCGCATTTTTTGGACCTCTAACAACTTATTATGACCAAGAAGTCACGGCATGGTTGAAGACACATCCAGGGAGAACTGTGTCAATATACCAAATAGCTTCATTATTTACAAGAGCCTACAATAAAACTGCCACTGTCGGAATAGCCCTTAGTGGATTTAAAGCGACCGGTATCTCTCCATTAAATCCTAATATATTCCCTGACCATTTGTATCTACCCAGCGCTGCTATTGATATTCGTGAAGATGATACAATAAACGACCAGCAGTCAACAAGTGAGGAACAACCACTCACTACCTCAATAAATGGTAAGATAAATCAGGAAAGTGATGTGTCTGCATTACTAAACGAATTGGAAGAAAAACAGATATCAAAGTGTTCTCACTGAGAGTCAGTTTTTAAATGAATTAAAAGCAAAGGAAGCTGCAAAAAAAGAGAACCAACAAAGACAACGCAAAAGGACAACCGCTGAGCGACGTATTCATGTAGATTTTCCTGATAATGAACCAACAATCGATAATGACGATAGTGATTCTGATGTTGGTTGTTTGTATTGCAACGAATTGTTTAGCCAATCCAGACACCAAGAGCAATGGATTCAGTGCCAGCAATGTCATCAATGGGCACATGCTGAGTGTGCCGGAGTATCTAAAAGTATCAAGCAGTTCTCTTGTGAGGCGTGCCAAGACTAACGTTGACTAAAAAAAATTAATTAATGAATATTATTTAAAAAAATTACCTATATAAACATGAGTGTATCATTTTGCCCGCACTGTTAGGCAAAACGACATACTGTGTATTTCTCTTTATAAAACTTTTGTTGGGCAAATATAGAGTTTTCTTCTCGTTTGAACTATCTAGTTTTGTTGTCAAAGAAATAAAGCATATGAAAAACCTGAAGCTTAATTTTTTATATAATACGGAGTAAATATTTACATGCGATTTTTAGAACGTATGTCATTTTGCCTTATTCTCCCCTATGTATCTTCACTAGGTGAAAAGCTATCAGGTGCCTTTTGTTATAAATTGTTGTCCTCCGATACAAAATAGTAATATATGTATCTTCACCAGGTGAAAAGCTATCAGGTGCCTTTTGTTATAAGAAGCAGTAATGAAGCGTTCGCGAAAGAATACATTATCATTTTTTTTACCTAGACTTTAGTGTACCTGAGTATTTATGTTGCAAACTCATAAAATATTTGGTGAAGTTATAATACAATAGAGGTCATAATAGAAAGTAAATTATTTAATTGTTTAATTCTGTTTAGTGAAAATTACTTTATTTATATTAAAATTTTTTTAACATTAAGTTAGTGTTCATTCATGGCTCAATATATCATTAATCATTGATATATTGAGCCAAATAAATATTTTTAACAGGCATGTCTTTAAATTTTGATATTATTTGTCATTTACCTTTCAAAGAGAAGATGACGATAAAGTTGTAATGTAGAAGATGTGAAGTAGAATAAATTTAAGTTGTAATTAATGATAGGGAATAAGAGATAAGCCAAACTTCATAAAAAATGTACTTATATTAATTTTTATAGTAAAATACATTCAAACCAACAATAAGAATGTTTGTGTATAAAATAAATAATTAATGTTCAACAGAATACTACACTTTAATTTTAGAATAACAGATATAAATTAATAAAGTTGTGTTTGTGGATGATCCAATCATAAACACATATAAACTTGACAAATACTCATGACATACATACATCTTTAATCTCTTCTTACGTTTTTCTTCATATAATATGTATATGTGTTTCGGTTTTAGTAATACTAAGAAGTATTTAAATGAAATTTAAATACTTTCCAATTAAATAAGTTACCTGTTGTTACCTGCGCTGGTATTAAGTGAATCATCTTCAGATGAAAAATGTTTTTAAAACTAGGTACGGTATTACTAACATTATATTGCTATACGGGTACATTTGGTTTTACACGTAATTCGCCAATACGCGTTTGTTTATGTTTAAGATGTAATTTTTATTACTGCAACATCCTCATTATGTGGAACTGGCTAGTTTTTGAGAAATTTTGTTTCGAATTTTGTGCTGATATGAGGGTTTTATATTTTCAGTAAGCGATCGGCGAAAGCTCCAGATTGCTTTTATCATTTTAAACTATATTTATCTACTATTTATACTAATTATAATATAAATGAAATATTTTTATTCTCAATATGTAATTGAGTTAATAGGTGTTAATCTGTCAAAACACTTTTAGTAAGTTGTTTTCTATTTTACCTTATAACTAACCTAAAACTCATACAACTAAATCATATATACAACCTTGGTCAAATGTGTTAGACACCCTCATAAAACCCCATTATTATAAGTATTATTACACTTCCAAGAAAATGAGCATGGAATTTATACTTAATTTACTCATTTAGTGCTTACTTTGGGACAATAGGTAAGCAGGCAGCAATGTTTCGATTTTAAATATTAGTGTATTGTCGACGCGATTGGAGAGAGGTATGTGTTAGGAGTTTATAACCAGGAAATTTTGTGTTGGATACTTTCATTTTTATGGATTAAACTTAATTTAGTGAAACAATGCCAAAAGTTTGTGAATTAACCAAAGTAGAACGTGGGCAAACACTCCTACTTAAGACACAAAGTAAGACTTTAATCGCTATAGCGAGAATAATGAAATATTCGCGATGTGCGGTTCGTACCACCCTGCAATGATATGAATAGTGGATCGTCAACAAATCGACAAAAAGCGGCCGGGAACGCCTTTCGAACCTATGAAGGTAAAGGGTGTCTAACACAATTGGCCAAGACTGTAGAACCATAAATAAGAACACTATCTACATGTTAAAAAATATAAATAAATATAAACACATTATTATTAAACAGAATTGAATTATCTCTATATTACTACCTTTATGAAGACTTAAAAATTTAGTTTCCATTATAACTTCTATTACAGTAAGCTGAGTGATTTATTATTAACTAAAGGAGTAATATGTATATTTTAGATATTGACTAATTTTCGTTAAAACTAACAAGTCAAATAATAGTCGCGACATTCATTTCTATACTTATGTAATGCTACTATAAGGAATAATAATATCATCTACTTGACGCCACAGAAGCTTAAATTCCCATATTTTAATTTATGCTATATCTATATACATATATATATATGTATATACGTATTATACGCATTTGTATATTGCAATGTTATTGTAAGAGCGAACGGTTACACTCAGTGGCTGGTAAGGTGCCCTGCGGCTCTTTGGAATAAAGTATTGAGCGCAGGGTATTTCTCTATCTATACGTGTCCGGATACCTTTGCACCCCACTGTACGTGCGTACGTATATACGTAGGGAATACCCTCTCCATGAAGTCACGCGTGGAGAAGAGACAGTGCTACAAGAGAATTATTCTTGTAATGATAGAGAATTATTCTATCCGTATTCTCCGAGCTGAAAACTTTTAGTTTAATTTCACCGTTCCGCGACCCGAAGCGATAAAGTAAATTCATATTGTTTGCAACTAATGTGTGGACTGTATAATAGTTTTAAACTACTATTTTATTTAGAACTTTTCATCACTAACAAAACGTTTTTTTTTGTTTTATCTTAACTACCTATATCTCTTTCTCCCCCCTTGTTGGTCATACAGGTTTCTACCTTAAAAATATAACATTTAAAAATACACAATGAAATTCAAATAAAGTCAAATTATAATCAACACTAACATGCTCCCGGCCTTGAAGGCATCAGCTTCAACTCACTAAACAATATTGTCAATTACACTCCACTTCACCAACACCATCAGTAGGTAACGGACAAATCTTCACAATCGATCTTTGAATGATGTTGCCAGATGCGATGCGTAATGACACAACTCGTATAACTCCATCGACTCCGGGATGAACTTCTTCGACTCTGCCAAGAATCCACGATAATGGAGGTAACTTCTCGTCTTTAATCAGCACTACAGTTCCAATTCGTGATATTTTGTTGATTTTGTTTCCATTTTTGCCGTTGTTGGAGCTCGGATATGTATTCTTTTGACCAGCGACTCCAGAAATTTTGGGTAATTTGTTGAATGCGTTGATAATTTTGTAGGCGATTTTCAGGTGTTGTTTGCATGTTAGGATCAGGTATGCTTGTAAGAGGACGACCAATTAGGAAGTGTCCAGGCGTTAAAGGATAAAGGTCATTGGTATCGTGTGTTAATGGTGTTATAGGACAAGAATTTAATATTGCTTCAATTTGAGTTATAATTGTATTAAATTCTTCAAATGTAAGCGCTGCATTTCCCATTGTTCGTCGCAAATGATGTTTCACACTCTTTACCCCAGCTTCCCACATTCCACCAAAGTGCGGTGAATGAGACGGTATAAAATGCCAAGTAATATTTTGATTAGTTGAATATTCAATTACATCAGTGGTATAACTTTTTAGAAGATTTCCTAGCTCGCGTAGTCTATTGTTTGTACCAACAAAATTTGTTCTGTTATCTGAGTATATATGAGCTGGCTTACCTCTTCTTGCGATAAATCTTCTGAGACTCATAACAAAAGTTTCGGTGGATAAATCAGATACAATTTCTAGTTGGATAGCTCTCGTGGTTAGACAGATAAATAAGCTAATGTAGGCCTTCCTTGTTTGAGATTTTCTTCTCTTTCCTTCCTTTAACAAAAATGGTCCGGCATAATCTATACCAGTGGCGTAGAATGGATATTTCGCTTCCAACCGAGTACTGGGTAAGTTTCCCATAAGGGCTTCTAATGGCTTAGGGTTTACCTTGAAACATGTAACACAACTACGTACTACCTGTTTGGCTAGATTTCTCCCTCCTCTGGGCCAATAATTTTCTCTTACGTGACTCAATAGCAGCTGTGGTCCTGCGTGCATTAGTTTTAAATGCGCATCTTTAAATATGAGTTTCGTTAAAGTATGTTTAGCATTTAAAATCAGAGGACATTTTTTATTTTCATTTAACTGACAATTTTGTAATCTCCCATGTACCTGCATCAAGCCATTTTCATCTATGTATGGATTTAATGCGATCAGTTTAGATTTCCTACTAAGCTGATGTTTCTTGGTTAGTTGTGTGATTTCATCAAAAAAGATTCGTGTTGTGATAACCTTTTCAATAAATTCAGAGTACGATCAAGTTCTGCTACAGTAAGAGATCCTACTGTTTTTTGATTGTTTGAAGATAAGCAATTAACCTTAAATCGTAGGATATAACTAGTTACTCGAACTAATTTCGTGAAAGTAGAAAATCTTGTAAAAATATCTGGAGTTGTTTCTATCATATGACAGGTTTGGACTTCTTTCATTTCCAGGACATTCTGTTGTACATGATTTGTCAATGGCCAATTGATTTCTTCTCGCAAAAGCCAACTCGGATCATGCCACCATAATTCACAATGTTCCAAAGTATTTGAGTATATTCCCCGTGACGCTATATCAGCGGGATTGTCTTTACTAGGTACATGACGCCAATTTTCTAGAGTCAATGTATTTTGAATCTCCGTTATACGGTTTGCTACAAAGGTTTTTAACAAATGTAGGGATGTTCTTACCCAACTCAAAACAATAGTGGAATCTGTCCAGTAAATAGTACGACATATGTTCATTTTTAAAGCACTTATAGTTTTCACAACTAATCTTGTGAGAAGGAGCGAAGCACATAATTCCAATCGTGGAATACTTATAGATTTCAAAGGTGCTACCTTAGTTTTTGAGCACATTAAATTGACATTACAAATGCCATTGCGTAGTTTTCAAGTAGATACATACAGCATATGCCTTTTCTGATGCATCACTAAAACAATGTAATTCGTTGGAAGATTTATTTGTGCATGCTAAATATCTTGGAATTCTTACAGAGTTTACTGCGTGTATGCTTCGAATAACGTTATGCCATTCAGAATATAAAATATTAGGAAGTGATTGATCCCAATCAATTTTATTTTCCCATAGTTTTTGGATGAATATCTTTGCTAATATTGTTACAGGGCTGACAAGACCTAAAGGGTCAAATATTTGAGATATGTGTGACAACGCAATTCGTTTCGTAATTAATCCTTTGTCCTGAAGTTGACATTAAATTGAAAAATGTCTTCTCGTGGATTGCAATGTATACCAAGGGTTTTTGCTTTTGCATCACTGCAAACATAAACCCTATCTTCTCGCTCGTTTCGTGTTTTACTAATTTTCTGTAATAGGTTTGAATCGTTGCTATTCCATTTTTTCAAACTGAAATTGGCACTTGCCAAAATGTTCGAGACACCACTGTATAGCTCATACGCGTGATTTTCGTTCTCTGCACCAGATAAAAGATCGTCAACATAAAAATCGTTTTTTATAACATCACAAGCTAATGGGTTTCTCTCTTCATTATTTACAGCTGTTTGAATCAAGGATCTTATTGCCAAAAAATGGCGCAGCAGCTTCACCATAAGTCACAGTATTTAGCTGGTAGCTACTAATAGGATGTTCTTGATTTTCACGCCAAATTATTTGCTGTAAATGACGCTGAGATTCGTGTATCCATACTTTACGGTACATTTTCTCTACATCTGCTGTTAAGGCTATAGAATGCTTTCTGAATCTTACAATAATTGAAAATAAATCATTCTGTAAAGTAGGTCCAACCTTTTGAGTTCGATGGTTTTGCTGAACCATCAAAGACTTCTCTTAATTTTGTGGTTAAGCTATCATTCTTCACAATAATAACAGATAATATGCTTTATCATTATAGTGGTGTATTATTTTGGTCATATTATCTTTTTATTCTCATAACGATTATTTAATAACTCCCAAGCAATCGCGTAATTATCGTTGGTTGTTTCAATTGAACTAATTAATTGTAAGGCGCCATCCTGTAGCACGCTTTTTAAATACCTAAATTTTTCTACATTTGTTAATGTTGCATTGTTATGAATTGTAGAAGAAAACGAATCTTTAAACAATAACCAGTTCGTATATTCGCCATTGAACTTAGGTAAGTTAAGTGTAGGCAAGTGTAGTTTGGAGTAAACGCGATCATATACCCCTGTCATTTCCGTGTTGGCAGTATTAGTATTACTGTTGCTACCCGCACTCTGATTGGTTAATTTTTCGGTCTTTTGTTCGAAGTTATCTATAATTTGCCGCGCTTTTCCAACCGCTTTATAGGTAATAATTTTCTTCAAAATTTTCTCTATATTCTATATGTGTATTTGTTTCTGATGTCTCTAACTCCTCAATTTCCGTTTGAACTGCCTCAAATGCATCCCATAATTCTTCTATTTTCTCTAACCGTACTTTTAATTGTGACACATCGCCACTTGTATTTTCCTCGTTCACGTATTTTAGAAAGTTAGTTAAACATCGTTTCATATTCTTTCTTTTGTTTTTTAATGCTTCCATTGTTTTAATATTATAGGATGTATAGGAATAGCAGTACTATCTAACGAATGCAAACTACATTTAACGAATAACTAAAAATTCTAACCTGTTTTGACGACTTTTATTTCTTGAAAACGATGTTCTTATCACTTTTTCACTAATCCGGTTCGATTGACCAAATGTTTGCAACTAATGTGTGGACTGTATAATGGTTTTAAACTACTATTTTATTTAGAACTTTTCACCACTAACAAAACGTTTTTTTTTATTTTATCTTAACTACCTATATCTCTTTCTCCCCCTTGTCGGTCATACAGGTTTCTACCTTAAAAATATAACATTTAAAAATACACAATGAAATTCAAATAAAGTCAAATTATAATCAACACTAACACATATATCCTTTCCGTTTAGTTAATTTTCGCTATTTTTCGATATTAAAGCACTTTCATTACCGTATAATTTGTAATTTCTTTACCTTTAAGATAATTTTTACCGACCGCTATATTTGAATTATTAACCAACCTATTTTTGAAGGACCATTTCAGGGAATAAACAGACATTTTGTACATATATTGCTAATACTGTGATATATGATTTTATTTCTTTTTGCCATATAGTGATCCGGCCGGAGGGCGTACCTCGTTCCCGTTAAATTTTGATTACCCAGGACTGGTAATATATCAGGTCGGAATAACGTTCACCGAAACCCTATAATTTAATTAGTCCGATTACTATAACCGACCCATGTCAGATTGGACTTTCATAATCTATATTCTCACTGACCAAATTTTCCGTCCAGAACCAGCTTTGTTAGGTTGAGTCCTCAAAACTCAGCATAGTTGTCTCTTTTGTCTTAGCAAAACGAAATACTCCCACACACCTTCAGTGCGTAACCGTGCAAATGTTTTATTCTCCGCAAACATCCATAGAAACTCAATGCGTATTAGCAAGACGTTTTAAACTTAATTTGGCAATTACGTTTCAACTGAATAGTAAAAGTTAATCAAATAGATACCTGAATTCGTTCTCTAAAGCACATAATCATTTATTATCTATTTTAACATTTTTGTCACAACCCGACAAACTGATTGTCGGTACATTCACTTTCTGTAAATCGGGTTATTTCCTGCAGATATGTAACTTAAGTTTAAGACGAATGTACGCGACTCCTAAAAAGATTATTATCCTGAAGAGACGTATGTATCGTTATAAGTACTATGCAGCACTTATACAAGTCTATCATACTTGATTTGATATTTTTTGATTGTTCACTCCGAATCTATATCGAATAAATTTTGTTTATACTGGTAAAGCGTAAAGATATATTTATTTATTTCTATTACTTGAATTTCAATTATATTGTATATATAATCTTTATTCTGTTTTGGTCAACCTGTTGTTAACACTGAAAATAGAACGAAATAGAACATTGTTGATATATGTATTTTCATGATTATAATATATATGTATATATGACACGGATTTCCTTCATACGAACTCTACCCAAAAGAGTACCTCAGAGGTAAATGGATTACCTTTGTATGTAAATTGCAGGTGTAATTTCAATTCTAAGTCCCGATATTATTTACATCAGTTTGTTTACGTACATTTTACATTTGACATTAATTGTTGAATCGATCGGCATCTAAGAAAGACCAGGAAGTAAGTATAATCGAGCATAAGGTCCCATGTGACGCTATAGCAGTTAAAATAATTGACAATTTCTTTTGTTTTACCTCATGACTACCACCTTAACATCTATTTTATAAACTCGAAACAGCGTTAACAATCTTCCGAAATAGGTACTTACACGGTTCAGCGGTGATAGAAAACATTTTAAATCAGTTGAGTGATGATCCAAATATCAAATAAAATATTTCATATTAATCAAATTATTTCGGTTAAAAATCTGCGAAATTTTTAGAAAATTCAAATTTTCTTTATTGTAATACACCTCCATTGGTTTCATAAACAAATCTTCAATTTAAATGGAAATATCTAATTACAATAATCAACTTAATCAAACGTGTGTAATTTTCTTCAAAATAATAGCTATGTTACACAAGCTATCATTTTCGTGTACTACATTAGAAATGTAATTTGTGACATCTAGTAAAATCCTATATTTTACTCTCGGAACATAATTACCTAAAATTCACAAAAAACATGCCTATAGATGGTTATAAAATGGATAAAATCCGAGTTGGAAGTTTTTATAATGATGAAATATCTAACGTCGCTTTTAAAAAGGAGAATCTATAAATTACTACCGAGCTTACGTTGTTAACTCTTACATAAATTTGATTTATACATTTTACGTGCTCGCTTGCTTGATACAAAACCTTTTTATTCTAACATGTATCTTTTACGAATAAATCCATAAAATCTGTACAGCACACCCGAGCTTTATACTCGGCGTAAAAGGTACAAACTTGATTACGTATAAATTATGGTATAATAGGAATATTTTTGCACAACAAAGTACGATATAATATATATTATTAAGGCTGAAGTACCCGCAAAATGTAACATTCTGTATTTTAGGTTGTAAATTTAAAATTATTTGCTGCTGTACATTTCTTTTGTAACTAAAGTAACTAGTTAAACTAATAAGTGAATTTGTTGTAACTATGCACCATCGATGCATTCGCCTTTGCACGAAAACTAGCCACTAAATTATTGGTTTTTTTTTACGCTTTTTCCTTTTTCTAAGTAAGTTCTCAACAAGTTAAACAAGCGTACTGCCACAGGTTCAGCGGGTCCAATATCCTTCGAATTCTTGTTGTGGTGGATTTATCTCGATCAACGATGTTGAGTATCATTGATTTTCAAAAAATTCCATTATGTGCGTTACTATACCTCTTTCAGATAGAGAATTACAGAGCACCGGCAGCTCTGGTCTGTAATTATTCCCATCATTTACATATATCTTCCTTCTTTTGTATGCGAATTGTTTTTGAGATTTTTCAATTCTTTAGGAAACAGTTTCAAACAACAATTGATTATTATTTTAATATTATATTTTTTTTATTTATTTTAATAACTTTGTTGTTATGTTTGATTTAATAGAATTGGCAATGTTCTTAATTTCGTTTATAGTTACAGGTCTCATATATTTTGAGTTGTTGATTTTTAGGTTTTCCATAAGGGATTCAGCAGTTTGCAGCACCGAAGGAGCTACATTCGTATCACAACTATCAAGGTGATGAACCAGATCATGTGCTCTGATTGATGTGACAATTTGTTTTGTACGTTTATTCATTGTCTGGTTAATAATCTGATGTTGCTTGTTGTTCATTATCAACTTCATGAATTCTGATTTAAGAGATTAATTCCCTAAGTACCGTGCATAATATGCAGATTTTTTGTGAAAACAGTTACTGTTATATGGACTTGCGATAGTTACCTACACTTTTATTTTGATAGAGGATGATACATTCTTCGTATGGTTCAATTTTATTATCACGCCGACCATACTTTTTGCCACCATTTTTACTAGTAATAGATGCGAGTCACCTGTATTCTCAGTATATTTGTATGTTTTTTGGTTGTTATTATGAAGAAAAAGTCAAAGCAATATTGACGATATATAAATTTCTCCGTACGAAAAGTATTAAAACAGAAGTGTATTTATAACAAATACAAAGGAAATATGCTCAATGAATCGAAGTAATAGAGCAGGGCAGATCTGTTCGGAAGATTGTGATTTCGCCATAAGTTATGTAAATGGGTTCATAGTTCGAATTAGAGATACCGTGAAAAGTACGAATGGTTATAAGCAGAGAAGTTTATCGCATAAGTAATCAGGTGTAGTTCAGATGTGTATACTCATAATTGATAATATATGGATAGGAATAGACTGAGAGATAAAATCGGCATAAAAGTATGTCGAATAAATGATTAAAAACATGATACATGAACATACGTAGCATAGCAGACATAAGAATTGAATCACCTATTTTGCGGGGTGCCGATAGCGATTTAATCTCTGATTTACTATTTGTTTGGTAAACTGTATGTCTCACGTATACGGCTTTGCATATTTATGTATAAAATACGCTACAGTTTATATCTACATACATATATTTAAATATATATACTTTTAAGTCTTAGCGTATCACTTGCAACCCTCTTGCATTTGCACAATTAGTATACATATTTAAAATTAATTATTATTATTAATAATTAAATTAATTTTTATTTAATAAGTCAATCCATATTTCCTGATATACATACAATACGTAGGTATATAGTATCATTATATCATATACAGTAATTCGCTATAGTGCGTGAAAAGGGACGAAGTCAAATAAAATACTATGAAAAAAACAATAGAAACAATTTTAACAAATGATTATTTATCTACGACAACAAAATACATGATGAAGTAGTTTGCAATACTTAAGAGGGTCGTTTACCAGCTGATTATTTTACAGCTGTGCCATATCTACATAATTCTATGAATTGTTTGCTTGATTTTTTTTCAATATAATTTGAAAATTGGGTTTCATACACATATTTCTACAAATATTTTATATTATTTTATATATACATATTTTATATTATTATATACAATTTAATCCATTAATATTCGACATTAACTTCACAATCTCTATTTCCGTTTACCTGGATAGGGAAATAGACAGTATTCAATTAATTTTTAGATTTAATTATTGAAATTTGCTATGAGCATGCAAAATACGTCTACACACGTCTGAAAAAATTTAATTGTGGCAACTGTCAAACAGTAGTCGGCTCTCTTAATAATTCAAAAAGACATTTTCTATCTATTGTTTTTTGAATGTTGTAGTTAAACTTAGAACAGTAATAAACGGTAAAGATTTACTGCAAATCAGTATACAGGGTGACTGGTAATGAAACCGTCATACTTTACAGCGTGTTAGTAAAGATCATTTGCAATACATACAGCCCAATTTCCCTTATCCAAAAGGCGCCAGTTTTCGACATAGTGTTTTTTTGTTTTTTTCGAAGTTCACTAATTACGCTTACTCAAACTTAAAATTTACGAAAATAATGGAGCGTTTTCTCAATTTTTCAGTTTGTCTGCCTAGAGGACATCTCAACACATATTATTTATCGGTGACAATTACGTTAAATACTTGGAAAATTAAAACTTCCGCTTTTGATGAAACTGTAGACTCAGCCGCTACCTTTGTGACTATTTATTTAGCGATTGTTTCATCAACGGCGGAAGTTTTAATTTTTTTTTAATTTTCCAACAATTAACAATAAAGGTTAACTAAAAAAATCTCCTTAACATAATATTTCACGAAAATGTTGAAGATGATAATGCGTTAAGACATTAATACTTCGAAAGGATCATCATTTTCTATAGCCACATCTATAATCATTTGTAATCACCCTATTAATCTATAAATCGATCAGATAAACGAACATATGCATACAATATAATAATACAATCATTGTAAAATAAAAGTATTTAATTATTTGTATTAGCAAATACGTAACTACATTAGAAACTCTTTCTAAGAAGTAAATATCCATCTATTAGTATAATTAAGGATCGAGTAGTATTTTATATATCGCAAATTATGTGTATACGACGACTAACACATATGTTGATAAATATTACAGCGGACACTATGATAATGCTATTTGTAGGTGTATTTACAGTGCATGCTATTGCGGAAGATATTATTACCTAGTCTTTATACTCATGTCTAAAATATTTTACAGCATACAGCCGCTGGCACTTTACAGTTGACCAAGTTGTTTGTCTGTTTATATTTCGCTACCTGATTTAGTCCCGAGGAAATTTTATGGCTTTTCGATTCAATACATCTGTCTTTTATAGTACAGTGAGGTGCAAAGATATCCGGACACGTCTAGATAGAGAAATACCCTGCGCTCAATACTTTATTTCAAAGAGCCGCCTGCTGAGTTTAACCGTAGTTTTTCCCTCTTACAATAATATTGCAATATACAAATGCGTATAATACGTATATATATATACAGGGTGAGGCATTAGTGCGTCAAAGCTCAATATATCCCTTAATATTGAAGATATCAAAAAAATTTATGTACAAGAATCCTAGACAGTCTTAAGCTACACATTTTAAAATTAATTTCATATATACAGGGTGTTTCATATCGCTAGGGTGAACCAAACATACATTTTCTTAAATGGAACACACTATATATTATTTCAAATTTGGATTAAGCCCATCCTCCTCGTTCTTTCAATATAAGGTTTCATTGCGATATACCGAGTATTTCAGAAGTTATGGTCAATTTGGTGTGAAAATCGTGACGTATTTAACGTCCTGTGTATTCCATACGAAACAGCTTGAAATTATTTTTTTACTGGAGTAACTTTTTTTATACGTCTACACTTTTATAACGAAGTGGTGATTTCCCAATATTACGAAAACTGTGTACAGGGCGATTCAGAACACAAATGCATTATTTTCTAATTTTTTTTTAATGGAACACCCTGTATTTTATATTAAGAAAGGGAAGAATACTTGGTATACTTTCATTTTCATTAACCATTCCCTATATCTAAAATGCTTAGTTTCTGAGATATTTAATGATTTTAAAAAAAATTGAGCATTTTGGCAATAATTGGAATGTAATACATTAGCCATGATAAAGTGACATTAGAAAAATGCTAAATCATTAATTAAAATAATCTTATTAAATTTAACTACAAAATAAAAACCTTATACCGATAATTAATATTTTACCATTTTAGATAAAGTTTAAATACAACAAGGTTCACAATGAATGCTCAAAATGTCCTCCAAAAACATCAATACAACACTGCAGCCGTCTTTCGAATGATCGACTTACATTTCTTAACATTTCTATATTAATGCTATGGAACGCTTGTCTTATTCTATTCTTCATATCATCTTGCGTAGTTGCCGGTGTATTATACACAAAGTCTTTTACATAACCCCACATGAAAAAGTCAATTTTAGTTAGCTCTGGGGATCGGGCTAGTTGGTCCTCCTCTTCCTATCCACCTTCCAGGAAAATGTGTATTTAAATAAATATGAATCGGTCTAGTGTGATGTGCCGGAGCCCCGACATGTAAATACCACATATTTTGACGAATATTGATGGGAACATTTTCCAGCAATAATGGTAAATGGTTTTCTAAGAAGTCTAAATAAACCTGACCATTCACTCGGCCTGTGAAAAAATGTGGTCCAATTACGTAGTCGCCAATTATTCCACCCCATACATTCAAAGACCACCTATTTTGACTATAATTTCCTAGAAAATAGGGATTACTTGCAGGATAATATGAAAATTATGGCGATTTACATTTTCATTTTTATGAAATGTAGCTTCATCTCCAAAAAGAACAAAATCTCTTTGGTTGCGGGTTTGTTGTTGAGCCCATTCGCAAAAAGCAACTCTACGGGCCAAGTCATCGTCGAGTAACTCTTGATGCAATCGCATGCGATATGGATGAAATTTATTTTTACAGAGTATTCTTCGGACAGCCTTTTGACTAATATCTTGTTGCCGCGAGATTTCTCTGGTACTAATATGTGGATTGTCCGTAACTGCAAGAACCACATTGAATTCCTTTTCATCGGTAAGAACAGTTTTCGCTCTTTCATGTTTTTCATATATTACAGAACCTGTCCGAGTAAAGCGATCCATTAACCTTTCCAGCGCTATTGTTTCAGGTTGTCGTCGGGCAGGATATCTCTCCTGGTAAATTCGTTTAGCAAGTAGACAATTTTTCATGCACTTTCCTAGTACGCATATCATGTATTTGCAAAATCTAACATACTATATTAACAAATAAAACTAGTTGATTAACTGATAAATAATATGATTCAGGCTTTTCTAATGTCACTTTTTCATGGCTAATGTATTATATTCCAATTATTGCCAAAATGATCACATTTCTTTAAAAATCATTAAATATCTCAGAAACTAAGCATTTTAGATATAGGGAATGGTTAATGAAAATGAAAGTATATCAAGTATTCTTCCCTTTCTTAATATAAAATACAGGGTGTTCCATTTAAAAAAAAATAGAAAATAATGCATTTGTGTTTTGAATCGCCCTGTACACAGTTTTCGTAATATTGGGAAAACACCACTTCGTTATAAAAGTGTAACAGTATAAAAAAGTTATTCCAGTAAAAAAATAATTTCAAGCTGTTTCGTATGGAATACACAGGACGTTAAATACGCAACGATTTTCACACAAAATTGACCATAACTTCTGAAATACTCGGTATAACTGAATAAAACCTGATATTGAAAGAACGAGGAGGATGGGCTTAATCCAAATTTGAAATAATAGATAGTGTGTTCCATTTAAGAAAATGTATGTTTGGTTCACCCTAGCGATATGAAACACCCTGTATATATGAAATTAATTTTAAAATGTGTAGCTTAAGACTGTCTATGATTCTTGTACATAAAGTTTTTTGATATCTTCAATAATAAGGGATATTTTGAGCTTTGACGCACTAATGCCTCACCCTGTATATACCTACATATATTTATTCATATACTCCTATGGATATAGCATAAATTAAAATATGGGAATTTAAGCTTCTGTAGCGTCAAGTAGATGATATTATTATTCCTTATAGTAGCATTACATGACTATAGAAATGAATATTGCGACTATTATTTGACTTATTAGTTTTAACGAAAATTAGTCAATATCTAATATATACATATTACTCCTTTAGTTAATAATAAATCACTCAGCTTTCTGTAATAGAAGTTATAATGGAAACTAAATTTTTAAGGCTTCATAAAGGTAGTAATATAGAGATAATTCAATTCTGTTTAATAATAACTAATGTATTTATATTTATTTATATTTTTTAACATGTAGTTAGTGTTCTTATATATAGTTCGATATATGATTTAGTTGTATGAGTTTTAGGTTAGTTGCAAGGCAAAATAGAAAACAACTTACTAAAAGTGTTTTGACAGATTAACACCTTTTAACTCAATTGCAGTAATTAAAATTACATCTTAAACATATACAAACGCGTATTGGCGAATTACGTGTAAAACCAAATGTGCCCGTATAGCAATATAATTTTAGTAATACCGTACCTAGTTTTAAAAACATTTTTCATCTGAAGATGATTCACTTAATACAAGCGCAGGTAACAACAGGTATCTTATTTAATTAGAAATTTCATTTAAATACTTCTTAGTATTACTAAAACCGAAATACATATACATATTATATGAAGAAAAACGTGAGAAGAGATTAAATATGTATGGATGTTATGAGTATTTGTCAAGTCTATAGGTGTTTATGATTGGATAATCCACAAACACAACTCTATTAATCTATATATCTTATTCTAGAATTAAAGTGTAGTATTCTGTTGAGCATTGATTATTTATTTTATAGACAAACATTCTTATTGTTGTTTTTAATGTATTTTACTATAAAAATTAATTTACATTTTTTATGAAGTTTTACTTATCTTTTATTCCCTATCATTAGTTACAATTTAAATTTATTCTAGTTCACATCTTCGATTACAACTTTATCGTCATCTTCTCTTTGAAAGGTAAATGACAAATAATATCAAAATGTAAAGACATGCCTGTTAAAAATATTTATAACCAAATTAATCATTGATATATTGAGCCATGAATGAACACTAACTTAATGTTAAAAAATTGTTAATATAAATAAAGTAATTTTCACTAAACAGCATTAAACAATTAAACAATTTACTTTGTATTATGATCCCTATTGTATTATAACTTCACAAAATATTTTATAAGTTTGCAACATAAATAATCAGCTACACTAAAGCCTAGGTAAAAAAAAAGATACCTAATGTATTCTTTCGCCAACGCTTCATTACTGCATCTTATAACAAAAGGCATCTGATAGCTTTTCACCTGGTGAAGATATATAATGTGAACATACATATATTACTATATTTTGTATCGGAGGACAACAATCTTTTTCTTTCGGTATGTATTTGCATAGATGCTATTCCTCTTAATAGTAGGTTCAATGATTACAATTCAATAAAGGAGTCATATATTTATTAATTTTTTGTAAAACGGACAACTCGGAAAATATCCGGCATATAGAACAACCGTCCTAAATTCTAACATTTTAATTTATATAATATGTCTACATATATGCGTTTATATATAATACAATATAATACAATGTTATTGTACGAGTGACAAACTACGGTCCCACCCAGCAGGTACTAAGCTGCCCTGCGGCTCTTTGGAATAAAGTATTGAGTGCAGGGTATTTCTCTATCTAGTCGTGTCCGGATACCTTTGCACCTCACTGTACATACGTATTCTGCCAGTGTGAAATTAAAATTGAAAGAGACACTTAACAGAGTAAGTAGATTTTAAGTGTTTGGAATGACAGAGTACATCCAATTTTAGTAAAAATAAAGTAGGTATCACATTTAGGTAGATATCTAGAATGTCTTCTTTTTCGTATTAATCTTTGAAGAAAATTGCAGTGTATTTAGATTTAAGGTTTGTTACAAGTTTCTCAACTACAGATTTGTTGATATAAAAGTTTTGTTATATTCAAATTTCGTCATATATCGTTGAAATGTTCTTTTAGGTAAATTATATTTTATGTGTATATATTTATGTGAGTATTACGGATGTTCTTTTTAGATTACATTTAATTGCCACGAGCAGCTTGTTAACTTGTGGAAATTTAAAAAGCTTTTTCTGTGAAGTGTAGCAAATTCATCCCTTGCTGACAGCAACAAGGCTCAATTTGTGTTCATGCTTTATCGACCTGTTGAATGAAATTTCTAAATGTCGGTGGCTCCCCTATCTGCTTAAAATGTCGACAGCAAATTTGCCTTCGTTTACCGACATCCTTTATCCATGAAAGGCATGGTATATTGAACAAGATTAATGAAAGGCTACTTATTAATGCCTCATTGCCAACATATACAACAAATTTCACCTAGAATGTTCTCAAAAGCGCGGAATTCAAATATATCGTATATACGTAATGCACCGCAAATATTACGTATAGTTTGTTCATTTCTCATTCGCTGCTATTTATTTTTCTATTTAAGATTACTACTTTCATTCTTTTGTCGGCTCTTAAATTTGTCTATTTACATTGTTAAGCCCTCGAATATATTATACATGTAGTAATGCAGTGAATTGGCGAGCCCTTAGATCTGTTAAACGTACATATTGTTGTTACAGATAATTGTGATACATAATAATTTACAACTCGATTGTATATGATCTAAGCTTGAAGCATTTCAGCGCTAGAAAAGTGCGGAAGTATCTATTCAGAACGCACCCGAACATGACATGATATGTATGACTGCCAATGAAGCGGTCATACTTTACAGCGTGTTAGTAAAGACCATTTGCAATAGACATAGCCCAATTTACCTTATCCAAAAGTCACCCGTTTTCGAGATATTGTGTATGTTTGGTTTTTTCGAAGTTCACTACTTACTCTCATTCAAACTTAAAATTTACGAAAATAATGGAGGTTTTTCTCAAATTTTCGGCTTGTCTGGGCTAGAGAACATCTCAGCAGACATTATTTCTCGGTATAATTACGTTAAATACTTGGAAAAATTAAAAAAAAAAACCTAAAACTTCCGCTTTTGGTGAAACTGTAGATACAATCGCTAAATAAATAGTCACAAAGGCAGCAATTGTGTCTACAGTTCCATCAAAAGCGGAAGTTTTAATTTTTTCTTTTAATTTTTAGGTATTTTTAAGTATTTAACGTAATTGTCACCGATAAATAATGTGTGTTGAAATGTCCTCAAGCCAGACAAACTGAAAAATTGAGGAAAAGTTCCGTTATTTTCGTAAATTTGAAAAGTAAAGTATGATCGTTTCATTACCAGTCATCTTGCATATATGTTTTCATCAGGAATAGGACTTAGATTGTATTAAAATTGACAGTACATGCGAACATGATGCAAGTTGAAAGTTGTGTGAATACGGTCTTGATCTAACCACTCGCGTATGATCACGTAGCGTGAGAATCACACCTTGGTTCATGCTGCGATAGCATCGTCGATTGTAGCGTTTAGTGACTAGTGAATTGGGACCGCGTTGTACGCTGCAACGTATTTTACAATATCGAAACATCGACGTATATGCAGCGACTGCTACATTGCCAGACAATAGTGGCATGTCTAATAAACATGTATCTTGTTTTGACAAATCACGAGTTAGACTGAATGTGAGTGCCATACGAATATTGGTTTGTAGAAGACCTAGTGAGCGTCTAATCAATGCGTAAATTTAACGATGCCATGTCAACCGACAATCGGACATACTAGTATGAGATGCTGTTGCATGTGGTATACGTATGTATGTATGTATGTGCTACGGGGTGATATCGCACTGCGACCTGAAAGGTCTATTGTGTCCGCCCTTTCTTGCTGTGAGGTAGAGGGTTTCTCGTCTTCATAGCTGGCTTGCTAGGCCTATCTGCTTTAGAAAATTTAGAATGTGGGATGGCTTGACTTTTGGCAGATCTCCCACTTCTATTTCATAAGATTCTAGGTGCCTGGCCCTTGAATCACGTAGTGCTACGCACGCAGAGAGGATATGCATGGAAGTTTCGTCTTCCTCCTCGCAGAAACGGCATTCTGCTGTCTCTGCTAGCCCAATTGTTTTCATATGGCTTCGGAGCCGACAGTGACCTGATAGGATTCCTGTCCGTAAGCGAAGTTTGTCCTTGCTCATGGTAATGAGTTCATTGAATCTGTTCTGGTTATAGGTTCCTAGAGTCGTTTTCGCTTGTCTCATTCCATGTTGATCAAACCAGTGCTTGGTTTTCCTTTGATCAACTTCTCCCGCAAAAAGGTTTAGGGCCCAAGAGAGATGCACTCGTTCCTATTTTTGCAAGTTTGTCAGCTTCGTCGTTTTCTTCTAATCCGGTGTGTCCCGGAACCCACATGAGAGTGACTTTATTTTGCCTGCCTAGCTCGTTTAGCTCAGACAGGCAGTCCCAAGCCATTTGTGAGCTGATTGTATAGGAACTCAGCGTTTTGATGGCTGCTTGACTATCGGTCAAGATGATAATCTCGTGTTTCCGATACTTTCTTTCTAGGTTAAATCGGACGCATCTATCTATAGCGTGTATTTCCGCCTGAAGGATGCTATGGAACTTCCCTAAACTTTCAGAGTACTTGGTTCTGGGCCCATATACTCCGATTCTACTCCCTCTGGTTGTCCTAGAGGCATCTGTATACCATAATATGGCATTCTTGTTCAGTTCCTTTATGGTGTTTTGATTCCAGTCGCTTCTGAAACCTAGCCTCGTGGTGAAGTTTTTTTCCGAGGCTGAATTTCTTCGACATCCCATCGCGGAGCATGTCCCACAATGGATCATCTCCTAGTAGGATTTTTGATTTCTGCCTGATGGGGCCTTCTCCCATCAGTCTGTATGTGGTTTGTCTGTATACGTAAATGTTTCGTGTGTGTAGGATGGGCAATGACAGATCGCTGTTAAGTAGCCAGTTGCTGTCATACGACCTACATTAGGTATGGTGTATAGGTGTGGCTCACATGGACGATAATGCACATCCGGATGCGGCTTGAATGGAGCAGACCTTTCTGGAACATCATCGGCTACCTTAGATCTAAGAGTCAAGTATTATGTGAGACAAATAACAATCTAATTATATGACTGCAAAAACTTAAATTTTTATGCCAGGTATCTTTCTACTTGTAGGTCAAATAAAGCACTATCAAATTTGAGTATTTAATTACGTCCGCTATATGAACTGTTAACGAAAAATAGCAAATAGATTTGGAGTAAATATGCTTAAAATGCTTATTATTAAGACGGAAATTATGTTATCGAAGGGATTGGCTTATTATAATCTCCAGGTAGCGGTAACTTTGTCATGTGATGTTAATGCATAGAGATTAAGAGCCGTATTGTCACATTATTATTAATAAGGTAAACTTATGAGAAGTTAAGCAAAAAACAGAAGCAGTAAACTAGTAAATGTAATAAAAAAAAATGATATTCTGGCATAAGAATAGATAGAGATAAAGAGGAATAATAGCTTTTATTGTGGAAAGACAGGTACAAGCACTAAAGAAGATGTTCCAACAGATGGAAGTTGATAATGAAAGTAAATTGGAGAGTAAGTAGGAAAATGAAAATGATACACTTGTATCAAGAAGAGTTAGGTAAGGAAACTAGGAAGTTAACATCTGAGAAGAAAAATGATAAAAAGAGAAATGCTAAAAGATTTCCAAAAACCGTGATACATTTGGATTACGAGTATCTTTGAGAGTATTATTTGTGAACATTGAATAATATGTTAGACATATTATGAAAACTATAACATCAACTGTCACTAAATGGTTCAAGAAGTAAGTTATGAGTCATAAGAAACAAACCAAGGTGGAGATAATTGGAACAATTAGGAGCTATATCAGAGAAAAAGGATGGCCAAGAGGAGAATAAGGAATTCAGACATCTGTCCAAATCGGTCCATCCGAGTTGTAAGATAACGGTCGAATGCAGGGGTCGAATATGTGAGGATGATATGCTCATGACAAGGGCGTAGCAGTGGGACAACAAAGACAAAATGGGTTACAGTGATATGAAATATTGGCCTAACGGTAACGATTTTTGTTTGATTTAATTTGTAATTCACTAACGTTCTTTGATACAAAATTCTTTTATTTCAACAAGTTTGTCTACATTATTTAACATAAATATTCTTATTAAAGATACGCGTCTCTTTGTATAGTATATCGGTTGTAAAATTTGATCTATATGTCGCGTTCGCCGTTTTGCATAATTTATTCGAGCTGTTTCCCTAATTTTTGGCATTTTGCGAGTTACTTGTTCATTTAACAATACGATCAGTTTAGACTTTATTACAAAAATAACAATTCTACAAACTGACAAATTAAGACTATTTTAAGTTCGGAATGCGAATTCTAAAACCTAAAAAATGAAATTAAACTTATAATCTTGTTTTACAGAAGAATTAAGAAGAGCAGTACATTTTGAGGAATCTATGAGAACAATATCTAGATATAAACAAATGATACTGAGGTAAGGGATTACTAAAATGATATTTGAGTATATCAGATTTTTGTCTTTTATTTTCTTTATCCGCTTTCTTATAAATTGTGTCGCATATTGTACCATGTCTTCCAGTTGTAATATCCAGTTTGCTATAAATTATTTGCGAATAAATTATGTATTTATGATTTCATGACGCAAAATAATCTGAAGTACGAATACCGAAAACAATCTTTTCTTACTAATATTTATCTTGGCAACAAGAGCGTTTTTAGAGTCTTCTTGTTTTGTTATTTTGGCGAATATTATACGAGCGTGAAGGTTTTATTTTCTTTTTCACCGTGCTATAAAAGCAGATGATCCGCAGTAAAATGTTACACGAGGTAAATAACTGTATCCAATATTTTAAACACATATAAGTACACTAGTCCTTTCCTTCAAGCGGTGAAATATGATATGGGTATGACACATTTATGTGAATGTTTCTTGCAAAGACCCTAGAAACAGTGATACGAATTGCGTGAAATGAATCAATAAACTGCGATTCTATAAATAATAATAATGGTTTCTTTATCATTCTGTCTAGGAATCTAGTATTTTCTGCAAGGTTAAATGCATTCTGTATATAAAGAAAGCTTTTCTATAAAAAAACTGTTAATACTAACAATCTTTTGTGCACATATGTAATATAGATTATTGACATTGACTTATTGTAAATACTATAAAAATGTTGATATAGCAGCAGTTCTCTTTTAGATGTAGAATAAATATAAAAAATAGTGACCGATATGTGAAATAAATAAGTAAAAATGTTTATATGGTTGCATAAATGGAAGAATAGAATATAGAACATAAGATTGAGACATATACCAAATAAATATAAACAAACGGATTTAGATTCTCGTTAGTTGAAGCTCCAACTAAAAAAGCAGGTATGCTACGTGAATATTTTACTCTTTACAGTTTATTACGAAACATTTTGTTAACATATCCTTTTGGGTGTTTTTTTAGGCTAACATTAGGACGGTATTTTAGAATTTTCTATTACCATAAGATTATCGATGCTTTATCCATAACTGTATCTGTAAGTTTGTTAACAGTCAAATGATTGGACCTGAAGATTATTTTGCTTTCAATACTGATATTTCCTTTCAGTTACGTATTTTAGTTGAGATAACTGTCAAATAAAATTGACATTTTATTTTAGAGTCATCAGGCCCACAAAGAAGTCATCGATGCTTGTAAAAAATAAATCCAGAAATAATTTGATACCAACTGCATATAAACAACAAAAATTTATAAATATATAAGTGCGCGGTTATACTAGAATGTAGTATGAACCGAGAATGTTCTCATAATAAATGCAAATAGTGGAAGAATGTCAGAAAAATAAAAAATTACGTCAATTTAAAAAATGGATAAAGATGTGATTTGTAAGTAGATAGAAGTTGAATAGAAAAGAGGAACAACCGTGAAATGTGTGGTATATGAAAATGGACTAAGTTTAATAAAGTCTTGTATGATAAAAAATACGTTTAACTAGACATGATAATTGGAGGAACTACAGATTTATTGGGCATGTGGCAGTTACTATTAGATCTTATTTTCGTGCTTAACCATCAACAGTATGATAATTTTCTGATGGTCTTTTTAGATGTAAAACTTTAATCTGGAAGAAACTTAAATTTATCTTAAACAATATAATCGAATAATTTACTCCAAAGTCGATAAATTGATATTCAGCACACGCCTTTGCGCCGAAGAGACAAATTAATCACCCGGATTAAATTTTCTGGTTAGATCTGATTGGAGGAGAAGAGGGTGGTGAAATGAAGAATCAGTTTGGTATAACTAATGAATTTTCAAATACTGCTCCTCGATAATTGACCTTTTTGAATAAAATCGTACATAAAACAGGGTGATTTTAAATATTGTAAAACCAACATTCTTTTAAAGAATTTTAATGGCTGAATATGTTAGTATGAAAAATAAAATTATAATAAATTATTTATCTAATGTATGTAGGTACTCAATGAGAATTCTAGAATCAAATTATAAAAAATGGCACCCTTAAATATTCTTTTACCGGTACTGTAATTAGAAAACTTATTACATCTGTGCGTCGAAAATTTTGACATGAAAATGAAGTCGAAAGGCTTTTTCCAGGATCGAAAATTTTTATAGGTCTTGTAACGCCCTCTACGCAGGAGAAAGAAGTATTGGTAAAAGAATTACTTAACCAAGTTTTAATGATATAGATAAGTATTGTATTAGTAGTATATAAGAGAATAACATTAAACAATTCTGAGAATATATATTGTTTTTTCCTTAAAAATAATGGCTACGAATTCTTTGAAGATGAAGAGATGTTGGATATAACTTCAATGAAGGGGATAGTCGCGATCAGAGTTTGCATCCAGAGATTTCGTTTAAGTTTCTAATATCTAAAGCTTCGATGAACCGAAGAATTTGGTGATGAGATAAATTAGAATGTTGGCATTAGATACATTCTGTAGAAAACGTGATGTTTGAAACAGCGTGATTAAATAGAATTGCATTAACTTCGTCTACAAGTGCTTTCGTTATTCTTACAGATATGTGGATAATAACTAATATTAATATTTAACAAATTAGAATAAAATTGTGGAATGAATCTTGTGGCTGTTTCCAAGAACATGTACGAGTGAGCTTAAACTCTCATTTCTAAAAAATATAAATTATTTCTATAAAGCAGGCTTACGATAAGAAGGAATAATTAATGTTAAGTTTTATAAAACATTTTTGCCATAATAGTTGTTTATAAACAAACACAGATTTTTTTTACATGGAATATACACATGCATAATAGTTTGATATTTAAAGGCGAAGAATGAAGTATTTGTTTGAAACAATGTCCCTATTTTAAGAAAAACGTAAGGAACACGTACTCTTTTGTTTTAAAACTTAAAGTTAAACATTTTTTTGATTTAAGTTTATATTCGTTTCATTCAAAATAAGATCCTGAAGAAAGATATTCCTACTTATATGTATTCCTGATAATTTGGGAAATCGCTTTTTTTAAATAAAATAGAGACAGTCCAGTGAGTAAATTACGTTTTCGCTTAAGGTGAAACAGCAAAAAGTTTGGAAACGTTTTGCCATTATGCCAAGACTTTTCTCAGTGTAGAAGTATCCATGTTTTAAAAATTCTTTCAATATATAATAAACGGGTCGATGGCCGCAGTGGTTAGGCGGCTGACTATCGTTGTGAGAGGACGATAGGCGCTGGGGTTCAATTCTCTGGAGGGACGGTTACATTTTTTCAGAGATTTTAATCCCGGATCGATTTGCCATTCGCTGTTGGGAGCAAAGTGATTAACAGCGCGGCATCATAAAAGGCGATATGATGCTGTCACAAAGCCATTTAAACTTACACACACCAAAATACACCGCAAGAGTTGCGGTGATAGCCAGACAAGTAATACAGCTTACGGAGTCACTGCAACTAAGCACCCACCACACATTAAAAAAAAAACGAAAACCACGTGACATTATTTACGTTTGTTAAGTTATTCTGTCCACCATTTTTTATAATGTGTGTAGCTACAGGGACTGTATTGCTTCTTAATGTTACCACTTCAACTTTTATTAGTGTATAATTCAGTGCATTAAAAGTGTTTCATGGCTTTCTTAAAGCATTATCTCGCATAAGTAATGTTGTGCTGCTAATTGTATCCCAACACAGTCAAAGGTAGCTCGAGCGAAATACGTCGCCGCTAGCGTCGATCATCTTAGCAGCTACTTTTATCACGCGCCATGGAACTCTCATGCGAATTATTACTGAATTGTGTATTCTTGAACTTGTTATTACTATTATAATTGTTCTTGTAAGTAGTACAATTAGGTTCGTTACAATTATTATGAATTATTTCCAGGTGTGTTATTAGAGCGGCTAAAGTTGTGATTGAAAGTTTGCTTAGACTTGGCAGAATTATGGTTGCTATCATTATTATTGCTTGAACAACTAAACTGAATGTTTGCAGAATTATTTCAAAACTTGTCATTTTTGCAAATACCATCAAAAGCTTGGTGCTAATCGGATGTGACGAATGTACACTTACAGGCACTGGATATCTTATCGACCTCTAGTGTTTGAATTAAAGGCAAACGTCTGCAGAACAACAATTACTTGCTTTAATTAGCTACCACATGAGAATTTAACCTATGTTTAAGAGAAACATCAACAAATATTTTATAAAGCTCGTTAATATACGGGGTGATTTTTTGAAAACGACCCACCTCAAATATTTCAGAAACTATAAGGAATTCAAAAATTTCCAAAAATACGTCTACTTTTAATTCAAGGGGGAAACAATTTGACATATGAATTACACTTTTGACGTTTAGATCAGCGCCCCCACGGGTACCCCCCCCCCATAAATTTTTAATGGAATAATCCATCGTGTGGCACCTCAAATGAAAGCTTTTTTCATTAGAAATACGGTGATGTATCATTTGTTCACTTTATATCTAATTGAACATCGAAAAATGATCGATTTTGTAATATATAATCATCCAGACAGCTGGGTGTAAAAAGCGTATAAAAGAAGCCGTTGACGTTATTTTTGACAACTGTCACATTAGTAATTTTCATTCAACTTCATCTTCTTACATAAAATGGTGTACTCTATTGCTGAGAGGGTAGAAGTTATTTACATTTATGGTGCTGAGCAATGCGCTCGTGGCACAGCAAGAATTTTCAATGGAAGGCATCCAAATAAGCATATGGATCATAAATACGTTTGCTAACTTGTGCAAAAATGTGAAATAACCGGATCAGTAGTGAACAAGAAAAGGCGTGCAAATAAGATAATAGATGAAGTGGCGGAAATGGAGGTAATTGGGAATTTTACCATGGAGCCAACCAGCTCTTTGCGTCAAGTTGCAGCATCCTCTGGACTTTCTTACTCGTCGGTACGTAAAGTCACAAAGATGCATATTCACCCTTTTAAAATGCAAATAGTGCAAGAGCTTAGTGAGGCCGATTGCGACCGCCGACTAGAATTTAGCGAAACTATGACTCAAATGAAGACTGCAAATCCAACTTTGGTAAAGAACATCTGTTTTAGTGATAAATGCGCTGTTTTCTTAAATGGACACGTGAACAAACACAATGTACGCTACTGGAGCGATAAAAATGCCCATATTATAAAAGAGGAACATACTCAAAGGCCTCAAAAAGTTAATGGTTGGGCAGGAATACTGGGTGATTCCATTGTTGGGCCAATTTTCTTTAGAGAAACATTGAGTGGTGACATTTATTTAAATATGTTAGAGAATATCATCCATCCTCTAATAACTGAGGAAGTGGAAAACCAGCTTGATGCAGAAGCAAACGCTCGATGAACACAAATTGTTTTTCCAGCAAGATGGTGCTCCTCCGCATTATGCTGCAAATGTTCGTAACTGGCTGAACCACAGATACGCAAATCACTGGATTGGTAGACGTGGAACGATTGAGTGGCCTGCGCGATCACCAGACTTTACAAGTCTTGACTTCTTCTTGTGCGGTCATTTAAAGTGAGTAGTTTATAAAACTCAACCAATAGATTTAAATGATTTGCGCAAAGAATTATTAACGCGTGTAGAAATATTCCACGGCAAACTTTTGAGAAAGTGAGACAAGAATTTGAAAACTAGCTTTACTACTGCATGGAGAACAACGGTGCACATTTTGAACAGTTATTGTGAATGTTGTTATTTGTTTTTTATTATTATTCTTTTTTAATTGTTATTGTCACATTAAAGACTTACTGTTCGCATTCTAAACTGAAACTAAAACTGAAACTTTTCGATGCTAAATTAAACAAAAACTGAACAAGTGATACATCACCGTAATCCTATTGAAATAACCTTTCATTTGAGGTGCCTCACGATGGGTCATTAAAATTTATAGGGGTGGAGGGGGGGAGGGGGAGGGGAGGAAGGGTACCCGCGGGGGCGCTGATGTAAACGTCAAAAGTGTAATTCATATGAAAAATTGTTTCCCCTTTGAATTAAAAGTAGACGTATTTTTGGAAGTCTTTGAATTTCTTATAGTTTCTGAAATATTTGAGGTGGGTCGTTTTCAAAAAATCACCCCGTATAGATTTAATAGCGTTTTTACACAGGTATAAAGTAGCCGTAGTACTCCATTCTAAGATACCATTCTTGCATATTGCAGTTAAACTAAATTCTGTTTCATACAAATCCTATTTGTAGTATATGAATTAGTAGTACAATTGCCAGTTCCTTTTTACATCAGAAAATCATTATAGTTCTATAGATAAACAAAAACGATTTAGAGAAATTTAAAATATGTCCATATTCTCGTATCCAATTCTAAAACAAATTGTACTATCTTATCTATTGGAAACCATGCACAGTAGTTTAAAGTTTATCTGATAGCTGAAACTTTTTTAAATTCAATTTAGTCAGAGAAACATTCGGGTTCGTCGTTTTACATATAAATATCACTTTGAGTGTTCATGTTTTCCAAAAAGTTGCCCGTTCTATTTTAGATTATTTGCTTTGAATATATGCATGTATATTTTGTGTATTTCTGTTCGACTATTCATGAAGATATTCAATTTTCGAGTTTTAGTTTTGAGGTGTTATTGTTTTCTGTATACGATTACGTAACGCAGGTGGAATGTCGAAATGCTGGATAGAAAATTGATTTTCGGTACAATAACTTTGTTTCACATTTCTTAAGCAAGATTGATGTCTGAAAAGGTTGTTTACGTAAATGAATTCAGCAGGTAGATAGTTTCACATTTACATTACATATTAACGTAAAGTACTTCATGTGGTTTTGAGCTTAACCGAGTATTCTCCCAGTTATAACATTGCAAATCCGCTTACGGTAACGGATAAACTTGGGAACTGTTTTGTCGTTGCAATTATATCGACATGCATTATTCAATACTTGACGTTATAAATTACAATGCTGTTGAAGAATACCAACAAATTCTTCTTCGCATTAGAATTACTTATATAAGTAAGTTATATCCACGATGCAAATGTTAAAATAAAAATGCATAGTACAATATCATTAAGTTAAAAAATGCTTTTAAGTAGTTATGTCAAGTATTGAAAATAGTACCAATAACATATAATATTTAATATTGGTGGTAGATACCATGAAATATACTTTATTTTCAATTATATATGTTATTTTGATTATTCCGCAATTACATATAATTTTAGGATTTCGTATTGTTGTTCTTCAGCGAAACTGGCAACATTCGTATAATGTAATTTTCCACCGCCAATTAAATAAACAATATTTTTAATTAAAAAAAATATAGCTTCCGTGAATGCAATCAAACCACCAAGTTTGCTATCGCGGCATACCCACGGAACCTTCGTCCCACTGATGACTCGATTCCAACTGTTAACTTCACAAATACATGCGCATATATCTGTATATAAGTAAAATTGATTGGGTCAGATAAGAATGCAAAGTGTTGTATCTCTGAAACTATTCGTCGTAGAGACTTGCGGTAAAATTTTTTATTACTAATATGGGCAAAAGAAGACCGTGGAAAATATTTCCAGATTTCAGAGATGGTCGGCAGGGGGCGTAACCGGCATCCTAAACTTTTAAAGTGATTTTTCACTGAAATCCAGCCAGTAAATGTTACCAAAAATATATGCTTTTTAAAGCTAAGCTTTAGTCGAGTAATTTTTGTTTAACACTTTTTGACGTATCTATTAAAATAAAGTGGTGGAGGGTAATTCAATGTTTTATTTAAATAAACAGCTGTAACTCCTAAACGTCTGAACTGATTTCAACAAACTTGGTCTCATTTGGAAAAAGAATTTATCGTTCCATCAAACCTATCATACCTGTGATAGGTCTATTTCTTAGTGATGCCGCTAGAGCGCGTTTTTTGATATAATAGCAGAAAATTGCAACATTCTCAAAAAAAATTAAACGCAATAATATTACTTTTTTCTCATAAAAATGTAGCGAAATGATACCTAGATACGCTAGTGAAAACCGTATTTCGATATCTTATTCGTAGCCTGAAACATCGTAGAAAAAAGATTTACTTATATAATTTTAAAAAGGCGCTATTACACCGGTATTTATTGTTGTTTTTTTTCAAGATTCAATGGTAAAATTTCAGAATTTAATAATTTTTAAGTAAGTATAGATTTAAAAAGCATATACTTTTTGGTAACATTTACTGGGTAGATTACAGTGAAAAATTACTTTAAAGGTTTAAGATGCCGGTTAGGCCTCTGGCGACCATCTTGGAAATCTGAAAATATTTTCCACGGTCTTCTTTTGCCCACATTAGTGATAAATTTTTTTACCGAAAGTCTCTACGACGAATACTTTCAGAGATACAACACTTTGCATTCTTATCTGACCACCCTGTACATGATACTGTAATAAACTATAGGAAGATTACTTCCAATAACATACACACCACCTACGAAAATACTAATTTTGTAATGGAATGTTTTGGAAATATTAGGCTTAAATATAGACTCGACTTGGTCTTGTTTAAGAAACGCCATTTTTGTCTGTGCTGATGTTGCCGAACTAGGATGAAGAATCCTCAAAAAGCTTGAATAAAGTAATAATAAAACTTTGCCGGAAAAAAATAGTAATACATGCTCTGTCAAAGGGCGATAACTGATTATAGCAGCTGCTAAATCCTTTGCACTTTGTTGACCCATGCGTTACTGACCGAATGCTTGTAGTAATGTGAGCCGCTAACACTGCAGTATAGTTAACTAACTTTTTTTTGTAAAATACAGTAAGCAATTGGTATTGCAGCTACAACTGTTCAATTTATTAATTTCTCTTATATTTCGTTATGATATAAAATCTGCAGAGTTTACAAACATGTTAGTAATAATTACTAAAATTTTCAGTATTTGATACTACCTATATATTATTTTAATAACATTAACATATCTACCTATCACTGATTATTTTTGTGTATTGAACTGGACAGTGAAGTAGCATACTGAATACTTACACCGTCAGAAGTGTATTAGTGTCGATGTAGACATTCAATACTACACGTATCGTTACTTACCGGTGACTTACTGATGTAATAACTAAACTTAGCCAATTCGCTGCACATTACGCATACAATTTTGCATTTAACTTGAATTATACGAGAAAATTTACGCACTGTTTTCACCATTGTTATGGTTAAGTGAGCTCACCGAACCTGGCATATTAATATACACTGAAAAAAATTTCTATGCGAATTTACAACGATAATCGCGGGCAACTTTGTTACCCACGATTATCATAGTAAAATTACAATCTGATGTAATTTTTCTATTCCATTAGTAAATAACCAAGCGGAATATGCGATTTTACAAATCATGACTTTAGTTACACAGTTTGTATTTGTAACATTACAAATCATGCTAGTATATTAATTAAATGGTGGTGTAATGTTACAAATACTCACTCAATTAAGCAGTATATATGTACCTATATTATGCAAAAATGCTAGTTACTATTCCAGTATAAATAATAAATTACATCTACATATATGCATGTGTCTATAGTTCGATATTCTGTGATGCTAATAAATCTAAAAGCAACAGCATTTTCATTAATTATATCAATATATTATTATAAAATCAAAAACTCAAACTCTAAGATGACGATACATCCATTTATGCCTCCTTCTAATTCATGTAACACAACTGCACACATGGACGCTAGTATCTAGAGTGCATTTGTATTGCAGTGTACCCAATATCCACCTCGCAGCTGATGCCTTGCATGTTTCTGCTTGACTTGCATTTTTTTACAACCGCGGGCAAAAATAAAATAATAAATTTACAATTACTGTTTGGAGATTTACAATGTATATCAGGGTGATCAAGCAAACTAAACAGTAAGATTCACTCCACCTTTGTAATGCACAAAGTAATACTGTGTTGTTGCATACAACGTTATCGTAATACTACATATTTTACGTTTTTTTGTCAACCCATTGTAATTTAACAGTGAATATATATGTATATCTTCATGTTATTATTTTGTACGACTATTTTCACTGTAATGTTAGGATGTTTATCTATGTAATTTTACTGCTATTTTTTACAGTGTACGACACGACTGCATACTAATTTGCAATTTAAGGTTGTTATTCTCGGGCCGTACCCAAACCTGATAACGCTCGAAATATCGTCTGCATTGGATGTGGTAAGTATAGGCCATGTTTAGTAATAACTGAACAGGACTTTTGTTTCTGGAATGCAATTATTCCACGAACAAAATTGAGCGTTGAGTGTTTGAAATCCAAGTCGATGGGATAGTATTTCAGGAAGATTGGCGTGAGTATTATCGTATTAGCTTTCCAATATAAATTAACAATAGAACATATGATATTTAAGATAATTCGATTACTACTAATTAGATGTTACATATCAGACATACTAAGTCTTAGAGCGACAAGAAATTCGTAGTATAATAGCTTTTTGTAGTTGTGTCCATCTTAACAATAGGTTGTGGAATAGATATCATTATATTATGCAACATAAATACAATACGATAGGCATAGTTAGATAGAGTTAATAGCGCCAAATTTACTTATACATTTACAAACCAACCTCAATAAAATAATTCTGTGGTGTACGGATAACAGGCTAACTCTGAATGCCTCGAAATGTGCAGTGATATCCTACACCCGTAAAAGCTTGCCACTTGAAACCACGTATTCAATTAATGATTATATTCTTGAAAAAAGTCGAATATTAAGGATTTGGGTATTATTTTTGATTGTAAACTCACATTTACTGATAATATTGACTCAGTATGTTCTTCTGCCAGCAAATCTAGGCTTTATTATGCGTGTTTCCAAATATTTCAAATATATTCAGCTGTTGAAAATACTATATTCTTCATACGTTTTAAGTAAGGTGGAATATGCTTCCATAATATGGTATCCCATATACGCTTGTCACTATATGTCTCTTGATAGAATACACAGAAGATCTTAAAATATTTATCGTTCAAACTCCACGGAGTCTATCCTGGGGTTGGTATCTGTCAAGATGAATTACTGCGACGTCATGAAATGCAATCGCTATCTGCCAGAAGGGATTACCTCCGTTTACAATTTATCCGGAACTAGTTCATGGTGAGATAGACTGTAGAAGTTAGTCCACTCTCTAAACTAACTTTTCGAATTCCGAGGCTGTCGTCAAGATACGAGTGCACATTCACCACAACAACATCAAGAACGAATGTTTTGCAACGTTCTCCACTGACAGTAATGTGCCGTCTAGCTGATCGTCGCCTGGAAGATATTTTTAAATAATTATTGGGTTTACTTTCAAATTAATTTTGTTATTTTTTAAGTTAATTTAATACATTATGTACATTTATTACGCTGTGCATCTTATATTATATTTGTTCACTAAGTGGTAATTTCTGTTGGGCAATAAAGAACTATTATCATTATTATTATATTATTATTATTGTACTTCTTGCACAGCGACATCTCATCGTATCGATTTGGCAATTAAAGCTCTTAAACCCTACGGGTTGTCGGGTTTTAATGCTTGTCAAACTGATAGTCCGCTCACTGCTATGCGACACATATACGTAAATTTACTGATAAATGCAATGCTTTCATTATATTATCAGTGATAATATAATGAAAGCATTGCACCGATAAAATATTAATTATTATTGTGGTAATAATTATACAGTGCGGTTCTAAAGTATGTTCTTCCCCAGCTAACTTATAATCGGTTTAAAAAAAGTTTTCCAGTTTTCAGGCATTAATATGAAATATATACTACATTCTGCAAGTAAAATTTCTATTTAGTTTTAAAGATTGACGACAGGGGTGATATAGCTTCAAAATTTTAAGTGAAATGGGGGGTCAGGTAACACCTGATTTTAAAGAGCTCACTGAGTATGGCTAAAATTTCATAAAAATTTATTCACTCATATGAACATAGTAATAGAACAAAATTTTACTTCATTATACATGTTGTATTTGCAGCTATCTGCTCAATATAAATTCGAAAGTCTTAGGTAGCTATGAATTGTTAAACGTGTGTCTTTTATTAAGCTTATACACACTACCTTCTGAATGTCATAGAATAGAATTGTATTGACATGAGCGCCATAATCAGCAATAATAAATGTCAATTTTTTTTGTTACTTTGAATGACGTTCCATTAATTTTAGGTTTAGCGTCCATGGTTGCGTGGGGCGCGTACCTACCGACTCTTTGAATTCATGTTTGACACTCGCATTATTTAAATGTGTTCGCTGTCATTTTAAAAGCTAAGTTTATGAATTTGAAATTCATTCTCTTCAAGAGTTATGTTTAAAAATAGTACATGGTTGCAGAAATATTGACGTTGACATCTTTAGAAAAGTGCCGGACGAAACGTTAAATAGGATGTTTTCGTTCCAAAAAATTTAACGAACACATTTAGACCATCTAATTGTAGGAAAAATAGTAAAATATTAGGTCTGCTGTAATTGTTTTTAGTCGACAGAATTTTGCAAAAGTTTAGCATTCTACTCGAGCAAGTAAACCGACAATTGACGTTTATTATTACTGATTATGGCACTTGTGTCAATAAAATTCTATTCTATGTATGCATATGTAGTCAATGTTCTTAAACATTAATGAAAAAATGCGAAAAAAATGCAAGGTTTCTAATTAAGGACCAAATATAGCAACATTTTATTGCGGCAAATCATCTGGCCTTATTCATCTAACACCCTCATATTTTTTGCTTATAAGTACTTCCACCAAGAATCACGGAATTAAATCCAGGATAAGATGAAGCTCTTCGCTTATTGTCTCACTTGAACGTACTCATGCAATGGTACACCATAACCGATGTGTTTCACAGCTTTTAACTTCATATTTTGGTAGAGAGAAACGATTGTTTTATAAACGTGTATTAGGATGCAACAATATATTTATAATCCTTATTTTCTATGATTATATGTAATATTAAAATTCATAGAAGAGTGTTTATGCAACACATAAATTGTGTTTCTTGCATGTTGGTTTATATTCATAAAACCGAGCACTAAATTGTTAACGTCAAGGTTCATTCTGCGAGTTTAAAGTGAAAACTAAATAGGTTTTGTGACTTGTGGAACGTATTACCTTTCATGGTTTTTCAGAAATGTATTAAGTCATCTTGTTTTCCTTGTTACAAAATTACTCTCACTGATTTTGAAAATACTAATTTTAAAGAAGGGGTAAAGACCCGACAGACAGATCACTTTAGTTTAACTGTTTATATTTTGTTTGAGACACAAGACAGTTAAGTTAATCTTTTTTTTTAACTATTAATACTGTTAAATTACCTTGGCTTCCACAATAAACATCTTAGATTTGTAATTTAATGACACTGGTGCTCGCTTAATAATGTATCGATTTATTGATGTGATTCAAGGATATCGATAGTGGTCTATTATTAAATTCTTTTAAGCTTTAAAAACTGTATATTATACGATTCATTTCTCTTCCATCAATAAATTACGAAATTAATTTGGACAACTGGCAATTTACATTTGATTTATTACGGTTCGGTCGGAGTCTGGTTATAATTTACTACTGGAAGCACCCGGAAAAATATAATTTTTGTTTTCTAACAATTCGACTGACGTCGTTGAGGGTGTGGGCAGGTGGTTGTAATTAACTAAATTTTTATTCGCGCTATCCTTTTTAAAACGTGCGGGATGAACCGGTGAAATGATTAATGGTTTGGTTGGTGAGTAATGGTTGACGTCATAATATGGTACGTGTCAGCTGTAAATAATGAGTGCAAGAGCGAACAGTATAACAGACCTATTGTATAGCCGTATATTCTGTTTACTCAAATTAATTAACTTATTCAGGACACATGTTTTGCAAATTACAGGAAGTCAAAGCATGCGTTCCAGAGTTACGCAATATAATTAGTTAGGACCTGTAAGAATTGTAATTTTTGTTCATATATGATTCAACCAGGTGCATTTGCAGATTAGACTTCAATATTTAACATTTAGATTCAAGATAAATGATACCACATGCATCGTTGCTTAATTTATTTGCAAATGGTCTTTACTTTTCAATGGATTATCCAAATTATTATATAATAACATAAATAAATCTGGGTTTTGGTGATGAATAGTTTCTAAATTTCTAATATAGAATGACCTTTTCTATTATTCTATACTGCTTGAGGACACGCAATCAATTATTTATAGATGTGTTTGGTGTTCAAACATGGAATATCGAATTCGGTAGGTCTTTGTTTTAGAGAGAAGACATACTGGGGCGATCTCGTGGAAATGATAGGGACCTTTCATGCGAGAACTATTACTTGTAGGTTCTCTTTGAGCTTATTAAAGTATCTATCAGTTGCATCTATATTGTAATTGTAAGTATCATTCATAATTTAATAACCTACTTTTTTGATATTACGACTAGACTGCGTATTAACCTTTTTTATAGGTTATATAATAATCTACACAAAAACACCAAAACATATAGTGTTCCATTTAAAAACAACTACATCAGTTAATTGTTTCAAAACGTGATATTTTGGACTAATTAAAATGCGTATAAAAATACTAGCAATTTGTAAATTTAATCGATTCTGTATCTTAAAAGGTAAGAAAGTTACCTATAGTGCCCTGGTGATTTAGAATACTCTATACATGATATCGCTGAATTATAAATAAACATGCCATCCGCTTACCACATGCAATGTAGGAGAATTATCGGGTTTGCGGTCGGCCAATGTACGGCCGAAGAATAACGTTGAATTACAAATTAGTATGCAGTCCTGTCGTATATAAATATGCCATAGTCCATGCGCTCATTCAACCGTCCAATGGTGAATATAATGTGCGCATTTTTTCTTATAATTTAAATTAAATGCAAAATTGCGTGCGTAAGCCGCTGACATGTGTAGCGAATTCGTCAAGTTTAATTACAAAATATTGAGTAATTGTAAATATTGGTGCACTGTTTAGTTACCACATAGAATACTGGCGCATACCTGTATAAGATCCCGCATATTAGGGAGAAATGGTTTCATTGGTATTATTTCAATATAAACAATATGGATACTGTTTTGCAGAAAAGATTACCTACAAGTATGAGCATCGAATCAGATATAAATGTAGAATATGACGGTGTGCTAGTGTTTACATGTGCTCTGTGCACGCTTTATACATTATTTTGCTTGTATAAATAAGTTAATAAATTCTCGAATAAATTTATTTCTTCTGTCAACTGGTAGTCGCTTTTTAACCCTTCGTAAGATAGGGAGAGCTGTCATCGACGAGCTACGCAACGAAATACGGCATTGGTAATAAGATATCTTGAATGATATACGCTTTACCCAACATCAAGCGCGCATTACTGGTATGCATTCTGTTCTTGTACTCTAATGTTCATAACTGATTTTCTCTTAAAAAATTAGACAGAAAACTCATTTAATGTCGCATGCAGTGCATCTATCTAAGTATATATAATTCCATAATATTTTTTGTAAAAGTAAATGTTTACAAGAATGGTAATCTAGACGCTGAAACGTTATAACTACCTGTCAGCGTTTTAGTTACGTGGCGTAGCAAAATAATTGGAAACGAACTTATTTATATACACATCTATGTAAATATTGTGGTTTCCCAGAAATATTACGTAGAATAATCAAAGTTACTTGTTTATATTCGAAAACAAGGCTATAAGCGTTAGTAAAGTGATTTCGGTTATGTGTGTTTTGGATATAGCCAGTTATTTTGATACATTTCCACAAATCAGAACGAAGTCGAATTAATTAAATAATAAACACGATTTAATGTTTTGATTAAACAGTTATCAAAAGGAACAATACTATATGATCTTTTAGCCATCTTTATTTACACAAAGATGATTCCCGAAAACAATTGCTATGTTACTTTTTCCATTACAAGATTAGCCATAAAAATCGCGATCAGGCAGATTGCTGTTTGTACGAATATAATGGAGTCACCGCTGCCAGCATAATTTGTGTAGATTTCATCTTGAATTGGGGTTTCCGGATCCTTCCGGGGTTTTCGCAAAGAGTTTAGTCATTTTAATTTCAGTTCACCCGGGAGCGAATGAAAGAAAACGCTTAATGCGGGGGAGCTTTCAGAATTGGCCACTCAATTTCTTACCACTTAGCGTTTCGAATGATGTTTGTTTAGCTTCTAATGTAAAATTTTCATCAGTCAAAATTGTATATGTTCGAAATCTACCCTTATTGATATTAAATAAAACCTTATATTCTGAATTTGCTTTCAAGACTATAATTGACTATTTCTCTATAATGGTGGATTAGACTATGATTAGATTTGCTTGATTACGGGTTAAGTTTAGTTATAAAAAATTAAAAATTTTGTTTGTTGATTATACAAGTTATTTATTACATTGCATTTTATGATGTAATTTATAAATATCCAGAAAATTTTATACTACTGATCGATTGTCACTAAAGAAGATGTTTAAAGTTAAGTATCATATCATTATTTTGTATTACAAAAAAATATTATGTTAAAGTGCTAGTTGTCATTCAAGAGGCTATGAAAGGAATAGTGTTAACATCTACTGAAACAAAAGTCACAAGATATCCGTGGAATTGCAGAATTAGTCACATAGCGGAAAACGTGTCACCACGTTGATTATTCTGTACTACAAACTCGAAGTACTACATATATTGTGATATTTTCACATAAATACGAAAGTATTTATACGCTAGTGTTATGTGTTATGTGGTAAAGTTGGTGACGTTATATTTCAGGGCCAGTATAGGATATTTATATTTAACACGTAAATTTCTCTAGATGCATCGTATATTGATGAGGCTATTGAAAGCCAAAACAAATGTTTACACAGAGAATACGTATCGTTGTTACATATGAATCATATAAAATTATTAACAAAATTACATGTACAGACTGTAGTGATTTTTCCAGATAAAATTCACTTGTTAGATTAATGCGCTTTATAATATGTAGGTAATAACTGTCAACAAATGTCAAGTGTTACATCAGTATGTGTTTACAATAATTAGAAATGCCGTTAAAATTGGTTTTTCCAGATAAAAATTACAAGATATTGTTAATTACTTAAATTATTTATTGACTAAAGAAAAGTAACACTAGTTTGAAATCCTTGTAGGTATTGTAGCATTTCCATTCGATTGAAAATTGAAAGTTGAATAATATTTTTGTATTCCTTGAATTCCACCCTAGACCAAATTCTGCGTTAAAACTCGGTTTTGATTATAGCCGATTTGAAATAATTTTTTATTGAATATTTTTTATATCTTTGGTTTAGTAGTTGTATATAATGCAGTTTTTACCGTGCTTTTAAATATGTATTCGAAATTTCTCCGCCGTCTTCCCCATTCTAATTATTTGAAATATTTTCGTTTTTTTGTTTATTTGTTCATTGTCAAATAAACTCTCCTAGAGAACTGTAAATTTCATTGAACTTAATGAGCTAACTCAAATGATACCATTGCTACTCTTATACAGCTCTAGACATGTATACAAATATATAGTGTTACTTTTTATGGAATGGGGTAGCGAGGACAGAAAAAAATCACTGCTTTAGAAAAGAATGGCTTAATTGCGTATCCTTTATTCTTAGACAGAAAAGTATGAAAGCTGACTGATTCTGTAATCATAAAAATATGTATCTATCTTTGATTTATCGACGATTTATGAAAAATTTCGTCAAAACAATGAACACAATTACGGAAATCCTGTAGTGTCGATGTAGTAAAAACTTTTTATTACGGTAACTTTTATTCGCCCATGAGATATGGTACCTATACTTTGGTGGGCATGAGCTCTGCCTCGGATCGTGTACTTCTGCGAAAGAGAGTCTAAAATACAGAGAGTCGTGTAAAAATCATTTTAAAACAAACAACTTGTTAACTGTATATGATACTTATAGTGGAGGTTCTGTGTTTTGTGAGGAAACAGAGAATGTCCTTCACGCATCGTGCGTCGCATCGTTACAGCACTCGCAAATGTGATCTCTTACTGCCACCGACACACAGGTCAAGTCGGTTTCAAAGGGGCATACTATTCATGGGCAGTAAACTATTTAACTGTTTGCCAGATACTGTGACAAACATCACTAACGATAGGCAGTTTACTAGATCTGTGAAGGATATTCTGTACAATCTTAACTGCTACAGCATAAATGATTTTATATTGAACTTCCCAACAAGTAGGGAGTAGTATAATTATATTTATAGTAAGTGGTAATCAACACATATACAATGTACTATTTGAGGTATTTCTAATATGTCAAACATGTGACGAAATAAAGATATTATTATTATTAACAATTATGCAATTAAAATAGTTGCAATAGTTACAGCTAAAATTAGTGACGCAAAAATTAAAGAAGGAATATTTGTGGTTTCACAAATACGATAACTAATGTGTAATGACAATTTTGAGAGACTATTGAATTCACTGGAGAACGAAGCTTGGCAAGCATTCAAGAATATTATTTGCAGTTTTTTGGAAAATTTTAGAGCAGAAAATTAAAAAAATAAGAGTAGAATTCCTGTACTGCATTTAGATTTGTTCTCAGAAAATACACGAGCGATGAGCATGGGAAACACTTTAATCAGGATGTATGTTTCAATAAATTTCGTCCTAAAATAAATGTTTAATATTATAATTGTGTTTTTCATTTTTTACCGTAACCAGCACCGTTTGGACATTTTTTCTAACAAATAATTAATATATCACTATATCCCCTCCTATATAAAAACATGAAATCCAATAAGTTAATGGAATTAATAGAATACAATATAATAATATATGTATACAAATGACAACTTTTTGCTAAATTTGAGGATCGACACGGGGAGTTGTAATAACCGCATGAGTTGATTCAAGAACTACTTAAGTAGCTATGGTGACTAAATTAGCAATATCTAAGCTTTCATTTTCTACTATTATGTGAATGCGTATCTGACACTCAACTTTTGTCGTTGAAATTAAAGCAAATCACGAACGCTATAAGAATTTAAGCGTGACCTGTGTTGTTAAGCAGACAAATAATAGTGTGTTTATGCAATTTGTAACAGGAGCTGAATTCGACAATTAACTCTGGAGCAAAGTTTTAAAGCGGCGTCGAAAATAAGGAAATTTAAATACAAATCTCGTTTGTTTTGTAAAGAGGGTGGTGGTAGTTAATTGTGCACGTTTCGCATCCGTACTCCTTGCCGACTCTTTTTGAAGCTGTGGTGGTATTGCTGAAAATGTAAGTATTCGGTTTTTATTTTTGTAAAATACTATGCATTTTTCTTTACTAGTCAATGAGAAAAAAATATATTGTAATGGTAATGACAGGCAAGAAGAAGTGATTCGAATGGAATGTAATTGTATTTGGGGGCAAAGAAAGTTCAGAGCATTTGCACACAATGTTATGAGTATAGATTATATTATTATTTCTCATATGATATTTTGAGTTTTTTGCCAAAAGGAAGAATGTAAAAAAATGGTTGCGGAGAGGGTTGACATTGTTATTTTAATGGAGATGTGCGATGAATAAAAAACTTGTTAGTATAAGTTAACGCGTATTTTTGTGACATGAACTTCCCACTACAAAATAGCATGAAATTACAGTAAATTCAAGTGATCAAGCTTAATATTTTAAGGAAGTCAGATTTTAAAAAGTTTCATTTGTTTTTTTTTGTTCTTTCGTAAACCTATAACTTTCAATCAACAACATATAAAATAAAAATATTTCTGCAAAGTATATTACATATACATACATTAAAATTTAGTATAATAGATATAATCAAAATACTTCCAAACTTTGATTTGTATCTAGATGCATTTTTATAGAAAGAAACTTCAAAGTACAAATTGGAATCACTGAAAAAGTCAATAATAGAATACACATATATACGTTTGCGAATTTGATTTGCTCGATTATCGCGATTAAATTTTGGTGGATTATTTCAAAATTTAATGTCTAATTTTAAAAACAATAAATTTTTGCTTGAACATCATTTAGTAATGATCTATTTAGTTTTACGTTTTAATTATGAGATGGTGAAAATTTTGTTTTAAATATTTTACTCTGATTAGTAATTTATATTCATTATTTTTAAATTAAGGTCTTTCAGGGTTAGTTTGTACATACTAGACACAGGCACGACTTAAACTATGACATATTTTTCCAATAGAGAGCTTATTAAATTAAAAAAAAGTGATATGATTATTGTACATGAAACCGCTTATTTTAACAAAATTACACTACTTCATTATTTTATACGCACTTGTTAAGACAGACCCACAAACTATTTTTACCTTTTGGTGTCGGTTAATACTTTTAACGATATACGTAGTATGAAACGGGTACAATTTATATAGTTTGTCAGTATTTTTAGCGGCATGTGGCAAACAATTGGATCTCATTTATACATTTACCCAGAACTAGAAACTGTACCCGAATACATATAAAAATTGGACAAGGTAATCTCACAGTTTTGCATTACAAAGCGAGCAGAAAAGTACACAAAATTGCGAATAAATCGAAAAATAAAAGGACTAAAGAAGTATTACTCCTTGAACGATGCCTTCATAGTAAAGTAGATTTCTCTGATAAATTTCGTGGTTCTGCAAACAGTCGTTTGGGCTGTACCGTGATGGTACATTGCTAATGGTTTAGAACCAAACAATAAATTTCAGGAGAAGTTATAAGAAAATTTGCGAGTTGTAATAAGAAACAACAATAGATCTAACAAATCTACAAAATTGGATGTCCCAACATCATTACATCTGCCAGCATTTTGAACAATAGTGTATATGTTCAATCGATCTCTATTTACAAAGGGAATATAAAATGTACATATATGTTCTACAATTTGACTTATGCATATAAAAAAAAACAATGTTTCTCTTTCATTATATGGGTAACCTTTGCTTGGTTGCGGGCTTAACTTCAGGACATTAATGAAGTCGCGGACCTTAGGTAGATAATAAGTAGTAATAAATAAAAAGGGATAAAAGTTTACACATTTATTTATAATATACAGGGTGTCCCAGCTGACGCGGTTTCTTTTATAACTTGTTTATATTACAGTATAGAGAAAAAAAGTTTCAAATAAAAGTTGTTTTAATTTAAACGACGCATAGCTAGAAAATATTTTCAAATATACAGGGTGTCCCATTTATAGAAAAAGCGTATGTAACTTTATTATTTTAAATGGATCACCCCATATATTATATATTTTTTAGATTCTACATCATATTTTAAGAAACTTCTCTTAGGACCTTCCTAGACCGATATGCTTTTGTTTTCGAGAAAATAAATATTTTATCAATTATTTTGCAATTGCAGCACTCTCGTTAATGAGCTGTAGGATCAAAACTAAAAAGGTAGAAAATTTTGGTTTGCGCAAATTAATACGTCTTGAATTGGTTTACTATTTCCAATATTAACATGTACGGATCCTTTTGTTGACATACAGTTACTGGCGTCAACATTTGGAAACATTTAAATGCCAATAACTCTATTTTTTTTTAATAGGACACCCAATATCTATTTACAGGGTTGGACGTAAAATTAAATTCTTAAATTTTTATTTGGTAATGTTGCTAAAGTGCTCGTCTATCCCAAAATAATTTTTAAGTCACCATAGATTTGCACAAAGGTGATTTGAATAGTGAATGAGATTTAATGTAGTTGACATATTGTCATACGTTCTTTTTTGTTTGTAAAATGAGTCAATGGAATTGATAGTTTTGAGTTACCATTATAAAGTAAAATAAGTCGCCATTCTGCACGATTATATTCAATACTCATTTCATACAAAAGTCTATTTACATCCGTACAGTAACCAACATTTCTTTCAATTTTGTAAAAGGAACTGATTTGTTCATGACGTTTCTTCAATATAGAGATTCTTGTAGTGGAATGTAAAACATGTAAAATACAACGCCTACCGTGTTTATTACAATTTTGGGAGATATTTTAGACAACTAAAAGAACTTATTTGCGCTTATTTAAAATTTATTTATTTATTATTTTAATAAGCTCTGTTATTCTGAGAAAAGGTCGGGTTATTAATTATTTTGGGGTTTTTACTCCTATTTTTGTGAACAAGTTGGCACCCCTACATGAGCAAGGTCTACTTTACAATAGGTAACAAACGACAATTGTTGAAGCTGGGTAATATTTCAATATTTTTGGTTTTTAGTTAAGTTGATTTAGACTAAGACATCCTAATCCATTTGTATCATATAATGGTTAGTTGTTGTATACCACTTGTCACATTGTTAGAAAAGCTTAAATGACTTCTTCATTAAAGAACATAAACGAGCATAAGCGGAATTTGAAACGGACGCAGAAACGTCAAGTCTATAATTACTTCAATAAATTTAAGTTTAATCACCTTCCTATAGAATTAGCAGTATAGGAAATACACTTTCAACGACTTAAGCATCGATCACGGCCAGATAAATCGAATAAAAGCCTATTCAGCGAATCATTTGTGGCATCTATAGTTGCTCTGCCGCCGATATTCACAGCCGCCTCAGATTTATGTACGTATATATACGAGTCTTCCCAGAAGTAGTCGTACGCCTGGTGCTCCTACAGTTGGTGCCAATTATTCGAACACAAACAATACTATCTCTCTGCCCCCTTTTGGTTATAAATTATAATCGTAAAGTTTGTCTTAGATAAATTTTACCCTCACAGTGTGATCTTTCTCTCCGCATACACTGCTGTTCTCTACCTCTACTCTCGGATATCCTTCTCCATGAATACCTAAAACCGCACGTCATAAAGACAAAGTGAAACAGAGAGGTGGTGGGAACGAGAGAGATGAACTAAGGAGAATTGCGTAAATTATTCCGTATACGTGATCTAATTTCCCGTGAAAATTATTTCTATTGGTTTTGAACGACAGCGACACTTCGTTCGAAAACTTTCTCGCGTTGAGGGCGTTTGTCCGTTAATTCGCTCAATTTACCGCAAATAAATTAGCGTAAGCGCTAGCGCTTTAACTTCAATTAATAGTGAAAAATAATGATAATAGATGAGTGCGGATATTTGGCTGTTTTTCCCTCGTATTTTTAAAAGCTGTTTTATCTGTCAACATTAACTGTAATTTAAAAATTATTTTTCGATGTCAAATTTAAGCTGCTAAAAGTAGCTCATCTTCCTTGCTTAATAACTTTATAATAACCACACATTAACTGAAAATAACTATATAACTGCTTACTAATTTTATCTTATTTTATCATGTCTTTTTTTAATTATTCAGATATGTGCTTCTTTGTTTCTAATTTTGTGTGACATTGTTTTTACGGTTTTCTTGATTTTAGGGTTATCTTCATTCGATTTAGTCCGGATCAGTGAAGTAACTTAAGGATTTTATTGTTAGGACTTCTTCGTGGGCATCTTTGGTGGGGAGGTAACCTCATTAGGTGGTTTTGAATTAGTTTAGAAGACAATTTAGCTGGTTTGGACTGGTTTTGAAACGGTTTGAGCTTGTTTAAACATATTTTTTCCCTTCAAATGTATTGTCTATTGTATATGAATTAGATAGATTGCCACTGGTAAAATGTTTATTTGTGTTGAATACTTCGTGTCTTGATTACTTTTTGATATTGAAGGCATACATAGTTAGATCTGCGGTATCTAGACGGCGCTGTTGGCGGACTTAGGTATATTGGTAGCCATTTTGTAATATAACATGTTACGGACAGCCTTTCTGGCTAAGACTCGCAAATGAAATAAACGTGAGGATCATTTTAATGTAAATGTATATTTGCATAACAAACTAAAAATATCAAAATTCCAACTCGCATATGTTATGGTAATTGAACATTCTTGAAGAACAAATGCAAATAATTGACATCAACAGAGTACTACTTTATACAAAATGGAGAACAAATACTTGCGAAAGTTTGCATAAGAAAATACGGTGTTTAAAATATAAACTTCCATAATCAACTTCAAAATCAAACGTGCTCACGGTTTTATTACTTGCGTTTAATTGTTGGGGTCAAAATGCATAATTTATTTATTATCTAATGATATGCATTTTAGAATGAAACACGCTTCATTGCACGAAAAGAGATGTAGTTAAAAGTGGCAGACTTGAGGTTAGATGCAAATTAACGTAATTAATTACGCCGTTGCGGGATAAGTTTGTTACGATGAGATAGCGCAGCGTGAGAAAGAGATGTCTTCTTATTTGGAGAACACTGGGCATATGACCGTTTCTAATGATCACCAAATAACCAAAGAAGTTGTAAGATGTCGGGCATTGACAATCATGGATGCAACTAATGCCCAAATTTCTCGTCGGGCTATATTTTGATCGGAAACTTAATTGTAGTTTTTTTGCGGTATAGGTATAATCAGATTACTTTTAATAGTTTGGTAATATCGGTAATAATACTGTGATCTCAGTAACAATAATCAAAATGGAAGCTTTACAAACGTATTTGTAATAAATGACTACTTTGAACAACGAAACAAACAATTATATGGAAAAAATAATTGAAACTATTTCGAAAAATTAAATTAAGTAATTGATTACTATTTATACTAACTAAATGGAATAAAAAAATAAGTATACAACATGGAATTACAAAGATTCTTTGATCCTAATACTAACGAGTATATATAAATACTCAAATCGCCCCAAACATACTTGAACAATTTCTTAAAAAAATTACGTGTCTTCTAGGTCATACTTATCAGAAACAACTAACAAATTGTTAATAGAGAAATGCGTTGATAAGAATACATGAATATTTTATTAGGATTATACAGGTCTTCTGAAAATACCATGAAAGATGTAGAGCCCGAGCTTGTGTGAGTATTCACTATATTTTGAAAAAAAGTCACATCTTTACATATTTTATCCTAGTAGCATTTCATAGAAGCTTATTTTGTAACAACAATACAATTTTGGTAATAGATTTTATAAACTCATAAGTATAAGAGCACTTCACAAATATAATTGAGTAATAATTTCGAATTGTAAGCAGTGAACATGGAAGCAGTGAACAAGAGAAAAAGTATAAATTTAAATTAACATTGTTAAGTGTTAAAACTCGTCAAGGATTTCTTTGAACTAACATTTATTTTTCGAAGAAAATATTTCGAAGTTACACTTTCAGAGTTCATATTTAAATCAGTATAACATATGCATGTACTTTAGACTTTTTCAATCATGATCATGTCATGACGACAGTATCTCAGACTAAATTCTTTTTTATACGTCAACTTTTATAACCTTTAAAGTGTATAAAAAACCATGCGGGTAGACAGGTATTCTCATGTGTAAAACGAAGAACCTTCTCGAATGGTCCCTACATTTTCAGTAGATAAGAAAATATGAGAGAAATACAGGAAAAATACGGGCACTGCAAATATCCTCTCAAAAGAATCTTTTTGCTATGGATGGCTTTCTTCTAAGCGGAGTATACTGCTACATATTACTTATGATATGCGCAATATGTATATGGAAACGCTGGTAAGCTGTGTAAATGTCATTTAAATAATTAACAAATATTAGAATAAAATAAAGTTCAATTATCGTAGAGTGGATTATCAAAAGTATACAGCCGGTTTGAGGTAATTTAAATCTGACTTGTTTCCATACAGTGTAACTTGAAGTCACCATATTTTTTTACAGACTGTAATATTACAATGTGGGTTGCCTGTATTAGGGTTAACTACTACATTTACTACGTTAATATAAGGCGAATACGTATAATACGTCTATCAGCCAGTATTAAACAATTGAATATGTTTAAAAATTCTGCTTATTTCCTAATTTAGAGGCATCTCTGGAAGTTATATGTTTATTTCACTAACTTCTTTTTAAACTTTAGAATCTTAAAATATCTTTTCTATTCCCATATTTTAATTGTATTATTAGATATGCTGAACCTGCACTTTAATGATGTCCATTACGATACAGATTTTCATTATGATACAAGTTTACTCCAATAGGAATACAAATTTTTCATTACGATACAAGTTTATATCCACTAGGAATGCGACATTCCAATATTCAATATGGCCGTGACTACATACATCTGACAGATATAAAAATTAAACTTGACAGCTGTATCTATTTAAATATAGTAAAAATTAAAGAAATAAGTACAGCAGGAGAAAAAAGTATCCTGCCAGTGCATGTAAGAAAGACACCCTCCACTCAAAATGCACGGGTACTTTATTGACTTAATACCTACATGGACTGTCTGTGGCACAGACATTATTTGTATGCACTCTAGGACAATAAAGTTCCCGTAGGGTTTGAAAGAAGCCTCCTTCTTTCGCGCACTGTCCGGATATTTTTCTCCTGCTCTATATGATATTATGGGGTCGTAGAAAAAATAGTGTATGCAACTCGCATATACTCGTGTCTTAATAGCTATCATTAAATGCTCATTGCATAATATACTAATAAATGTTATATTTTTATAACTTACTGCCTTACATGCCTTAGCATGCGTTATCTGTATCGTCGGTTTGTGCGAGTCCATGAACGATTACTTTGAAGTATATGGTCTAGCAATTATTGATAACGATGTTCAAGATGTCAGAATAATTGATTCAATTACTATTGCAGGTTTGACATTTATTGTGGAATGGAATGGGGAGGAAAAGTCAGCACAAAAATGTATTGGTAATATGAAATGCCAGGTTCTTACGATGCTAATGACCTAACAATAATAACAGCTGTAAAACTATGTTATCTGCAAAATGATGTGTATTACTTTCAAGTTTTGGTAACATTCACTCAAAGAAACGCCGTAGTAGGTCAATAATTAGGTAGAGATTACAGAATAATTAACGTTGAAATGGACGTAAACCGCTATAAATGTTATTATTAGTAAAACAATAGGAAGGTGAATGACCGCATACAAAATCATCAAGGCTCTTCATAAGGAGCCATCTGGCAAGAAGATAAGGAACGCAAGAACGACAAAGAGCAATTTTTCCTTATATCAGGCTATTACGAGGAGATTCATAACATTTGGGGATGAAGTCCTGGGAGTCGATAGGTCGAGTCTTGAGGAATTCTAATAACCACAACTCATCTTTTGAAACAATAATAATACGCTTTTTGTATTTTATAATTGTTGTTATGGTACTTATTTTAATCTTTCTTAACATATTATCTGTCGCAGTTTGATAAAAATCTGTGTTTAATTAGCATCCTCGTAATAATAAAGCAAAGAGAGTTATATGGAATAATCGTATACGCTATTAGGGGTAATTGCATCTTTACTACGGAAGAAAAGAAGCTATCTTTAATGCTCACGATGTGACTAACAAATATTGCTACTGAACAAATAATTATATATATAAGATAGATGTCATAAATATCAAACATCAATTTGTATAAAATTGGTGTACTCTGACTGTAGTGGTTTGCAATGTTTTATAAGTGACGATCAGATTTTTGTAGCCAATTTATGTCCATTTATTATGCTTAAATTAAGTTAGTTTGTATTTATTTGGTTTCAGATGTATTTTATTATAAGTTCAATCATTCTATTATTTTAATTTTTTGGGCGATAATACTTATTGCACAGAATTTATCTCATGCGCTGTTATCGTAACAGTATTTTCCTAATCAAAAGACAACACAACCGTAAAAAATGGCTCATTTCAAGCGTTAAAAAATAATCACTTTTTTGTTAGCTTGTGACGCAGTGCAGATAAACAACGCATGATGTGCCCTATTCCAGTTCGCAGTTTGTTGTTAGAGAATCGCACAATGATAAACGCTGTATCATTGGCGGACAATTGCATATACGTGAAAGTTTATTGTTCTGGACATGAAATACCGGTTGGCAAAAAATCAGAGATTGTTAGAGCGTAAAAAGCACACAGAGGAGTGGATCCACTCTTATTAATATATCACGTATATTCTGAATTAAAAATTTAATTAAAACCAGAATGCGGACTTACTTTCGTACATATTGTTAATATACTTAATTTTGTTTTACGCTATAACGAACTGTATTTCTCTGTTTGAATATACATACATATATTCTATTTCAACTGGTTGTCAGTAATTTCAATGATTCTTGATTTAGATCTTTAAGGTTGTTGATATTTACATAGGAAGAAAACGTTACAGAAATGCCAAATATTATAGACACATAATTTGTACAATATTATACATATATGTACAACATACTAATTGTATTTATTGTTAGTTAAGTACAAAACCTTTCTTGGGATGCCAGTTTTTTTAATTATAATAGTTGTAATTATCTTTTTGTTTATTAATGTCTCAATATTTCGTCATCCGCTTGTAGCACCTTTTAACCTTAAAAAGTAATGATAGTTGTGTCACAGTTAAACAGATGTATATGAACTATGATTAGATTTTTTGTGATTTGTAGTGCTGAATTTGAATTCCTGTATTATTTGACTTAAAATTTATATGTAATCTTCAAAAATTGTGATTGGGTGTCTTTTTTAATATTGTAGTATTATTGAGATCAAAGAGCTGTAGCGGTAGTCTGGATAAACAATATAGCTTAGGAAGTCACTGCAGTTGCCCCCACCCCTAGAAAAATAAAAATATCTCACGCTATTGGGATACATATAATATGATACGACATAGTACAATGTCATGCAATACAATACAATATAATGAAATGCAATTCAATCCTTTTAAAGAAACATGTGGGAGTGAATAAAACTTTATGGTGATTGTATATGTTCTTGTAGGCGCAAGTACAAATTGAAAAGAAAAGACGGTCCAGAGTTGACCGGTGAGCAACTCCATATTACAACTCCAACCTATCAGAAACTAGATCCTTCTTCTGTGTAAAAAATTATCCAGCAAATAAATAACTCAACTACTAATCAGAAAGATAACTAATAATCAGAAAGGCCAACATAAAAACGGCAGTCAGCAGTTTATGATTCAGTGTCAACAGCTCTAGTGAAATCTAGAAGTATCAAAACCGAAGTATATCTATCTATCGCATGCAGACAATATGTCATCAGAAACTTTTAGCAATGCGGTTTCACAACTATGCCCCGCCCAGAAGCCTGACTGATAAATAGGTAAGATAGGTAATGTATCTATGTGTTAAATTAGCTGTATGTATATCAATTTCTTCAATATTGTTGAAAGAAATGAAAGTAGACATACACACTACATTTGGTTGTTGATAAACAACACAAACAAAAAAAAAAAACGGCACCTCCACCAACGTGCACCTATAGTTGTTCAATCGAGTCAGATGAGCACAACATAGTAAATTTAAGATTTGCTCTAATATACAAACCAACACCTCCACAGCGTGCACCATGATCCTTTCGCAAGAAGGTGTAGCCATTAATAGCAATTTGAATTGACTCGACATTAGCCATGTCTCACTAATCACCATAATGTTACAATGCAAATTAGACATATGGTCTACCAAATCATTATAATGAGCAGTTAGATATCAAACATTAATATGAGCTAGTGACAACATATTATTTTAATAATTACTAATACAATATTACATAAAACATAATTTACCAAAGATGGTACATATAATAGGCAAGTTACTTTAGTAGAGCAAAAATCAAAATAATATTAATGTCAAATATTTACGGTTAGATTGTTACAAAACAGTCCCTTTGTATTTATAGCTTTAATTCTCCATAAGTCTCAATTATACTAAAAAGGATTCTTTTAATTATGCTTATGAGTAAAATGTATATTCAGTTTACATTTTAAATTTAAGTATTAGTATTAATTTATTATCGGTAAAGATACTTTACTAGCTTTATACGTCAGTAAAGCGTATCCTAATTTTTTCATTCATATGATTTTTGATTTTGGATATGATTTTTCAAAATGTCAGAACATCACAGAATTTTCTGTAAAATCTACTCTATGGCTAGTACATGGTGTATGGATTAGGTTGTACAACAGTATATTATATTTAATTCAATGTAAGTGTTACCACTTGCACAAAAGTAATTATTTTTGATTTTTACTGCAAATTTAGTTAACTGCAATAAATATTAAATGAAAAGAATATATTCACTTTCTTCTGCGTACCTATATTCCTGAACATGGTTTTATTTTCTTTTTTCTTTCAAATAAATCTACCACGTAAAACTATTAAAGCTTTCAGAAGAATGTCAGGCTACGTAAGCGTCGAGTTTATTATTCTAAGTTTATTGTAAGCAAGCTGCGACGGAGTTCTTTTTTTGTCGATGCGAGGTAGTCCGTATGGGAAAATCCAAGTCAGCAGAGCGTTTGATACTCGTGTAATTGGCCATCAGTTTCTCCGATATCAGGATTCGCAATCTGTATTGGCCTTATCCAAGTGCGCTCTAGAGAACCGAAAACACCCACCTGAAATCTCTTTTCAGGAATCACCATGAATATATCCGAGTTTCGACGATTGTTTCATTGCAGGGGTTTGTTGCAAATATGATTAGGAAGACATAGCAAATGAAAATCGGAAGTTGCAAAGAAAAATCGTTTTGTAATAGTAATTTGATATTGATTCGGGCATGTTATTTTAGTTCCAAATCGATATATTGTATATTTATTATACTATGAGATGTGCGAAAACAAACAGAAGCGAAAATTATTCAAAATAACAAAGTCAAATTAATATGCAAATTTAATACCTATTCATTATTTAAACTGAAAATATAACATACACACACCAGCATGCCGCGACATAGATTTTATGTAGCATCATGCAACATTGTGCTTCTTTTTTATTGGCTAATTTTAATCTTCGGGAAAAATAGTGTTTGCCCATATAATTCTATTTCATTATAGCTGTCTCAGTATGCGAGTAATTTTTTTTTATTCAGTCATTAAATATTCACGTTTAATTTGTCGCTGCTTATGACGAAGATTGTATAGTTTTGTCATATCACCTCACCCTGTTTCAAAAAATGTCAGAAAGGAATAGATATTTCTGAAAGTAATACGTCGAAAAGGGATGTACAGTCTATTCCAAAATTAATGTCGGGATGGAAGATACATTATAATTTCTGTTGCGAAACGAATGCACTACATTTGACCGACATCTATTTTAGAGCGCAATTACAATGTTGATATTCATCCATCAAAAATTGTGTCGAGTTATAGGGAAAATGATTTTTATTGGATCTTTTAATTGCGAGGGTGACATTAATTTTGGAACAGACTGTACATAGTATTAGGAGGGGTTAGGAGTAAATAATAAAAATATTCAAAAATTTCGTTAAGATTAGTTGTAAGAGCATTGAACAAAAATGACTAAAATTATCAAGTTGAATATTGTATTGTAGAGCACTGTTTATATAGTTCACCAAAACCAGATAATAATTTATCTAGGTAAAGTTAAACACAAATTTGGCGTAGATTACGTAAACAACCTTTGAAAAAGCAATTAATAAATACATAAACAATATGATGAAATAACACTTTCCGTGTGTTTTTATGCGCTAAGCATATCTAAATCAATAAGTTTAAATAAGAAAATAAATTTTAGTTGGAATGAATCATGGAAATGAACAACTGAGTTTTACTTCACTTATTACGGGGGTAAATTTAGTATGAAACATTGAACATTTTGAATCGTCTTATCTGCGGTTATATCCTCGGAGGGTTATTGTATTGTTGTGTAAAGGTAATGTTCTTCACAATGAATTATAGTGAAATCCTATGGCGTATGCAAAAGGAAAAAGTGTCTAATAAGGAGGAATCCGCAAACTTAAGTATGTGGATCACTGTAGTAGTTTTGTAAAAGAGGTAACAGGTATAAACACTGCAAAGGATACGGGTTCTTAGAGGGAATAGTTAGATAGTAGTTTTGTTGTTGGTTAATTATTGTTTGTAGTAACAGTAAAAAACTAGCTGCTTTAAGGTCAACTACTGTCTAACTGCAGAAGAGTATACTACAGTATACCCTATTCGAAGAAAATTCCTTCGGCCACATTAGAGCAGTACGTTGATGTAAACAATTTGAACGTGGAAACTTTAGTTTGAACATTGCATTGTGTCTCGCAAACAACATCCGTAGGCACTATTTTAATGTTTACTAGCAATTTGCAAATATTACAGGATTACTTTTGCTCTGTTACAAAAATATCTTTGCAGTATTTGATGTAACCTGATTGCCAGCGCCATTGCTAACCCTTTTGGCGCGCTGTACAAAATAAAATTTGCTTCCCTCCATTTATTAGTTATATTGTTATTAGTTATAACTTCAATCAAATGTTTAATGTGGATTCCGAAACCGACTTACTTGAAAATAAATATAGTGCATCGAAATCTCGAATAAATTTGGAGTTTAAATTTCAAGAGGTAGTAGATTTAAATTATTCAAGTAGGATTAAGTAGGTCACAAACAGTCCACGTGAGTTTGGTAAACATTTGTTAACAGTTTCATGATAAATTCATGACATAAGCGTACATGAATGTAATATTAGACTGATGCTTTTAAATGTGTTTTAGACTGTGTGTAAGTAGTTTCTGTATTTCAAACGCTACTTATATTTCTAGGTTCAGGCGTGCATTAATTTTAATAGATCGTCCTAAAGTTAAGCAGCTTAGAAATTTTAGTTCTAGAAAACGTATAATATTCGTTTGAGGAATATTTGTCAAATACTCCAATTTACTTTTCACAATGTCAAAGTAGTAGGATTAAATTTTATCAAACGATGTAGCTCGGAAATAAAGCGTAATCTGTAATTAGTGATACAATTTACAACGGTTTTATATCCGACATAAAGCAGTTACTTAGGCAGGAACTGAAATTAGTTTTTAAAAGGGTGTTCTTATAAAATTCTATTTAGATTATATTGGAATTATTGTTTTGGAAGAAATCCTAGAGGAGATAGGTCTGTTTGCATACAGCAGATATTTCTTTTTACTTCTTTGAATAATGAAAAATCATTATTTTGATGACATTCTCGAAGCCAGTTATTTAAAAGTAGATATATACAGAGTGGTGTAACCAAGATGGGCTACACTACGATAATTAAACGGTGAGGAATTTCGAGAAACCTTTCTGGAATTATAGTTAGAGGGGAAATAACGGTTGACACAACGTTAACTAAACGTAAATAAGATGATCCTAAGGTTAGTGGGGTTTGCAGTCAATGGATAAATCCTTTTAAAAGGAAACAAGACTCATTCATCTTAACCTTAAGCTTTCGAATTTTATTAAATTCTTCTTCAGAAGGTAATTGATTAAGAGTAGGAAATTAGCAGTCAAACAACATAATTTCGCAATAAGTATCATTAATATTAATTAGTCATACTAAAGAGACCATCACAAGTTAAAACACAAAATACACAGTGAAATTAATTAAAATTGCGGTGAAAATACACCAACAAACAGACCCCACGTGTCAAGCAAGTGTGTTTCTGGAATTCGCTTAAGCGCTATATGGGCTACGTTTTAAAAATATTTTTTTTATATAGGTTGATCGAAGTAGTCGGTGACGAACCAAACTTATGTTTTTTAAATGAGACACTAAAATATTTCAATTGATTCTGCTAATCACTATTAACAATTTTAATGTAACTTTAGTTGGGTCTAAAACCCATAGTTACGGAGAGAAAAGCGATTAAAGTTAAAAAACACTCAAATGTGGTCCAATTTTTACCGGTAATGAATATTAAAACCTAAGTATATCACAGAATGTGCTAAATGGTTGAGTAAAATAATGGCTTACACTTAACTTGCAATTATTTGCCATTATACAGAATGATCGGGTTTTGTAAATCCATTTCAGACTTAGTTTTTTCAAGTGGAACATCCTATAAATTTTTTTCGTGTGTTAAAGAGAACTTCATCAGCTTTATAAAAATACAATACATGTTACCTTTTTGACTGACGGTTTTTAAGCAAATTCACCACATATGCAATATTTTGAGATTGATTACATTTAAAGATTTAAAGTCACCATGCAATGAAGCATGTAATTAACCATAAAGAAATATTTAGTATGCAAAGAATATAAGAATTTTCAAAACTGCGCGTTTTTCAACAAATTTTACGTAAATGCAATTTTCTGGGATTTGCTACGAATAGTGAAACTCATCCAGTTAGCGTATTTTAATAAAGATATTGTAAAACTTAACAAACGACTAGTAACTGCCGTCCCTGTCAAAATGTTAACGTTCGTATTTCTCATCAATTGCATTGCAGTACGTATAGAACAATGAACTGTAATTCCGTTACATACAAATTCAAATCGTATAAATCGAAATTAAAAATACTTCCTTGAAGAACATAACTTCAAGCAAGACAACGTGCATTCATCTTTTACTTATAAAACTCTGTAAAATATATCAAATCACCGTAAAAAATCGTTAATGTTGGTAAAATCAATTTTAATGGGTCGATAGCCGCGGCGATAGGGTGGCAGAACGATAGGAGCCGGCAAAATACAGATCGACTTACCATTCGCTGTTGGGAGCAAAGTGATTAACAGCCCGGCATTATAAAAGGCGATATGATGCTGTCACAAAGCCATTTGAACACAATTTACACATACAAAATTACCCCGCGAGCGTTGCAGTGATAGCCAGACAAGTAATACAGCTTACAGAGTGGTGAGTGCAACTAAGCACTCATCACAAATAAATATATACATATAACGAAAATTCTAATTTGTTGCATTAACTCATTTATTCAGTAGACATACCTTAATGTTAGCTGCGTCAATTAAGTATTATAAGCTGTAATTATATGAATATGAGAACAGTTATATAGAATAAATAACAGATCATATATTACTATTTTATTGCAATAAAAATAACAACTACAATAATAGAATCAATAAAGAGATAATATATTATAATAACAAACAATAATTAACTTCAATTTTATCGTCTATAACAGTGATGCACAACACAAGTTGCTAGTGTCATTAATTGTGACATACAGCTTGCGCTGAACAATTTTTTTCAATACTTGATAATGCAAGCTGTCGTTAAGTCGTTAAGTTTACTGATAGTTGAAAATCGTGTTGACTGACCATATCTTACGGACAGTTAATCTAATTTCTGACATTTTTTAACAAACTAATCATAACTAACTACATTTAAATGACTAGCCAACTAACAAAACTTAATAAGTATGAAAGTAGATAACTTAAAAATAAGACATGCCATTAAAACATTATGCATAAGCTGCATAATGCATACGATCTCCGTATTCATTGCTCGTTTGTTGTCGTGACATAAATTAGTTTAAGCTTTCATGATTAAACATGGCATATTTGTACCACATACATAATGCGAGATATTTCGATCGTTATCGGATTTGCGATAGGTCTGCTACCCGTACGAATGAAGTGAGGCTTGAATTGTAAATTATGCATTTATGTCGTGTATAAATATATTACGGTCGGTGAGTTCGCTTAATCGTCTCGCGTGGATTTGTTTTCTTATAATTTCAATTAAATGCAACATTGTATGCATTCGCTGCTGGCATGTGTCCCGAATTTGCCATATTTATTTATGATACATTTAAAACAATGTGCAAATTAGCTATTATTTTATAGCAGACAAAAAAATTTTATATGTATCATGTCTAGGGATGTAAAAATAATTACCAAATTAACAATTTTAGATAGGTATTTGAACAAATCGGACGTTAAAGCGATTAATCTATTATCGCGTCATTACTATATACTATACTTACTATAAATCGCTTAACATCCTCATTATATATGTATTTATCGGTACAATTCAATTTAGAATAATTAAGTATAATGTGTACAATAACAACGATATCAGACTGCTTGTTTTTATTATTAAGATAGAGCCGCTGATACTGGGGCTACGAGTCCATAATCTTATAATTCTGGATTTCAACGTTTCGTCGAAGAGAAAGGGGCTGCATCAATCATTCTTTGACAGGCCACCCTGCTAGGTAATTGAATGATTCGCTGAATTTGAATGTTAAATGCTGTATTAGCCATTACTTATGTTTCGACAGTGTGTAAACAACAATGAATCACATCTAAATAAGGAACACAATATCAAATTTGCAGACGCAGAACGAGGATGCGCTTCATTTCGATGAAAGCAAACAATATGTAGTTTGATAAATTAACATGAAATGTAAACAAGATCTTTTGTTATACGCTTTAGTCGTCTTATATGATTTTCCTATAGATTCCTAATAGCAATTTCTGTATATAACTCTCTTACGTTAGAGAAATATTTACTTTGCTTTGCTCTTTTTTTGCATCCCCATTTGTTTTTGGTAGGTAGACAAAGATTTGAAAATATTTTCTGTGATGTTTATGATTCCACAATGTGATGTTATTTTATTGATTGTATGCAGTATTTAAATTATGTAAATATTGGATTAGAATTAATTAGTGAAAGCACATGTTAATTGTAAATAAAATTACAAGCAATAAAGTAGACAGAAGAAAGTGTGTTGAAAGTTGAGTTAATATTTATGACAGCTTTACAGTTATGAAGTTTTGAAAGTACGAAAAATATATACTTCACATTTAGAAATGTCATAATACAAATAAAAAAATGTAGCATTGCATGGCCAACTTGCCGCTCATTAAAACTTTATAGCTTCGAAATGGTAAATAAAAAAACAAAATGCGACTCTAGATTCTTTTTTAGTAATACCAGCAGTTTCATTGAACAAAACAATTTGATTTTAAACCGGTGTGCACTTTAGTAGTAAGTATGTAAACTTATTCATAATTAACATATTGAAGAAACACCAGGAAGACTTCAACAAGTAAACGACGGCCGTGAAAATCGACGCTCAACTAATATATAAGTAATTCTTTATTAATTCATCTGTTTGCGAGGAAAACGTTATTCGACATGTATTGGCGTGTTTATTTTTATTGTATCTGTTTGAGCTAAGTAAATATAAACACTAGAATTTTGCTATTGCTGAGACGCTCTGCTACGGTGTTTTGTATACAGAGTCTTTCACAAAATCCGTTAGTTTCGAGGTTTTGAGAATCTACTGGTAGTACAATTCTCAAATTTTGAAATTTACTTTTGTAGTAGTGGTTCTATTGTTTTAAAATATTATCAAATAACATCAACAGCATTGTGTAACACACTGTATGTGTTATGTAGTTCTACTTTATCTAATGTTGCCTGAACTCTCTAGTTTTAAAGATTATTATTTCGTGAAGATTAACGTGGTGGTGCATCTTGTGAAGTACACGTTGTCTGAAACTGTTCTATTTATAAAATAGTAATAGTAGAAAATTGGTATTACTTCAGCATAAATTGGGTTTCTAATTTTTAGTCTCTCACTTGTTATACTGACGACTTTGGTTATAATTTTAATTTCTATCAGTAGACCACGACTTGTGGTAAGATTCAGTTGACATCAACTTTCTTATTTAAAATCGAATCATATAGTTTTCTTTGCATTTTAGACATATAAGCATTATTTTAGAGCGACCTTTAGTAGTATTCCATACAACCATGTCAACTCGTTTTCCAGATTTTTCGATTTTTTTCACAAATTCTTGAATTTGAGTCATGCTACTTAAAATTATGTACTGTCATGCCATTTTTAAGGGATTAATGGCGCATCATTATAAATAACAAGGTAGTGCTGTAAACAGGCCACTGAACAGATTTACACATACACAAACTACACAGCTAGAGCCACTTCACTAGAGATAAAAAAAATAAATTTTATAATATCAGCTAATTCTAGTGGTGGATATCAATAACGTAAAAGCTGCAACATTTTTGGTGGAGTCGCTGGGTAGCTACCACATGTAATTGTAATCAGCATAGGAGGTCAAGAATCGAGCTAATCCTCTACTAAAATCTACCTGGAGTAGTATAGAGTGCAGTTGATTTTCTTAACAGTATGGAGACGAACCGAAGGACGCTATATCTCGAGGCTGCTTAAATTAAGTATGGTACCAAGAAGATTGTGTAAAAAGAAGCAAAGCCAGAATTTAGTAATAATCATGGTGCCAGTAGAGGTCGAATATGCGAAGTAATAAGAAGTAATGTCTAAGAGCTGCGGCAGATGAATGTTATTTTTATAGAAGGATCGTAAAGTTTGAGCTAGATTGCGAACCAGGAAAAGCATGGTAATATTGAATTGTGATTAACAGCATTTTGTCTGTTTCGAGCTCCATTATATATTGTCGCTGCTTCATTTTCGGTTGATGCTTTTAAGTATAGACATATCAATCTAGAAAGATAGAAATGTCATAAGTCAATTATTTCTTTTATCTGCGCATATCTTAAAAAGTCATTGAACGGAAGTTGTTCAGTATAAATAATAAATGTCTGTGTAGTAATGCATTTGAGTTGCATTTGTTCGTTACCTTCCGCTTAGATTACGGAGACGCTAACAAGATAGGCATGAATTATTTATTTTATAATTATTAGTGACTGTCAACAAGTGAGTGTCATGAGAATACTACCGGGGAAGCTGGCTGTATTTAGCAGAAAGGATTTTTTGAGAAATTATTCTTATCTTCGTAGTTTTATCAATTTGGTTTAGGGCGCTGTTTGCTAAATCGATATAGATGCGACCGTATTAGAACGCTATCTGCGATGATTCGTTTCAATACTACTGCTATCAGTGTATAACAAGTTTACTACTATTGAAGGAAGAGAGGTTGATTTATATTCAAGGTTTGGTTTCGATTTCCAACCTGCTGTTTGGATATTCACAAATTTACTCTTTGTCTATTTAACTCTTGATACATTTAGCTTAATATAATTTTGTTCTAAATAATTTGAGACAATATTTTGAGAGTATTTTAGGAAAACTATTAAATCTTTATCTATTTCTTCCTCCTTTTTCCTGTTAAACTGAGTAGTGCTTCCGGTTATTCCAAAGCTATTGTCTCGTTCGTTTTGCTGCCGCATAGTTTATATTGCCAATGTTGGATCTCCGTCCGGACATAACCCAATACCTTTTTTTCTGGTGCTGTATTGTAGTATTGATACTAGTAGGCCTCTCATTTAATTACACGCCTTCTTTTGCCTGCATATTCAATTCGACTCGTTAAAATAGTTTCATTTATGTATTACGTCTGTTTTTTTCACATTTGCGAGATAACTCATTACTTGTGATAATGTAGTCTTACATATTCATGTAACTTACGTAGTTGTGAAGACCTGTAGTAAAAAAAAGGGATTAAAAATTACTTGACGAAGTAAAACTTTTTTAACGATATCTCTTAATCATAACTTAGATATATACATGTAGTTCAATAAAAAAGACAAAGCTAGAAATATAGTGTAAGTAAACCATGTATGGTATTTTTTTAGTAAAAGCTCAATAATGTGATGCCGAAGGCAAATGCACATCCATGAAGTTCAGCGATTGTGCAACAGATGCCGTTCATTAAATGCCATAGGTTTGTTTGTTACAACACGACACATCCAGTGATATTCGAAACTTGCTCTTACAACAATACAAATTTTTATGGCGCATGATCGTGCGTTTCACTGTATAAAGCATGAGGAACAAAGTTAATAAAATTTTCAATTGCCACAACAAAATTTAAAAGCTGTCGTAGAGGTAGTCAGAAATTATTAATTATATAATAAATATTAAAGTTTACTATTAATCTAAGGCCTATTATATATAATATAATTTTTGAAAGTTAAAAAATGTATGTGTAACTTTTCTAGTAGGCCGCTACAAGAAGAAATCTTCCACACAATTTTAGTTTTTTTCTTAGTTGCTTACTAAATAGAACTATATAGTTTTTAAAATAATTCATACTCTAAAAATTGTAGTGGTTGTCATTTTATTTGGTTGATTTATATATGTGCACAATCATATACGTAGAGTAAGATGTTAGCGGGCGCCTCCACCAAAACATTCATTGTTTGTGATTATTACCTAGAAGCATTTACCGTTAACGAATATTACGAAAACTTTACCGTACTGTACGTGCTTGTCTAATTACATTCTAATGTCAGAATCCGTACATAATACCCAACAAAATTTATTTAGCGGATATTAGATAATGCTTATGATTATAGTTTGACTGCCAAATTCAATTTATGCTCAAAATCTAATTAATTCTATCATTTACTAATACCTGCTTGTGCAACGGGTTTCTGGAAAAGGATAATGATTGTCGCGTTTGTGCTTAGGAAGATAGCTGTGTAAGATCATAACAGTGGAATTATGCCACAAGGCGCTGTGTGTTAATTGCACTCGAATAATGTTAATAAATCTAGTTTTGTCACAACTCGTACAAAAATATTATTTTGTTATATAAATTATATACGGTAAGAGAAGATGTCTTAACGTCTTTGTTGGTGAACGATGTCTTAAATTTCTATACCGTGTTCGACAATGATCAAGAGATGTTTGAATATTTCTATTTTAATTATTTGCACTTTCGTTTTCGCCTATTTACTTCTTTCACTTATTTAGTACTAGAAACGTTTTTCTTATAGACACTTTTTTACATTCGCATATCTGTGATCGGCAAAGGACGTAGATCTGTACAAATATAATCAACATGATAGGCAGACACGCATCTGCACAAAAAATTTATTGTTGAGATATATTTTTCTTCAGGAATACGCAATTATATTTATTTTATTTATTTTATTTATTTTATTTATTTTATTTATTTTATTTATTTTATTTATTTTATTTATTTTATTTATTTTATTTATTTTATTTATTTTGTTTATTTTATTTATTTTATTTATTTTGTTTATTTTATTTATTTTGTTTATTTTATTTATTTTATTTATTTTATTTATTTTATTTATTTTATTTATTTTATTTATTTTATTTATTTTATTTATTTTATTTATTTTATTTATTTTATTTATTTTATTTATTTTATTTATTTTATTTATTTTATTTATTTTATTTATTTTATTTATTTAATTTATTTTATTGATTTACTTAATTTATTAATTAGTTCTATCAAAATTGTCATCCGAAATTTCAAGAAGACTTTTTCAACGTAGAATTTACGTATAATCAGTCTGTATATGTAACATCCTCATTTGAGAGATTTCACAGAACAGGAGTTGTGAAACGAAAATATGTAGGTTGTTTTGTTGTTTTTACTAAAGAAGTTGTTGCAGATATTTAACAAAGACGTCCAAAACTCTTTACAATGCTTGTAGTACCCACCACTGTGAATGGTTTAGCGAAGTCTTAATGACGATATATTCGATAGTACTTTCTTGATCGATGAAGCATGGTTTCATCTCAGCAGATATATGAATACGTAGAACAATAGAATTTGGTCTCTAACAAATTCTCATGTTTTCGTAGAAGGTAAGCGATGTCAAGACCAAAAATCGGTCCTATTGTCTTTTACTAAAACATTGATGCCAATACTTATCAAAACTGATTTTAAATTCTTTTATTAACGAACTTCACAATAGAACGCTGCCGCAACCTATATTGAGTAGATAAATTTAGATTATTGACGGCAGTTTTTCGGAGATAGACAGATAAGTGGAGACTGCTGACTTCCTCGGTCACCAGATTTGACGTCTGTGGATTATTTTATCTTTGAGTATTTGACGAGTAAGGGTTATTCTAGCAGTATCCATACACTGCAGGAACTACAACGTGCAATTGCGGAAGCTGTAAATGATATTACACTAGAAATATTACACAATGTATCCTACAGTATGAAAGGAATATGCGAGTGAATATGTGCTTATGTTTACATGAGTAGCATTTTAAACAAATGAATGCATATGTGTCATAGTTTTAACGTAATTTTTGCGACCAGTCTAACTTGAATGCAATTTTAAATATCAACATTAAAAATAATTTTATTGTAATTATTTTTTAATAAATTAGCATTATAGCACTAAAGTTGTTGCCTCTCTTACTTTTTTCATGTTACGTCTATGATATACAATATTTACAAACTTATTTAGAAGCTAAAAAATAAAGCAAGAACTTTAAACGCCTTTGAGTGACTTTTCAGAAATTAATATTTCTTAAAAACAGATGATTCGATTAAAAATTATTTGTCTGTCTCTCATAAATTTGTTTTCGGCGAAGCGCTTTCTGTTGCAAGCTTCATTTTTTAGAAATAAATATCAGAATCTGAACTCCAGAATAATTTCCACCAATGATGTATGTTATGACTATGAATTTTGTAGTTTTCGTGTATATTTTTGTGAAATAGGAAACAGAAACAGAAAACTTAACATAACTAAATCTAAGATCCAATCTAATAATTAATTAGATTAAATAACTCATACAGAAACCAATGATACAAAATTCGGAATTCTTGCAATTATAACTGTAATTTTATGGAAAACTATCAGAGAGGTATTCCCTTACGGAATAATACGCTTTATTCTTTATTCGTGTTTTAAACATTTGCGTAGTGTGGACGTTTTTAATTGTGATTGGTAAATGGTTATATAGCATAATGTCTTGGTATATAGGACTCGCTTGAAATAATGATAGTCTGTGCTTAGGAATCTGCAAATCACTATTGTGGTTAACCGACCTTTGTGTTGTGTATTGAGGTTCTTGGTTATGGATACGTATATTGTATTATGATAGTATTTCAATATTTGGATAGTCATTTTGTCGTGTACATTATCAGTGACATATATTTCGTTCCAGTTTTCCGACAAACTACAATTTAATATATTAAAACGCTTCTCTGGGTAGGGCGTATAAGATATTATTCTATTGGTTTCAAGCAATATATTTAATTCAACAAGTTGTGCAGAATGGTCCGAGAGTCCATTGTGTAAAACTGTGCAAGATGCACTATGGTTATTTGTTGCAACATAATCAATTGCAGTACTTGATGTGTCAGTAATACGCTTGGGTTCATTGATTTTATTATACATATTATATGAAAGAAGAATGTCCTTTGAAATATCTAACTCTGGTAAAATTTTTGACGATAATTTTACTTAAACATTTTTCTAGTTTGTTTATAAAAATATTAAAATAGCTGTCCGGCGATCTATATACTAATTATGGATAAATTATGATTTTCGATTTTAAAAGTTATTCCAGCTGCTTCAAACAATTTATCATCACTTAAATCAGATAAAAAATTTATTTAGCACTTGCAATTGTATCTTTTTTCAATAATAATACACCACCGTGCTTATAGATAGATCTACAGTAACTACCCGCAATGCTATAATTTGGAATATGTAAGGAGGTCAATTCTTCAGCGGTATACTAATGCTAGGTAATACATACTATACTAATATTACAGTTATCCAAAAATTATATATATATTTTGCGGTTTGTTTAAAAAAAACATTGTTTCTAAAGTTAAAATTAGTTAAAAAATAAGTTAGGCTTTGTGAGGACCGTAATGGTTATCATACTTACAACAGTTGGTCCGAAGAGTTGTTGGTGTTTAAAAAAATATAGATTCATCAAAAAACAAAACAAATATAAAAGAAAGGGCGGGAAACATTACTAGGTAAACGATAAATCATAATTGACAAAGAATATAAATATGTAGTTTAGGAGTTTTCTGGTTCCGAAAATAGGTAATTATATACATACCTATATGAACTAATATGAGGGCTATACTCAACAAGTGTAGATACAATATAATTATTAGAATATAATTAAACCCATTAAGAGTATTTTATTTGTTCTGTTGATATTGCACATTTGAAATGAAATTTGGGGTCAGACGTTCTGATCCTTATAAATCTAGAACAAACAGCCCAATTTTCGTGAGTGATTATTGATTATCTACAAGAACGTGAATTATGTGCAAGTCCGACAGTTATGGATAAAAATAATTTTTTAAGAACCTAAGGCAGTATCTAAAATTATTCTAGAGTGTCATTGTTTCTTTCTTAGTGCACTGTATCTATTTACTTTGATGTAATATTCACTGTTTGTCTCTACTGCATTTCTTTCTATTGCATTTTGCCAGCATAATAATACACTTATCTAGACTTCACTCAGCATTCTTAGTGTTGTATATATTAAATTCAATATACATACATATTTAGAATCGGCTTTTGGTAAATTTTGCATTCACTACGCCGAGAAGTTTCTTCTCCTCTTGCTTAACTGCAAATTTGTAAAAGCTGCTTTCACATTTTATACATTACACATATATTTAGCTCGTAGAGATTGGTAATTACTTCTTTTTACAAATAAACAGACTTTGTTAAGTGGAGTTATAATCATATTAATATTTTGTGTAGCTCTTTCCTAGATTTCAGCCTGGAACAAAAGCTGTTTACCGTTAGAAGTTCCTTCGCAATTAATCTGCAAAAATAATATCTATCGAAAATTGTGCATTAGTTTAATAATGAGCATAATTTCCTCAAGACTGCAGGTTCGCTACTTATAGTATTACAAATTTCTAAATCACATGTTGAGGTTTCTCTGTAACTGAGATATTCAATTACTTCTGTGTGCACTACATAACGTTGGAAGAACCGTCACCGTAAAGGTCAGGCGTTGCGGCGAAAACTTGATGTAGGTAATACGTATACATACCACGATGCATAAAACATCCTCCTTTTAGATTATATGTTTAACGTTCGCATATTTCGTTGTAAATAAGGAGCAGAGTGAGCGCAGTCTATTATTTTCGGCGGCGTGACAGAAACACATTTGTGCTTGTGTGCAGCAGTCGGTTGGCAATTGCACCCAGTTGATGTAAACTCGACCGTCACGTAATAAAAGTACTGCGGAAAAGTAAATTTTAATAAAATCTCGTAATATTTAAACGTAACGGCGATGCTGTCGTAACAAGTGTTGCCGTGAAATGGCGAAACAAAATTCACCCCTGAAGTGCTATAAAAGGCGATATAAATTTCGCAGCCTCTCTTTAATATTTCAATACTTTAGTGTGGAGTTTGAGTTGTTGACGGTAGTAGACTTAGGGACGCGCTACTAAAATATGTTCGCGTTTCGAAAAGCATTGCCTGGTAATTCACTTTGCTTCCTTAATCTGAAATATACTACCCCATTGTGTATACTTGGCAAAAACGAGACATCATCATTGGAAACTTTGTAGCACAGTTAACTGTAACATAACCTAAAGAGTAACAGGTATAAACCAGAAGTATGTGCTACGTAGGGGTTAGCAAAAATTAAACAAAACTATACCATTGTGTATGCTCGACTAAATTAGACGACGATTTAGCTTAATAAGTGATCCAAACAGTTCAATAACTTATTTAAACAAACTGATACTAATATGAATTAACTCTAATGGATGTTTGCAGATTACTTACCTACAGGTACTTCATTACAAAGTCGGTTATAGATTGCTGTTTTACTGTTTACATTAAAAAAATGGAAAACGTAATAAAAAAGCAATTATAGACCAAATGTAGAAAATTTATTTATAATTTATAATAATTTGATTCAGGCCTGGATTTCATTAAATTAAGGTTTTAACAAGATTTTTGGTCATGTTGTTTTACTATTCCTTAGAATTACGCATTTTCGTAGCTAGTGCTTTAGTAATTAATTAAAGCATGTTCTAAAGTCTGTGGTTTAAATAATGCGCTTAGTAACAATGCCACCGTCAAAGCATTGAAGTTAAAAACTTGCCAAGATCGGACTGTGTTCGAACTGTTCCTACCTCGGAAAATGTTGAGAGAGTTCGTGAAAGTGTAGTGGGGCACTCTGAGGTTTCTACGAGATGTGCTTCTTAAGAACTGGACATTGCTGTACGTCATTAGGCACTACAAAATTCAGTTGACCTAAGAGCTACAGCCTAGGGAATATGAATGTCGCTAACAATACAGTTATAGCAATATTGCAACTTCACAACCAAACGAATGATTTCTGCCGAAAAATCATAATGAGTGATGAAGCCTATTTTAAAACCAACGAGTTTGTTAGCAAGCAGAATTGTCCTATCTGGGCCTTAGACAATCCCCGCGTCATTCATCAACGATCACATCATTCCCATCAGAGTCACAGTTTGGTGCGGAGTTTGGCGTGGAAGTGTTATCGCGTTTACTCTCTTGATTTGGTAGGATCATCTGGCTTCTAAGGTCAATTTTGTACGGGGATTTCTAAAAAATAATGTTTATTCAAACAAATCAAACGCTGTCCAACAGCTGAATTACAATATTTGGGAACCTATTCAAAATATTTCTCCCGGAAACCTACCAAAAACTGATTTTTTTTAATGTGTGGTGGGTGCTTAGTTGTAGTGACTCCGTAAGCTGTATTACTTGTCTGGCTATCACTGCAACTCTTGCGGTGTACTTTTGTGTGTACCTTGGGTTCAAATGGCTTTGTGACAGCGGCATATCGCCTTTTGTAACGCCGCACTATTAATCACTTTGCTCCTAACAGCGAATGGTAATCCGATCAGGATTTCAACTCTCTAAAAAAATGTCAAGAGAATTGAAACCCGCCCCCTATCGTCCAGCCACAACGATAGTCAGCCGCCTAACCACTGTGGCTATCCACCCGTTTTGTTTCCTAATTTTTATTTACTGTTGTTACTTATAATGCGTTACAGTGAAACGATTGCTTAAGTCTAAATATACCGGCATGATTACATGCTTGAATGTTGTTTGTTATGTTATGTTATATAAGTTCAAACGATAAGCTATCACTTTTGCTGCACTTTCGTTGGGATTTCTTCGAAAAACATTTTAAATTAATCCAGTTTCAGAATGTTTTACTTAACATACAACGTTCGTATAAATTTTAGAGTAGACAGCATTTAGTTGTTCCGTCCGTGACAACAGCTTCGGTTGGTGTTTTTTCAGATTTATCTTCAAAATATTACTCGATTATATAAAATTTGTAATAATTTTATGACAAGTGAATGTATAGAGGTTAGTTTTAGATTTATGCAATCCATTACAAACCGTTGAAACATGTTATACTGCAAATGTCCTCTATTACATTGAACGTATCTTGTTGTATAGTAATAGGCAGTATCTTGAAAACGAAGGCAAAAACACGAAAAAAACTGAAATTTCATAACGCCAAAACGATATGCATAGGCAATAAAGGACAGCTAATTTTTACATTAGGTGTACTAATTCAAAATAGAAATTCACAGAAATAAATGTTGTAGTTTTTAATAATCTAGGAACTCGTTTATCTAGTTCAGATAGTTCAGACTTTTTGCAGTATACATATGTAGTTACTGCGAAGTTATTCTGATTGGTAGCATGAGTCTTTTCAATCTAGGAAATATTTTGTTTTAGTTAAATTATATAAATATGTATGTATATATATATATATAGTTGAATTGATGTGAAAAAATCAGTTGCTGACGCTGATTTGTCGTATATTGATGTAATGAAATTACTGTGATTAACACAGAATTCGGGTTTAGTTTTTTAATAAAACAAGTATTTTAGCCTTGTGACGTTTCGGAGACTAATTTTCTCCTTCCTCAGACCTATTTATTAACAAACAGTAATAAATTTTTACAAGTTTTAAATTTAACTGTGAAAAACTTACATTTGGCTTTACTTTAAATTTGTGTAGACATTGAAACTTGCTTCAGGCATTAATGCACCGTGTAGTAATTATGTACACCTACTATTAACTGATTTTGAGAATTGGTATGTACTTTGTCACTAAATTTAATATGTTATATTAGTTTAAAACCTTGTAAATGGGACGTTACGAACAATAAATGTAAAATAATATTTTAAAATCGGATGCAATGTCATGTGTAAGTGAGATGTCCAGAAGGCAAAAAATTTTTTCTTTTAAACAAATTTTCGAGGATAAATAGATGTCGCACATACAGGGGACTACAAAAGAAAAATCAACCATAATGTGGGGAAAGAACAAAAGCCTATTAGAGCTTTATTTTAATGTTTTCAACTATATTTGAATAGATATTGGAAAGAGATGACGATTGTTCTTTTGTATTTAAATTTTTGGTGATTCTATTTATAGCTAAATTCTCCAAGACTAACCTTTTATTGTAGTTATTTTGATTAAATAAAAAAACCGGATTTTCAAGGTCTATGTTGTGATTGGTTTGGTGGACGTGTGCCGCAAGGGCACATTTTTTGGGCTTTTTGAAATCGCTTTTGTGTTGGACAGCGCGCTCGCGCCATCTTTGAGTTGTTTGACCAATGTAATAACTTTGACAGTCAATACATTTAACTGCGTAAACTACATCATGGTGTTGGTTAAGTGGAAGTTTAGTTTTAAGTTTAGTGAAAAAATTGTGGGTAGGTATGGCAGTTGTGAAAGCAATATTGATGTTAGTATCCTTAAATAACAATTTAATTTTATCGGTCAGTTTGGGGATATAAATCAGTGATTTGTATATGGGGCCCTGTGTATTATTGGCAGTGGAATTGTTGAGGGGTAGATTAATATTGTAGGGATGTTGGCTTGAGAAAAGGATTCTTTTGGTCAGATGTTGTGGGAAATCATTTTTACGTAGGATATCAAGAAGTATTTTTAAATCCTCATTTATAAATTGAGGGTGTGTTATTTTTAGTATTCTATTTTTCATGGCTAATATGAGATTAATTTTATATTTAAGGGGGCAGTGTGAGTTAAAATTTAGTAATCTGTTTGAATTTGATGGTTTTCTGTACCATCTCAGCTTAATGGTGTTTTCCACCTTGACCAGTAACGTATCAAGAAAAGGTAGGGATTGATTTTGTTCTACTTCATAAGTGAATTGTAACTTGTTATTAACATTGTTAAAAAGGTCTAAAACGTTTTGAATACGTTCTGGAGGAAGAGTACAAACGAGATCGTCTACGTATTGGTACATAAATCCAAAGGGAAAATGGGCCTGTTCGTTGACCTCTTTAAGTATATAGTTCATGACTATATCAGCGATGATGGGTGATAGTGGGCTGCCCATCGGAGTACCATGTATTTGCTGGTAGATTTCACCTTCATAGATGAAATAGACAGAGTTAAATACCCATTTCAGAAGAGCGATGAACTTAGGTTTCGGTATGGGAGTGATAGGTTCAATTAGGAACCAATTTTCTTCTATTATATTGATCACTAATTCAGTAGGTATGTTGGTAAATAAACTGACTACATCAAAGGATACTAGAACATGTTTTTCAGGTATAGTGAGATTATTAGTGGCTGTAGCGAAAGCAAAGGAATCTTGTATTCTGAACTGGTTATAGTCGCTGAAGGCTGATTTTAAAATATTGGCCATAAACTTCGCAAGATTTCTACTGTGGCAATCAACATTACTGATGATGGGTCTAAGGGGAACACCCTCTTTATGTATCTTGGGGATACCATAAATCCGAGGTATAGCAGAGTTGTGTTTTGTTAAGGTTTTGTAAGTATCGTCATTAATGTAATATTTAACTTTGAGATCTTTAATTATTTGATTTGTTTTCCTTTCATAGGAGTATGTAGGGTCAGTGTTAATGAGTCTGTAAATTTCACCATCCGTGAGTAGTTCTTTCATTTTGTGATGATATTCGATTCTGCTCATGCAAACGGTCACATTACTTTTATCTGAGATAGTGAAAATTAAATCCTCATTTTGTTTAATGAATTTGGAAATGTTTATTTGATCTTCAAAGTTTTGTTGATTGATTTCTGATTTTAGAAAATGATTGGTATGGTAAGCAATTTCTGTTCTGTATTTATCTCTATCAATAGGATCTATTGCTTTCAGAATGTCTTCACAATCTGCCAGAAGACGATGAAGAGGTATATTTTTGGTGTTAACTGGGAGAGAGAATTTAGGACCTTTGGAGAGGATATTTATGACTTCAGGAGGAATATTAGTGTCAGTTAGATTCTTGAAAAAACATTTATCATTATTATCTTGTGTGGTATCGTTTGAATTATTATTAGTGAATGTGTGGTTGTGTGTGTAATTATTGTTTGTTGTGTGTGTATGTGTGTGTTTTGTACAGGAGTGAATGTTAGTTTTATTGGAATTAATTTTAAGTTTTGAGAATTTGTTTTGATGTATTATTTTTAGTTTGTGATAAATTTTGTTATATTCTGACTTCTGTAAGCGATTGAAATTTTTGTACATACCTAATGGTATAATGGCCTTAACGTGCGACATCAAATAATTCCTCCTACTAATGAGATGTTGTATGTGGGCGTAAGTATTTCTAATTTCCCATCTGAGAATACGGTTTTTGAAATTATAGGTTAATCTGTAAGCATCATTAATTGATTTGGCATTGCATCCGACTGTACAGTATTGAAGTGACTTAAAACTATTGCTGATATGTCCAGGACAAATTGAATGTAAACGGCATTTCTTGAGGAAAATCAATCTGTTCCTGAATGATCCAAGTTTCTTGTTGGTGTTACTCCAATCTTTCATGGCTCTGGTGGTGTTGGCCCCAAATTTGTTTGTAATGTCAGTGTAGAAACCCATTTTAAATTGTTGAATTGATGTGAAAAAATCAGTTGCTGACGCTGATTTGTCGTATATTGATGTAATGAAATTACTGTGATTAACACAGAATTCGGGTTTAGTTTTTTAATAAAACAAGTATTTTAGCCTTGTGACGTTTCGGAGACTAATTTTCTCCTTCCTCAGACCTATTTATTAACAAACAGTAATAAATTTTTACAAGTTTTAAATTTAACTGTGAAAAACTTACATTTGGCTTTACTTTAAATTTGTGTAGACATTGAAACTTGCTTCAGGCATTAATGCACCGTGTAGTAATTATGTACACCTACTATTAACTGATTTTGAGAATTGGTATGTACTTTGTCACTAAATTTAATATGTTATATTAGTTTAAAACCTTGTAAATGGGACGTTACGAACAATAAATGTAAAATAATATTTTAAAATCGGATGCAATGTCATGTGTAAGTGAGATGTCCAGAAGGCAAAAAATTTTTCTTTTAAACAAATTTTCGAGGATAAATAGATGTCGCACATACAGGGGACTACAAAAGAAAAATCAACCATAATGTGGGGAAAGAACAAAAGCCTATTAGAGCTTTATTTTAATGTTTTCAACTATATTTGAATAGATATTGGAAAGAGATGACGATTGTTCTTTTGTATTTAAATTTTTGGTGATTCTATTTATAGCTAAATTCTCCAAGACTAACCTTTTATTGTAGTTATTTTGATTAAATAAAAAAACCGGATTTTCAAGGTCTATGTTGTGATTGGTTTGGTGGACGTGTGCCGCAAGGGCACATTTTTTAGGCTTTTTGAAATCGCTTTTGTGTTGGACAGCGCGCTCGCGCCATCTTTGAGTTGTTTGACCAATGTAATAACTTTGACAGTCAATACATTTAACTGCGTAAACTACATCATGGTGTTGGTTAAGTGGAAGTTTAGTTTTAAGTTTAGTGACCCCCCCTACCCACAATTTTTTCACTAAACTTAAAACTAAACTTCCACTTAACCAACACCATGATGTAGTTTACGCAGTTAAATGTATTGACTGTCAAAGTTATTACATTGGTCAAACAACTCAAAGATGGCGCGAGCGCGCTGTCCAACACAAAAGCGATTTCAAAAAGCCCAAAAAATGTGCCCTTGCGGCACACGTCCACCAAACCAATCACAACATAGACCTTGAAAATCCGGTTTTTTTATTTAATCAAAATAACTACAATAAAAGGTTAGTCTTGGAGAATTTAGCTATAAATAGAATCACCAAAAATTTAAATACAAAAGAACAATCGTCATCTCTTTCCAATATCTATTCAAATATAGTTGAAAACATTAAAATAAAGCTCTAATAGGCTTTTGTTCTTTCCCCACATTATGGTTGATTTTTCTTTTGTAGTCCCCTGTATGTGCGACATCTATTTATCCTCGAAAATTTGTTTAAAAGAAAAATTTTTTGCCTTCTGGACATCTCACTTACACATGACATTGCATCCGATTTTAAAATATTATTTTACATTTATTGTTCGTAACGTCCCATTTACAAGGTTTTAAACTAATATAACATATTAAATTTAGTGACAAAGTACATACCAATTCTCAAAATCAGTTAATAGTAGGTGTACATAATTACTACACGGTGCATTAATGCCTGAAGCAAGTTTCAATGTCTACACAAATTTAAAGTAAAGCCAAATGTAAGTTTTTCACAGTTAAATTTAAAACTTGTAAAAATTTATTACTGTTTGTTAATAAATAGGTCTGAGGAAGGAGAAAATTAGTCTCCGAAACGTCACAAGGCTAAAATACTTGTTTTATTAAAAAACTAAACCCGAATTCTGTGTTAATCACAGTAATTTCATTACATCAATATACGACAAATCAGCGTCAGCAACTGATTTTTTCACATCAATTCAACAATTTAAAATGGGTTTCTACACTGACATTACAAACAAATTTGGGGCCAACACCACCAGAGCCATGAAAGATTGGAGTAACACCAACAAGAAACTTGGATCATTCAGGAACAGATTGATTTTCCTCAAGAAATGCCGTTTACATTCAATTTGTCCTGGACATATCAGCAATAGTTTTAAGTCACTTCAATACTGTACAGTCGGATGCAATGCCAAATCAATTAATGATGCTTACAGATTAACCTATAATTTCAAAAACCGTATTCTCAGATGGGAAATTAGAAATACTTACGCCCACATACAACATCTCATTAGTAGGAGGAATTATTTGATGTCGCACGTTAAGGCCATTATACCATTAGGTATGTACAAAAATTTCAATCGCTTACAGAAGTCAGAATATAACAAAATTTATCACAAACTAAAAATAATACATCAAAACAAATTCTCAAAACTTAAAATTAATTCCAATAAAACTAACATTCACTCCTGTACAAAACACACACATACACACACAACAAACAATAATTACACACACAACCACACATTCACTAATAATAATTCAAACGATACCACACAAGATAATAATGATAAATGTTTTTTCAAGAATCTAACTGACACTAATATTCCTCCTGAAGTCATAAATATCCTCTCCAAAGGTCCTAAATTCTCTCTCCCAGTTAACACCAAAAATATACCTCTTCATCGTCTTCTGGCAGATTGTGAAGACATTCTGAAAGCAATAGATCCTATTGATAGAGATAAATACAGAACAGAAATTGCTTACCATACCAATCATTTTCTAAAATCAGAAATCAATCAACAAAACTTTGAAGATCAAATAAACATTTCCAAATTCATTAAACAAAATGAGGATTTAATTTTCACTATCTCAGATAAAAGTAATGTGACCGTTTGCATGAGCAGAATCGAATATCATCACAAAATGAAAGAACTACTCACGGATGGTGAAATTTACAGACTCATTAACACTGACCCTACATACTCCTATGAAAGGAAAACAAATCAAATAATTAAAGATCTCAAAGTTAAATATTACATTAATGACGATACTTACAAAACCTTAACAAAACACAACTCTGCTATACCTCGGATTTATGGTATCCCCAAGATACATAAAGAGGGTGTTCCCCTTAGACCCATCATCAGTAATGTTGATTGCCACAGTAGAAATCTTGCGAAGTTTATGGCCAATATTTTAAAATCAGCCTTCAGCGACTATAACCAGTTCAGAATACAAGATTCCTTTGCTTTCGCTACAGCCACTAATAATCTCACTATACCTGAAAAACATGTTCTAGTATCCTTTGATGTAGTCAGTTTATTTACCAACATACCTACTGAATTAGTGATCAATATAATAGAAGAAAATTGGTTCCTAATTGAACCTATCACTCCCATACCGAAACCTAAGTTCATCGCTCTTCTGAAATGGGTATTTAACTCTGTCTATTTCATCTATGAAGGTGAAATCTACCAGCAAATACATGGTACTCCGATGGGCAGCCCACTATCACCCATCATCGCTGATATAGTCATGAACTATATACTTAAAGAGGTCAACGAACAGGCCCATTTTCCCTTTGGATTTATGTACCAATACGTAGACGATCTCGTTTGTACTCTTCCTCCAGAACGTATTCAAAACGTTTTAGACCTTTTTAACAATGTTAATAACAAGTTACAATTCACTTATGAAGTAGAACAAAATCAATCCCTACCTTTTCTTGATACGTTACTGGTCAAGGTGGAAAACACCATTAAGCTGAGATGGTACAGAAAACCATCAAATTCAAACAGATTACTAAATTTTAACTCACACTGCCCCTTAAATATAAAATTAATCTCATATTAGCCATGAAAAATAGAATACTAAAAATAACACACCCTCAATTTATAAATGAGGATTTAAAAATACTTCTTGATATCCTACGTAAAAATGATTTCCCACAACATCTGACCAAAAGAATCCTTTTCTCAAGCCAACATCCCTACAATATTAATCTACCCCTCAACAATTCCACTGCCAATAATACACAGGGCCCCATATACAAATCACTGATTTATATCCCCAAACTGACCGATAAAATTAAATTGTTATTTAAGGATACTAACATCAATATTGCTTTCACAACTGCCATACCTACCCACAATTTTTTCACTAAACTTAAAACTAAACTTCCACTTAACCAACACCATGATGTAGTTTACGCAGTTAAATGTATTGACTGTCAAAGTTATTACATTGGTCAAACAACTCAAAGATGGCGCGAGCGCGCTGTCCAACACAAAAGCGATTTCAAAAAGCCCAAAAATGTGCCCTTGCGGCACACGTCCACCAAACCAATCACAACATAGACCTTGAAAATCCGGTTTTTTTATTTAATCAAAATAACTACAATAAAAGGTTAGTCTTGGAGAATTTAGCTATAAATAGAATCACCAAAAATTTAAATACAAAAGAACAATCGTCATCTCTTTCCAATATCTATTCAAATATAGTTGAAAACATTAAAATAAAGCTCTAATAGGCTTTTGTTCTTTCCCCACATTATGGTTGATTTTTCTTTTGTAGTCCCCTGTATGTGCGACATCTATTTATCCTCGAAAATTTGTTTAAAAGAAAAATTTTTTGCCTTCTGGACATCTCACTTACACATGACATTGCATCCGATTTTAAAATATTATTTTACATTTATTGTTCGTAACGTCCCATTTACAAGGTTTTAAACTAATATAACATATTAAATTTAGTGACAAAGTACATACCAATTCTCAAAATCAGTTAATAGTAGGTGTACATAATTACTACACGGTGCATTAATGCCTGAAGCAAGTTTCAATGTCTACACAAATTTAAAGTAAAGCCAAATGTAAGTTTTTCACAGTTAAATTTAAAACTTGTAAAAATTTATTACTGTTTGTTAATAAATATGTCTGAGGAAGGAGAAAATTAGTCTCCGAAACGTCACAAGGCTAAAATACTTGTTTTATTAAAAAACTAAACCCGAATTCTGTGTTAATCACAGTAACTTCATTACATCTATATATATATATATATATATATGTAGAATATATGTAGAATATATGTAGAATATATGTAGAAAGCTTTATATTGAAGTAACTGGACACGTGAAATAAAACAATCTGGAGTCCAAAAAAGTTGTAACTAAACATTATAGAAGCATAAAATATGATGATCACCCATGAGCATTTAGATGGGTTCGAAGGTTCTGTTACTGACTTGTAATATGATGGCATATATATAAGTTGTTTAACCATTAGACTAATTCGCAATGCCTTTTAACATATTTTCTTGTTTAGATTAAATAAGGTTGGATATATTTCTGCAAGTTGATTTACTTGCTGTTCATCACAATTTCTTGTATTTCTTGTAAGTTCTCCTCATTGACACTAGTTAACGTGCCAGTGATTACTTTCATGTGCCCTACACATGTCTTGATGTACTTACATACGTATACATAGTATATATTTATCTAAGTATCTGTCAAGAACTTTATACCTACACTTGAGCGAGAGTTATAGGTGTAATTAAGAGAAAAGTGTATATAAAATACATTCTCTCGGGTAAAAGTGGTTTTTTAAGGTCGCAAGCCAGAATATAGAGTGTGCAGTAACAAACGTTTATCTACCATTGCTTTGATTGATTAATATCTAAATTGCAAAACTAAAATTTGGTAATGATTATGTTTACTATCGTTCGTAAATTGCAGTCACAACCAAAAAAAATCTTCTATTACTCCAAATATGTAATTTTGATATATTGTATCTTTGATTCAAATTAGGATAACATACTCGTAAAAATAGATGCGAATATGAACAAATGTATTGTTGTTCTTCTTGGAGTATTGCTTAGCATTCTGGTTTAATACTATTGTTATAGAATAATAGGACAAAGATGCCAGGTTTTCATTACTTTCCCGGTGCTTTACCGTAATTAGTTGTGCTTGTATAAATCGGCATTTCGAACCACTGTAACCATTAAAACTTGTTCGAACTACTAGCTACCTGAATGTTTTGTCAACTATTAATTATCACAAACTTCGAACTCTGTTCGTCAATTGCAGGGCGTGATTCTGTTGAAAATCGATAAGCTTCGCATATCGGAGAATACACATATACACTTTTTGTCGATTTGCATGATGAAATGTTTACTTGTTTTTCTTTATATTGTCACATTAAAATCGATGTCTAGAATGCTTTGAAATGTACAGTGACGTGCTTTAGTACTGACTCAAAGTGCCATAAAACTTTATAAATATAACCCTTATATACGACTATATATAGCCGACTGCCCTCGAGCGGTGAGTCAGTACTAAAGCACATCACTGTACCTCAGTTGCTAATGTTTTACGACTGCTGGCAGAGGTATGTACGTAGGTAGGAACATTGTAAGTACTGGCACGATTTAATCTTCCTTTTTCTTTCTACTTACATTATTCAGCTATGTCATTACTAATCAATTATATTTTTTTTTTCATCAATATGTTGTGACAAAGCATTAATGCGTCATCTGGATTCAAAAATTTGAGACATGTGACAAATGCTTGCAGTATTGATTGATATACAATTTAGATAAGGAAGTAAGTAACTTACTCAGACGAGTAAGTCGCAAGTATTTCCATAACTACTGTAAACATCTGAACGCATAGGACGCTGGGATTTATTTGAAAATTTGTAAACATAAAATTTAAGAGACGTATGTTGGAGTAACCAGGAAACGATTTATATTCAAGCATTGAACACGTTTTCTTTTTTATTTTTCAAACTTCTCCGCCATTGTAACGTATTTCCTATTATACATACTAGTATTAACAGTACAGTCTAATTGGAATCACAAAATGATATTGTTTGTATATAATGACGAATGTAAGAGTATGTTGAATATTTTGAATCAATTATCGTTTCTGTAGAAAGTTGATAGCTAAATTTTCTATTAAAAGTAAATAACTACCTAATAGATTTTAGAAATCAGTCGCCGAAAGAAAGAAAATTCTAGTGGAAAAAAAAGGTCCCACTACTTATAGAATTATGCAGTGATAATTTGTCTCTATGAGGAAAAACAAACAAAATCAAGAGTCTCCATTCTTCAAATACTACCAAATAATAATAGTGCAATGTAAACTGCAAGCAACACTTTCCAGCCGTAGCAGAATAATAATAGCTTCTGGTAAGGAGCTGTGGAAGTTCAACATTTCTAGAATTTGCTGAAGCACAAAACATAAGTAAATATTAAGCTTTCGAGACAGATTTAAAATGAATATATAAAGAAATATTCATTAACAATGTCCAATCAAGTAACTAGTAAAGCTAACTGATAAGATGTTGCTCTAGTGTTAGTACATGTTCCAAAATTATGAAAATGTACGAAGATAATATGTGATGATATTTCGATGCTAATGCTACAGGTTTGCTACGTTGCTGTTGTTTCTTACTTAACACATTCATCATAAGAGATGTAAGATCGATTAGCTTGTTATATGTATGTGCCATCTAAAATTTAGTTGTAGAGTTTTAGTTAGCCGTTCAGCTATGCCACCGTGGGTTCAGCTGCAAAACCGCTCTGTTGAAACTTCTAAATGATATTTTGATTGCAAGTGATAACGGCCTTATGTCGTATCTTATGTTACTGAATTACAGCAAGGCATTTGACAGCTATGTTGAAAGGGCTTATATGCAGTTAAGAAAGCTGTTTCCATGTAGACATGTGTTCGTTGAGAAAATAAAAAAAACTATTCTGCGAATGTCTTGCGCTTTCTCAATTTCCATTCTGTGTTCTGGTCTATCATTCAGCAGTAAATAGTTTTACAAGAGATCACATACACAAGGTAAATTTTTTAGTTTGTCCCGAAGGATTATTTTACATCTTCTGCCTGTTTATCTATGTATTTAAGAGATGGGCTAACACAAGTTAAAGCACATATTTGCATATATGTATTAGCAATATGATATCTAGCGGATTTATACTTTAATAGGTAGGTCTCTCAAGTCAGTGTGGATGTTGAATTATATATTAGATGACCGAAAAAAAACTAAAAGTTAGGTGTTTGAAATTAGGTATACTAAAAATATTTCTGATTATAGATTTTAAAGGAAACGTCATACATTTTTATCTATACCTGGATGTTAACAAGTGAACCAATTTTATAGAATATACAAATAAAAAAATCATTTGTTTGAATATAACTGCAGTATATACATATGTATGTATATGAGCAGATTTAAGAATAATTTTTCATACAAGTAGCATATTCTTTTTGTCAAGCAATCGTATATCCTAGAATGAACTAAAGTTTAAGATTAATGAGTGATGCATATTATATTCAGATTGCGGACTGGAAAAAAATTATGTACCGGGTGGCCAATCTCCGAAAGGGTTTGCAGTACAGCTTCAGAAACAAAATATCGGTGACTAAAGTGGCCCCGAGAAACATTAAATTTTCATTTTATACAAAATTTACCAACTTAAGGTCTATCACAAATATGAAAATCGGAATCTTTTGAAAATTCCGCATATTTTACACTATCCAATTTTTTTGTAGTTTGCCAAATAAGAGTAGTGGAGGAGGAAAACTTATAACTCCGGTTCTGTTGAAAGGAATTTTGCAAATTCAGTTTCGTTGGAATCAGTATTACTTCTTCAATCAAATGCTTACAAATTCGAGCCAATCTTATAAGTGACATGTATGCTAGAGGGCGCTCTATAATTTTTTTCGATAATTTTGCTTTTTATCGAAAATATTAAATAGAAACACATTTTTGACGCCAGATTAAAAATGTAGGCTAAATTACCAACAAATCAGCGAAAACCTCGTATTGATATCTTTTATCTATCCGAAGATATCTTAAGAAACGTGTGCATGTAAGAATTTCTTCTATAAATTGAAATTATTCTGCTTCCCCTGAACGCAATTTAGCAAATTTGGTCTTATTAGAAAGGATTTTTCTTGGCCTATGTTTAGTGATTCAAATTATTTAATATTATTCTGTCCATCACCGCTAAAGAACGTTAAGGAAATTTAAATATGTAAATTTTGTGATATTCATATTTGTCACACACCTTAAGCTGGTAAATTGTGTATAAAATAAAAATTGGAATTTTTGGTGTTCAGTTACGCCATTTAGCGGTCATCCAACACTTCCTAAATAATTTCTAGATGTTTCTCGGAGCCACTTTAGTCAGTGATATTTATATATTTAGAAGCTGTACTGCAAACCGTTTTTGAGATATGCCCGAGCGCTATTCTTAGTTGGCCACCCGGTACAATAATTGTCATTAGCGGTTTGTTACCATTGACTAACGTTTAAATTTTACATATTCTTCGTATTATTTTGCAGATCGCCATGAAATACTATTCTCGTTAGCAATTACAAATGCTTTCAAGTTTTGTAATCATAGGCTGTGTAAATATTAAAGTCATTAATATAGGTATATTCAGAAGAAGCTTGTTGTCTATGTATCTGCATATTAATTTACATTGTAGTACTTTCATGGCTAACACGGCAATTTCATCTTCGACTATGAAATGTTAACCTGATAATACCTAGCTTTACGTGTATGCATGTACTTGGCTCGGATTAAATGGCTAAGAAGTGCTATTTATGCAAGCTGTGACGGCGATGTCGGGTTTATACCTAGATACTATTTGCTATTATATAAGTGCGCACACTATGTTTTATCAAACAGCATATGAATTTATGTACGCGTTTTTAAGAATTGTCTTAAGAAGACTAATATTCCTAAAAGAAACAATAACTCCATTTCAAGAACAAAGTTGCGACCTTAAAGAAGGAGTGCCATTCAAGTGGTACTTATTGCCCTCACTACCATCTCTATAAAATGATGATTGCGAGAATAACAACGGGATGCAATTGGACGAACTCAATTATTCGGTCACAACAGAAATGATTGATTCTTACTCGGTTGAATTCGTCATTAGGTAATCATATTCATTCATTCATCAATATTGACGTTTATCTTTGATTTGCAATTTCTTCAGTCAAATCATTGTAGCCATTAGTATTCCTACTATGTTATACACATAATAAGAATGCATCCAACAACTGTGTAAATATTTCTAAAGTATTTGTACAAGTTTTTGCCAAAGCCGATGCTGAGATGTCGATGACACTTTACAGGTTAAAAGAATTCTTTGTCCTAAGAATAACTTATATTCTTTTATTGGCTCTTTAATTTTAAAATTAAAATCTCGCAAACCATACATATAATTTTTTTTATAATGTTATTGGAAGCACATTACATAATGTTAATTGTGACGCTAGCTATTATAATGTAATAGTTTAAGAAACTTGGCTTCCTTTTCTATGGATTTTATATTAAATCATTTGCACACTACCGGAGTTAAAAATTCATCGGTTGACGTATAATACTTTAAACTTTATTCGAGCATATGGTAAAATTTATGATGTTTTTTAACAGGAATTATTTATGCGCGGTAGCATGCGAGCTGAGTGTTAAAAATTGCGGTCTTTTGTATACCATTTTACAGGTTAGGCGCGGTAAATGGAAAGGTGCCAGCTACACTGATGGGCAGTACCTGTAAAAGCGCAGTAGATTTAGATAAGTACACGGAAAACGTTTCTAAAGTTGTTATCGTTGTAAATTTATGCTATTTTCGGTGTAAATAATTAAAGAAATTAACGCACGGGAATTTGTAGTTTACAAGCTACTATATTTAAGTATTAACTTAAGATTGAAGTCAGATAAAACAACATGCAGATGTTGAGCTAATTAGAGCAACGACCAAAGTTACTTCAAATAAGATGCACGCGAACTGAAAATAGCAGTATCATATACAAGGATAAAATAGTAAATATTTGAATTAGTTTGTATTTTAAAGGAGATCACCTTGTTTAGGTATTCTGATTCAAATTTGTTAGTGAAGTGGAATTAGATACTGTGCCCAAGTTACAAAAGTGTCTTTCCAGATTCTCGACTTATTTATTATTAAAGAAAATTCAAAGAAATTTAATATTATTTTCAACTTTTAACCGCACAGCCATCATGTTGAAAAACATTCTTCCGAATTGTTAGCGACATGCGCTCGATTTAAATTTTCTTAACGCCTTTTAGTGGTGGCAATTTGAATTACTAGCAATTGCTTAAGAAAAATCCATGATAGCCACTCTATTAGCCACCCATATCTCCAGATTTGACTTCTGTAGATTTTTATTTGCGGGGGCGAATAAAAGAACTTAGTATTGCAACCCGACCCACTGCTCGAGCCAACGTGATCGTGAGAAGAGGAAATGCCGTTTAAAGTATTTCTAGGGCTGAAATAGAGTCATAGTTGAAAAAAGTCTTATCTACTCGTTGTACTCCCTAAATAATTTACAGATCTTTTTCGCAGGCACTGTAGTAAATGATATTTTTTTATCGAAACGGTATTATTAACCGTAGATATGACCGAGCGGCATTTTTATCTGGCTAGTCGGCTTTATGTCTGATTACATTTTGTCCGAATACCATTGTTTTTCTTGTATGTTATATTGCTTGGTGTGCTCCGCTACATGTTTGTAGAGCTTCAATGGCTGTATAGACAACATTAGTAATAGTCGAAATGTGTGCATTTCCAGGTGCTTCACATGCGACGTCAGAAACAGCTTCTCTCTAAACAGGCACAGTTTGTGTATTAAGTAATGTCTTCCCATTTGAAGAGAATATCAAACTTTCTTCCGCTCAACGCCGATTCGTTGGTGTTCGTATGGTAGAGATACCTATTCTTAATACCTAAGTATACATTTCAAGGGGCATTTACGAAAACGACCGAACGGGTATGAGCGGAAGAAAGTTTGATAAGCGCTTCAATGGGGAAAAGATTACTTAATACACAAGCCTTTTTGAGATTTTAGAATAATTGACATTCATACTTTCCATTACACCTTTTGATCGTTATAATTGCTTTGTTATCCGCCAGAAAATGTCTGCAAAGATATCGCTAGTTTTCCTTAAGGATGTTTCCTTTCTTTCCAGTTTCTGAAGTCTATCGCTTTCAGGATGGCCTTATTGAACTCTGGTTATATAAGCGTTCCAGTTACTAGTCGGGTTTACTCTGTTAACGGATTTTGATGTTTCTAATCTGAATTTGATAAGACCGTCGTGCTAACAGATCACTCTGGGCGAGGCTCTCTTTGGTTAACGTTTAATAGATCGTATCGATTTCAGCAAAGTAGTCCATCTCAAGGTGTTCTCTATACAATTCTCACTCAGTCAGTCTCAATTTATTGCACTCATTAGGACTGCACTTGTCCGATTTTTACGTAATTTTATTATTAGATTATAGATGCTTGCAAGCGTAAGTAAGGTGCTATCACATTTTCTACTTTCCAATACTACAATGCATTGAACACTGGAAGGTATGTGTGTATTTCATAATCGAATATAATGTAATCGTTTTGTATCTCTATTGGGTTAATACATGTATCCCCTGTTAAGCGTTTTATACCGTAATAAAGTGGAAATATAAGGTTAATGTAATTTGAACTTGTGATATATTCATACATTAATCTAGACATGAACCACACATAACTCAGGATCGACGGTGTAAATCCATTAGTCGATGTTCGATATCCATTAAGCTGTCAGGAATCAACCTTCTCATGTTAGACATCCGAAGAGATTTTACCCGACGATCTCTATAATTACGAACGGAGAGTTTTACTTTTCTCTTTTTGATACTTTACGTGCTTTATAGGTATACCACATTAAGGAAAATAATGGTACCAATTTATTCATTCATGATATTTATTCAGCCATATTGTCAATGTTTTATCGGATAAAAACGAAACTATTAGGAATGCAAACGAAATACTGTGAAATGGGAGGGGAGAGGTAATGAAAAATTTTGATACTGCTACGTGCTAGGATCATACAGAAACACATAAATATGTAGAATAGTGTAGTTGTTTTACTACAATCATAAAGTCTAATTTGCGATTTTGCGGAAGTAAAGACTTACGATTAGTAGATGTTAAAAATTTGATACAAGTGTAAATTAATGGATATAATCGTCTCATTTTAACAAAAAGAAAAGTATCAATATAACAAGCCATTTTTTCTTAACACAAATATATTGTTGAATTAATACTATACTTGCTTTTAGCAAAGTGGTTTTGATTAAATTGACCAAGGTGTTAAACATATTAATACGAATTTCGAACATGGTAACATAAGAACAATTAGTCGAACGTGTAAGGAGCGAAAGAGAAGTATGGACGAGTTAGATAAGTTAGAGTGATTATTGGCAGCTTAGCATTACTACCTCTTTGACATAAGTACCCTAAATACCTGGATATTTCTGAAAAAACTAAACTGGAAGCGGTCAACTCCTTGAATCTACTTAACATTGGTTTTTGCCTAAAGAAATCAAACTAAATGTAGAGTATTGCACACTTAAGAAACATTCAAAGCTTGAATGAACTAAAACTATGAATAATACATCTTGGTGTATTTTAGAACAATGAGGTTGTACTACACGAAAAACACACGAACTTGGAGTCATGAACTATGAAACGAACAAAATTATTAACAAGCACAGTTTTGTAGTGTTGACTTTCTTACTTTCTTATTTGAAACAAACATATAGAGTTGACAACGGATCACTTATTTGTATTTAAACTTTCTTTAAACTAAATTTTAAGAATATTTCGATACTTTGCCTGACGTGATATCGGTTTGATGGCTCACCACCGCCTCCACGTATTACTGATTTTATATCCAGGTACTGTACTATATTTGATAATGGTGCTTATACAGATAAGAATATGGAGTTTCCTGTTGACTATCCATCCAAAAGGCCTGAATTTTGAAATAATGTATGCTACTTGTATCGTATAAAGTGCGTGTTTGCTTAGCAAAATGCAACTTTATAGTGCCATTTGTTTAACTCTGAAACTAAGCCTTCTTAAGTGAAATATCGTCAGAAAATTAGTCATTTCTATCTGCGACGTTTAGTTATTATTTCAGTACTACGGTTAGACATGAAATAATGCATTAGCCTCAATTAAAGAAATTACAAGGGACTCGTTCGAAAATTTCAGGTATTATTCTTTAAAAATCAATTACATATTTTTGTTGCGCATAGTGAGGAAAGACTTGATTACTTTTAAATCTCTTCTAATTTTTTCGCCATTTTCTATATGTATTTACATAGTGGTACAAAGCTCAAAAATGCAAATTACTTTATTCAGATAATGCTGCAGTTCCAGATAGTGGTGTAATTACCGAATTTGTCCGCTTAGTATATATCTTTACAAACGGAATTATCAAAGACAAGACGAAGGATCTTCTACAGTTAATTCTCCCTAGTAAATGTACAGAATAACGTTTGTACTACTTACGTCGAGACTAAATTTAGGTCATTGATAGCTATCTAGATGTAGAACAATACGAAATTTAATTATTTAACCGATCTTTGTACACGTTTTCAGCCACAAATAAATGTAGATTTCCTTAGGGCGTCACTCCTAAAACATGTCCATAAATCTTGGAATATTTCTCTTTTTACGGTGTCGTGTTGTGCGTCGTAATCTGAGCGTTTCTCTGTGTATTTGTGTATCCTTGTTGTATATCTGTAAGTGTAGGGCTGATAGTAAGATTACATTCTGGACTGCTGGACGTGAGCGTCTCGGACGACACGCGAATGGGCGTTTGGGCGCGTTAGGGCTTAAATCAACGCAATTTAATGTGCAGTTCACAAAATAATTCGTTCGGCTTACAACCGGTGATCATGCAACTTACAGCTGTTTAAATGAATAACAGCGAATACAAATAGACGTGGAAAAGAGAGTGCATTAATTACATTCATTTCAGATTTTTTAAACAAATAAAATAAGATTTTAATGTAATTGTAATATAACAGATAGTTTGATCTCAGAAAGTTCTTTTAAATATAATATGTAAATCGACGGCTACCATTAGCAGCAAAGCAACTTGCGTCAAATACCTCAGGGGGGATATTATGGAAAAGCAATATACAAAAAAGTGACCAAAGGAGTGTTGCAACACATGTACCAAATACTGAAGCGACATGTTAATTGTTTACTTATTATTACTAATAGGCTTTCGACGATTTGAGTTCTAAAAATGTTAGTTCGTACACGTGTGCATATATGGGGGTTAAGAGAAAAAATGGGTACCAGAATTATTTATAGACCATAGTTGACTCATAGCATTCAGACGAGATTTACAGTATCTAAAGCAGTTCTGAGTTTCCCTTTAGTTAAGTAACTGGATTTTTTTGCTGGATATATAGTCAAGAAATAACAATGATAAACGGTTAACAAATTGTCATATACTGAGAAATAATTAAGGTAAGAATTACTGAAATTAGAGATAAAAGGTAGAAACAAGAAAATCTATATGTATGAGAGTTGATTATTAATCTTACCAAATAAAACAAACCAATATTGTGAAACAAAAAAGGTATTGTTAGATATTTTGCGTGTTACTCAGAATGAACCATTTAAACAAGAAATGAGCGCAACGTAGCACGTCGCTGATCATAATAGTTGAGCTGGTTAGCAAATACAGAAAGAAATATAGAATGAATAGCAAAACAAATGTGGTATAAATGGGTCTCAAACCTTTAAAATTTTTTTTTATATGTGGTGAGTGTTAGTTGCAACGGCATCTTGTGCTGGCTTATGTGACTATCGTTGCAACACTTGGTGTGTAAGTTGTGTGTTAAATATGTTCAAATGATTTTGTTACCTAACTCTCTCGTCGCGTATAGCACTGTGCTGTTCAACACTTTGTTTCCGGCGAATGGTGGATCGATAAGGATACAATTCCCTCAGAAAAATGTCACCGTCAATTACAAAGAATTATAAAAACGGTTGAAAACGGTTAGAGGTACGAATAGAGAATGTTTAAGCAAGTTGACATAAAATCTAGAGAGGAATCCAAAAATGTAGAAATATACATATATGGTGTTATATTTAAAACAAAAAATTTAAACTTTGTGCAGCAAAAATGGAGCATCCTGTATAAATGAAATTAATTTTAAAACGTACCATATCAATTCAAGTAACTTGTTTGCATTTTTTTTTCAGTATAACGTTTACAAACTGGGATGTGGTACTTGGACGCACTAAGGAGACAGCCTGTATTTATGTACATACGACGGAAAAGTCGTAGTGTTACTAGCCTCGAGTGTATCGTTACACTATACATCAAACTTAAGTGTATATCGCTATGTAATATTATTAAATAAGCAAGAGAGAAATAGAAGCGAATCATGATGATATCCTATGTGACAACTTAAAAGAACGAAGACAAAAGGGACGAAAGGAAACGCGGAGCGGTTTCGGATAGTTACACATTTCGCTACGTGTCGCTTGTTTCCGCGTCTTTTTTCGAGACTAGCGCGAGGGGATGCTCGGTTTACATTTACAATATGTGCATCCGGTTAGACGACATATATCGCCTCAAGTTAAAAAGCACAACCACTTTGAAGACGGGTTCTCAAGGATCTTGAGTTGACACAAAGATGGTTTGTTAAAAGAGCGTAAAAGAACAAAAGGAAAAGAAAGGGAGCACATAGTAATAAGTACGTGTGAGTAGAGCAATTTAAGATATTAATTTTTCGCAAATCAAACTAAAGCAAATATATGTACATATAATAATATATACATACATATTTGAGTACAATGTTTTTGAGTATACAGATTATAGTAGCATTAAACTAATACAATAAATCAACTGTAATTGTAGCATATATTCACTTTGTGTCATTAACGTGCACAATTATGCATTGCAAAGGTAAACAATTCATTCAAACAATTAATTTTACTAATCATTCAATAAATTTAATTCATTATATTTAAAAATGTACTATAACATTGATATTTCCTTTGAGTTAGGACTTGTGTGGTCATCTCATGATTGCTTTGGATGCTTTTATTGTATTTAATTGTATTGCGGTTTTTGAAGAATTTAGTGTGTAATTATAGTTTTTTTTTACATAAAATTTTCAAATCTTACTTTGTTGCGTTGGCCTCTGTCTGATTTGATAGTCTGAATTTTCTATGGGTTGTACCATACATGTGATTTATGATGTCATTTGTGTTTGGTCGTGTATTTTCCGATTCGACTCGAATCTATTTGCAGATCTTTTTTCGTATTCGGTCATCAGAATTTGTAAAGGTATCTTGATTGCTATTGTACATGATTTCTGGTAGCTAAATACCGTTCTGTAGACTTGCTTGGTTGAGAAGCCTCGTAATAATCGCTATAGTACGAAACGACGTCAGAATAATCCACCTTAATCGGAATATCGAAACCCCAAAGGCCGGGGTCATTCAGCCCTTCTATAGTCTTTCTTAATTTTGATTTTTTTTTTCGTTCACATCTGGGGTTTAATGTTTTCGGGTAGTCTAGCCTATAAGGCTACCCCTTGCTACTGAATTAAAATGTAATATTACATGGGTTGTCATATAAATGATTGAACAAGACTTTGATGATAAGAGAAACCGATTTTATAGATATATTGGTTAACCGAAATCTCATAGTAATTTTCTTGCTTATGAAAAATCCAAAGATTTTGAGGCTGGTTTATTTTATTTTAGTTGGTTTACTGCTCTTCCGAATGTAATAGGTAATAGAATTATTCTAATTTATATTCAATTCACAGTATTTCTGTTTGGCTGCGTCTTTTGTAGATATGTATTTAGATTCCGCCCTCACCGGTTCTACATATTCATATTACTGTTCAACTTTATTTAATTTTTCTTAAAACTTTCAACAATTTGTCGATAATTTGTAATTCTTTTAATCAACTATTGTAATTTTTTTTATACAGGAGTATTTATTTTGTGCTAAAGTTATAGTGTCCACTATAGATAAACTTGATCAATTCGCTATACATATACTTAGTTAGGACATGTTTAATTATAGATGTATTTAAGGTATGTTTTGTTTTGTTTTTTGTTTAATTAAAATATAAGTGACTTTTTTATGATTCTCACTTTCAATACTCGTTTCGATTTTATGTCAGAAATCTATTTAAATAATTCATTTTGAATTTGTATGAACTTTTGAAAGAAGTTTTTTATTTATGATGTTACAGCACAAAAATATCTGGGCATATACATATTTCTTTTAACGCAGAATATGAAATAATGGATGTCAGATTGACGACTAGCAAGAGGGATGCCAGGGAAGTTGGCGCACTATAGAATTTTAAACCGTTAGTCAGCAAACGTCTGGTGCTACCTTTATAATCGAGATCCGACTCACAATTTCCCAAACTATTCACATGACATTAAATATCACAGGCTTTCATTGAAATTGATTACAATTCAATTTTGCATAAAAAGGGATGCTATAACATGTAAGTAACATATCTTCAATTTAATAACAACGAAGCTTGTGTAGAAAATTCGAGAAACTTTATACTATTATATATAAAATTGTTATTTATAATTTAAAACAAAAAGTTATACATAATTTTGGTTAATAGGAATGAATTTGGCTCAAAAGACATCGTGGGTGCGTGATCCGTTTTTCTATAATTTCTATAATTGAGTTCTCTATGATAGTAAGCAAATTAGGTCCCCGCACACATCACAATGTTCATAGATATTTAACATAACGGTTGTGTATTCGTTTGTCTGATGCTTTCCTTCCTAGCTCCCTTCCAAAATATATATACAGGCTTAGTTTTAAATAGCTCAAAATAAAAAAGTGGCTGAAAAATACGTACAAATCAATCCTAAATACAAAATTTCTGGTTCTGTGTGCACTGAGTAATGAGAAAATGATATTTCTTTAGTCGGGTCCGGTCCTGACGCATGTTACATGCAGAGTTAACGCTGCGATATACCTACTCACATGTTGTTTAGTATGCACTCGGCGTTTGCTGCGAATGCATTCGTTCGCAATGGCAGGGTATACGAATGCCGAATATACCGATATGATTTTAATTTATGGAGAAACAGGGCAAACTAGTCTTGCAGCAAGAAATTTGTACGCAGAGCGTTTCCCAAATCGACGTGATCCGTCGACTGCGACAATTGTGGGAGCTGTCGTAAGAGATCACGCAGAGTACTCCAAGCAGAAGAGGAAATTTTAAACATCGTGGAAGCGAATTCCTCCCTAAGTACAACAACCCTAGCACAGCAAGTAAATGTGTCTCAAAGTACCGTGCATAATATTCTGAAAACGAATTTACTGCATCCATATCCAACGCGTGCAAAGGTTAACGGAACTAGATTTTCCCCACCGAGTTGCCTTCTGCCAGTGGTTTCAGCGCAGAGAAGTTCAACAGCCAGATCTTTCATCAGTAATTATCTTCACTGACGAATCTACGTTTACCAAAGATGGTAGTTTGAATTGCCATAACATTCTCCATTGAGCAGACGAAAATTCCTACGATATACAACAAGGCTCCTCGCAAGTTAGAATATCCGTAAATGGTTGGGCAGGGTTGGTAGGCGATCAATTACTTGGACCGCATGTGCTCCCACAACGATTAAATGCAGAGTTGTATCTACAGATTCTCCGGGATGCATTACCCGAGTATTTGGATGACATACCATTGGCGATACGACGACAATTTATTATGATTTATACACGACTGAGCACCCGCACATAGTAGTAGAGCTGTTCAAGCATTTTTAAACGAACTTTTCCCACATTGGATTGGACGTGGAAGTCGCACTCCGTGGCCAGCTCGTAGTCCAGATCTAAATCCCTTAGACTTTTTTCTGTGGGGATACATGAAAAGTTTAGTGCATGATCGCCGTTTCGTATTGAAAATGCCGAAGATCTGCGAGATCGCATTTTTGTTGCAGGAGAATGCATTCGCGACGACATGCCAAACTTTACGCGGGTACATAATAACTTTCGTCGCCACTGATGACGGCTCATGGTGGACACTTCGAACACCTTTTGTAAATATTTTATCCTGTTTCTTCTACATACATCGATCCTTGTCAGTATCACCACAAATTTTATAAAAAGAAAAAAAATTATAACAAATTACTAAAATCCAGTATGTATTTGTAAAAACAGCACTTCCAAGAGAAAAATGATCAGCTGTACGACAGAGAAAAGCTAATTCGCAAACTCAGCAACTTTATAGGTCACTCAATTTTCCACCTATTCTTTCTGAATTCTAATACATACATATTTGTTTTATCTCTGTTTTTTTCTCGTGCAAATCGCAAACAGCTGCGTTTCAATAGACTATTCACTATTCATAAAATCTAACAATTTCTTATTGATTTTTACTTGAATATGCCTGAACTTGAATAATCGGCGGTATTTGTACTGCATTTTGGAACCCAACATTTAGAAATTTTTGATGTATTACAACTAAATTTTTTTTTGATTTATAACTACACATTGATATGTACTCTTCAGATTCGTGTAGTTTAACAGCTATTTTACCCGTATTTTACCCCCTACATTATCTTCCGTAATTTCACGAAATGCATAATACTGATGTCTTTGGGCAGTTGCATAAACTCGAATTTGTATATAGTTCTCGAATTGCCAATTTCACGCATCGTTTGTGTAGCAAACGAATGTAACTATTGACGATGCTTGTCTTGTGTGTGTACTTTACCTTTACTATTCGATTCACGACCTTAAATTTAAAGATCGTATGCGTTGGCGCTGTGTTTCATATTTCTATTGAAAGCTTCTACGTAATATTCTCTTCTGCATTGATTTTAACTTTATACGTATACAGGGTCCGGCAACGAAGCGGGGACGGAAGATTACACGCTTATTTGAAAGTTTGTCAAATATTTAGTCATCGGATATTCTTCCGCACCATCAAGTGCACGTTTTAAAAATATTTTGTTTTATACAGGGTGTTCCAGATGGAAATGCCAGACTAAAGTTGCATTTTTTTAAATGGAACACCCTGTATATTAATAGAGAAAATGATCCGCGCTTGAAAGCTGGTTACAACGATATAATGTTGTATAGGTCTAAAGTTGATAGTTTCTATGTAAACAATGATTTTACTTGATAAATTGATACATTTCAGTAGGCTATTCTGCATAGGGAAAAACAAAAGATTCGAAACCAACAGAGTAGAATATTTTTTACTAGTATGGACTGTCGTTACTATGTGAAATAAATTCTGCAACTGCTCGCTTTATACAGGGTGTTCACAATTTTGCAAAATCGAAGAAATCTCGACATTTTTAAATGGAACACCCTGTATATTGTCAGCTCATTGGAAAGCCCTTTTACTACGCTTTCTATTGATACCTCATTTGATGCATTTAGGATAGATCATTTTCTAATTATTTCTTTTTAAAGTTGAATTAATGAGAAATGCTTGTATTCTTAGAAGCTAACTTGCACTTCAAACCTACTGTAAGATCGGATATTCAACAAATAATCCATAAATGATCTATAACAAGGAGAAACTCAATTTAGTATGAGAAACAATTGATTTTCACTCAGCGGTATCAGTTTTAAGCTTGTATACTAATAACCAAGTTGTAAAAAATTTCGTTTTGTGTTATACAGTATTTCGTTCAATTTTTAAAATAAATTATTATAATGATTAATTTTAGTAGATACTCAACAAACACGAGCTCCTACTTTCAATAGTTGTTACCTTTGAAATACCATCTATACTTACATCTCTCCACATACAGAACATTTAGAGCGACTAAGGCCAGCTAGAAAAGAGATAGATTTAGAGTGGAGCGGTTGTAAAACATACAGAATAGCACGCTCGCCAATGCGTTAATTTCGTATATGTTTTATAACCGCCCCACTCTAGATCTATCTCTTTTCTAGCTGGCCTTACTCGCTCTAAATGTTCTGAATGTGGATTTTCCTGTATTGTTAATAATACGGCCAGTTCGCTTTGTTTATTGATTACCAGTTTGTTGGTTTCGCCTCTCTTCTAGGTTACACCATCAGTTTCTATAAATTACTCTAATAATCTTTCATTACTCTACTCTACTTGCTAGGAAACAATTTGTTGTACACTCCTCAAGAATAAATATCATATTTACCATTTCTTGAGTAGGTACCTACTAAAATTAGTCAATATAACAATTGCTTTTAAAGATGGAACGAAATACTGTATAACACAAAATGAATTTTTTTACAACTTGGTTATTAAGTATACCAGATACACACCAGATACCTTGATTAGCAGTGAATCTATTGAAAATGCTATATTACTTTATATTAATTTAATGTTTGCTTTCACCGCTGAATGAAAATCAATTGTGTCTCATACTAAATGGAGTTTCTCCTTGTTATAGACCATTTATGGATTATTTGTTGAATATTCGATCTTATAGTAGGTTTGAAGTGCAAATTAGCTACTAAAAATACAAGCATTTCTCATGAATTCAATTTTAAAAAGAAATAATTAGAAAATGATCTATCCTAGGTGCATCAAATGAGATATCAATAGAAAGAGTAGTAAAAGGGCTTTCCAATGAGCTAAAAATATACAGGGTGTTTCATTTAAAATTTTAGAGATTTCTTCGATTTTGCAAAATTGTGAACACCCTGTATAAAGCGAGCAGTTGCAGAATTTATTTCACATAGTAACGACAGTCCATACTAGTAAAAAATATTCTACTCTGTTGGTTTCGAATCTTTTGTTTTTCCCTATGCAGAATAGCCTACTGAAATGTATCAATTTATCAAGTAAAATAATTGTTTACATAGAAACTATCAACTTTAGACCTATACAACATTATATCGTTGTAACCAGCTTTTAAGCGCGGATCATTTTCTCTATTAATATATAGGGTGTTCCATTAAAAAAAATGCAACTTTAGTCTGGCATTTCCATCTGGAACACCCTGTATAAAACAAAATATTTTTAAAACGTGCACTTGATGGTGCGGAAGAATATCCCATGACTAAATATTTGACAAACTTTCAAATAAGCGTGTAATCTTCCGTCCCCGCTTCGTTGCCGGACCCTGTATATATACCACTTCTCAATTTCGATGAAGCAAATTCACAGTAATATATAGCATACGAAAGGGAATTTCAAAGACTATCTATCGAGTAACAGTATCTAATAGAGTCTTCTTACAGAAGATAAGTACTGTACCAGGAAAATAACTTTTTATGGAAATATATGCATATACGTATTCTGTCCAAAAACTATAAAAATATGTTGTCGATATGTCGTAATCCAGTAGACATCACATATCTAACTAGCAATTTCAGAAAATAAAAAAAGATATGTATTGGAAACAGGTCTCGTAATTCTACTGAATACTTCACAGTAGTATCGGACAAGATATCTCAGAGAAAGGAGCCGTACTGCCAGTTAGGACAGGCCATTGCGATAAATAGATAGAGTAAGTAAAATGAAAAAAATATTTTATACAGTACTTCGTTGGCAGAGGATGTTGTAAATAAAAGGTGTCCCAACAGGAACTTGGCGATTTAAATTTCACATTATTTTCAAATAAGGTAACTTAGCAACCTAATATTTGGTATACGTTATCTATAAACTTGTCATTATGCAACGTTTTACGACTGAAGAACGTATCCAAATTGTTCAAATTTATAATGAAAATGGTCGTTCCATTACGAACACAATTCGTCGACTACGCGTTGTTTTTCATCAGAATCATATTCCCAGAAATACGGCAATTAGAAATTTAATGGCAAAATTTTAGCGAACTGGTTCTGTTCTCGATGTAAAGACACCACGACGTCCTCGTAACGTTCGGTCAGTTGAAAATATCGCTAGAGTGAATGAAAGTGTTACCGAAAGTCCAAAAACTTCAATTCGTCATCGGTCACAGTAATTGTCCATCTCAAGATCATCTCTGCAACGAATTTTAACAAAAGACCTTCGGCTACACGCATACGAGATCCAGTTAACACAAGAATTGAAGCCCAGGGACCATCACCACCGCCGTATCTTTGCCAATTGGATTTTGGAGCAAACTGAATTTGATGACGAATTCTGTAAGCGAATCATATTCAGTGACGAAGCCCATTTTCACATAGGGGGTTACGTAAATAAACAGAACTGCCGCATTTGGGGGCGTGAAAATCCTCGAGAGATTATTGAAAAACCCATGCACCCACTACGTGTCACTGCATGGTGCGGTTTCTCGGCCAATGGTGTTCTTGGACCTTACTTTTTTAAAAATGAGTATGGAGAAGCAGAAACTGTCAATGGGGAGCGGTATCGACAGGTGTTGAATAACTTTCTATGGCCTCGTTTGGAAGATATGGGCCTCAACAATCTTTACTTTCAACAAGATGGCGCCACTTGTCACACTGCCAGGGAGACTCTAAATTTACTGCAGGAGAAATTTCCTCGTCGTGTGATTTCTCGAAATGGTAACGTGGATTGGCCTGCATGATCCTGTGATATAACACCGCTGGACTTTTTCCTTTGGCGTTTCCTTAAGGATCAAGTCTACACAAATAATCCACAGACAATTGATAATAATAATAGCGGTTTATTGATTGTACATCCAGGCTTACAAGATAAACAAGAAGAATACAATAAGACAAAAAAAAACCCAAACTGCAATATACATAATAAACATTATCAAAAGCCGATAGTTATACAAAGCATCTGGATGATATCAAATGTTTGGGATCAGCAGCTTAAGATTAAGCGGCTGTTCTACCTCCCAAACACCTCGGAACAAACAAAAAAAAACAAAACAACTCGAGTGCAAGCACTCAATAGCAACACAGTGTTTGTAGAAGATGTAAGGTATAAAATAAACTAGCATTACAATAAAAGAGATAAAAATACTGATATTACAAGCTAAGATATTGTTGACGTAACTGGCGAGTGAGCGACAACGGGCGCAACGAACGCATAGCAGGAGAAAGAGCATTATACAGGTTAGCAATGTTATAGCTAAACGACCTTTTGAACATTTCAGTATGATGAGCTGGAGGAGTTAATAATCCTTTAAATCTCACATTAACCGTATGCACGTCAGTCCTAAATAAGATTTTACGATAGAGGTAGCTGGGCTTTTTAAAATAAATGATCTTATAGTAAAAAATGGTGGATCGGAATTCAGCTCTATGCGCCATGTTCATCCATCCAGCCCACGCAAGTGTATGTGAAATTCTACAATATTTTTTAATTCCATAGATAAATCGAAGACAAGAGTTTTGCAATCGCTGTATTCTAGTTCTGTCCACATTATCCAAACAATTATAATAGACACTCAAACAAAAGTTAAATTTTGAAAGTATCAGTGACTCACACAGAACTTTCTTTAAATGGATATCAAGACAATGTTTACTTCCATATAGAACCTTTAAATGGCTATATGCAATTCTAATCAAATGAGAAACATGATCTTAAATCGCAGATTGGAATCCACATATAAACCCAAATTACGTGTACAATTTGATACGGGAATTACGTGATTATTAACTTTAATTGTAATGTTTTCCATAACAGCAGATCTAGCTTTTGAGCGTCCAAAAACCATCACAGCAGTTTTAGTAGTATTGATTCGAAGGCAATGCTTCGAAGAGACATTAACCAGTGATTCAATCTCTTCATTAATAACAGATACAGCACTTTGTGAGTCATCAGCTGTGAAGGAATAGTAGATCTGTGTGTCATCAGCATAGAGATGATATTTGCAAAAACGTAGAAATTTAACGATTTGAGAAGTGTAAATTGTATAAAGCAGGGGTCCTAGGATGCTGCCCTGCGGAATACCAGATATAATTGGAAGAGGAGAAGACAATCGATTATCGTAAAGCACTTGCTGTGATCTATTACTTAGGTAGGAAGATAAAAAGTCGATACAAATAGAATTGAATCCATTATATTTCAAGATAGAAAGTAGGAGAGAGTGATTGAGAGTATCAAAAGCTTTCGAATAATCTAACAGAACCAGAATAGTAATAAGATTATTATCAGTAGCGCGCAGGATGTCATCAGTGATATGAGCCAAAGCAGTTTCACAGCTAAACCCAGAACGAAAACCTGACTGTTCACTAGGTAGCAGATCGTGACAATCCAAGAAGGAACGTATCTGAAAATTAACTACTTTTTCCAGTAACTTTGATAGCACTGGTAAAATAGAAATGGGTCTCAAATCAGCGAAATTTGAAGCATTACTTGACTTTGGCAGAGGTAAAACGATACTGCGTTTCCAACATTCAGGAAAAACACCCTCCAGCAGACAGGTATTAAGAATGTGCGTTACTACTGGTAAAATAAATGGACAGCACAGAAGTAACATCTTGACGGAAAGGTTATCACAACCCACTGACCCAGACCTGATCGAACTTAATTGCGATTGAACATCAGCGGGTGACAGTAATTTAAAGTTAAATTTCGTGTCAACTTTTACGTTGTTGTCGTAAAAATTTATAATCTCGGTATGAGCATCGATATTTGACATAAAACTGAAAAAGTGATTATTAATATCCTCTACGTCAGCTAAGTGGCGTGGCAGTGTATTGCGTTTCTTTTTAGTGTAAATATTCAAAGACTTTAAAGTATTCCATAAGGTCCGACTATCTCGCATTTCCGAAATATAACGTAGGTATGCACGCTTTTCCCGTCGTATAGCGGAAGTAGTAAAATTACGTAAGTGTTTATAGTAAGCAATAGATGCGGCAGTCTTTTTTACCCTAGCTGTTTTCAACGCTTTATCTCTAAGTGCAATAATTAGTTTTACATTGTCTGTTAGCCAGGGTGTACGACGTTTTCTGAATGTACAAGTGCACAAAGGTGCATAGGAATCAAAAAGGTTTGTCACGACATTATTAAAACAGCTAACTTTGTCATTAATGTTAGGACTAGTGTAAATAGGGTGCCAGTCTATAGATGCTAGATCTGTAATAAAAGCTGGTTCATCAAAATGCGAAAAATCTCTGAATGTATGCGCGCAAGGGACAATTGGCGAAGGACTAAAATCAAGACAAATATAAATTAAAAAGTGATCGGACAGCAGTAGGTCACGTAAGACTCCACAATTGGTGAAAGAACTATCAGAGAAAATGAGAATAACATCAAGGAGTGATGATGAAGTTACAGTTTCACGGGTGGGACCATTGATAAGTTGCCTAATTCCAAGAGAATCGCACATATTAAAGATGAAGATACTCTACTATTAACATCTAATAAATTTATATTTAGATCACCTAAAACTACTAACTCATGTGTATCAACAATTAGACCAGAAAGCATGTCTTCGAATCTCTCAAGAAATAGGGCAGCATCAGCAGACGGGGGCCTGTAGATGACGCCCACTGTTATTATTGATTTACCTACCAATAGCCGTGCCCACAAGTATTCAAAATTTACATCTACGATAATGGTCAAACCTGCAAACTTAATGTTACTTTTAATATAAAGCGCCACTCCCCCAGCTCTTCTACCATCAGATCTATCGCTTCTAACTATAGTATAATTATTTAAGTAAACCAAGTCGTCACTCACATCCCCAGTCAGCCATGTTTCCGTAACAGCAATGACATCATATAAATTTTCCTGAAAATAGTCGGAAAATATATCAAAACCTGTCAAAAGTGAACGTACGTTAATATGAGCAAATGAGAGCACCATAATTATAATAAGTATATGAAAAAACTACGCAGTTACATCCAAATATTGATAAATTATATGTGAAGGTATTGGGATATACAAGTAATAATTAATAATAAGCAGAAAAAACTAGCTGTGAAATAAAAAATAAGTTAAAGAATGAGAAAAAGAATCCTTAGGAATACAAACAATACGCTAAATAACAGTTATGTCAAAAGCCTACTAATTATTTTACAACCTAGTAATATTATATCAGATTTCAGCAAATAAAGCAAGGTAATACCAATGAGTAACAGATTTAGTGTTAAGTTAGCAAAGAAACAAAAAAAAAAAACAAATATGCAAAAAAAGAAAGATAAATACAGTAATGCAATTATATTACAGTGTTCAGTTACAAAGCAGCAATGAAAAATGAGTGCTATTAAGGGGAAAAAAATAATAAGGGTGAGAAACTAATAGAAATAATAATATAAGAAATAATATAGTATTGATGAGTGAATTCACACAATATGACCGCTAATGATAAATGATGAATTAAAAAATAACATTTGTGCGGCTATTGGCGAGATTAACTTGCATATGTGTACCAAAGTCATTGAACATTTTAAAAAAAGAAGGGCTGGGTGCAATAGAAGTCACGGTGGACATTTATCCGATATCTTGTTCGACGTATAATTTTAAGGTTTCTATTTTATGTTTGCGTTAATAAATCGTTGAATTTCTAAATACTACGCATGTTATTTGGAATTTAAATCGCCAAGTTCCTGTTGGGACATCCTTTATAATCTTGAAACTTTATTGTAATTATATTGTAAAACTTTTTTAAAGCCAATGTAATATTTTATTATATATTAACTACAATACTTACTTGATTGGTGCTGTGGTTCCTAACTTTTATTACAGTTCGCATAGGAACTAATTACCTGACAAGAATTTCCTGTACGTCAGCATTACAACGCTCCCTGTCGGCAGTTGACTCGGACCTTGTGTCTAATGAAATCAATGGTGTCTAGGTGGTGTTGACCTCTATGTGCTCTTTCTGCTCAGGTTCATAAACGGAATAAAACGGGTGGATAATTGTAACGTAAATATATTTTAAATCATCAACATGTCGTGGCAATTGAAAGCAAGCATAACATACATATAAAGTTACAAAAACGAATTAATCAGAATACAAACAGCGGACCAATTTTATAAACTCGAAAATATGTATTTCTGAAACTTTACGTAGGAAAACATATACATACATGGGTTGGTAACTGAACAATTAAGTTTTTTACGAATAACATATAAAGGAAATAAGTATGCTCGCGGTTGCGTTGCTTACATGCAGGATCTATTCAAATGTCCAAATGTACGACATATTCGTTCTGTAATGCCATAAAACATAGAACAAAGTAAGAGTTATCATAATAACAAAAGAATTTTATCTAGCCAATGTCGAAAAGATATAAATTTACTCGTGACTGGGGTTTACGCAACCGTTGTAAGTGTTTTTATCTTAGTATAACAAAACTAGCATCTGGAGCATGCAATTTGTTAGGTAGATGTCCATGTGGACGTCGTATTAAAACAGCTAATTTTCAATCTCAAAAATAGTAATCAAGTGTTGCAAACCGCCTTAGGTAGTACAAGGTGGTCAATACGTACCTGACCAATTTTGATATACGCAATTTCGTAGCTAGTGCTGTAGTAGTTAAAACATATGTGTCAAATGCATCATGGAATGCTACTCGATTCAACAACGCGTCTGTATTGTTAAAGCGTTTTATTAAAGTCAATAATTGCAACTATACAGAATCCACGACAAATTTGTGGTTGAAATAATGTGCCTGTATCAATGCCACCGTCAAAGTGGTAAAGTTAAAGACTTGCCAAAATCGGGTTGTGATCAAGCTGTCCGTACCTCGGGAAAGAGAGTTCGTGAAAGTGCAGTGGAGCATCCTGACATTCATGCGAGATGTCTTTCTCAAGAACTGGATATTCGTCGTACGTCATTAGGCACTATAAAATTCAGTTGACCCAAGAGCTATAGTCTAGGGAAAACGAATAGCGCCAACAATACAGTTATAGCAATATTGCGGCTTGGCAACTAAACGAATGATTTCTGCCGTGAAATCGTAGTCAGTGATAAAGCCTATTTCAAAACCAACGAATTTGTTAATAAGCAGATTTGTCATATCTGAGCATTAGAAAACCCCGTGTCATCTATCAACGATCACTTCATCCCATCAGGGTTACAGTTTGGTGCGGGGTTTGGTGTGGAAGTGTCATCGAAACTTAATTTTTTAAACATGCTGTTGATTATTCTCTTGCTGTCATTGACGAGCGCTACCGCAATGTGCTGCTCAACTTTCTTGCTTCTCAAATTCAACAACTTAACCTGCAAAATATGTGGTTCCATCAGAACTGAGCAACATGTCATACAGGCAGGGAAACAAAAAATCTTTAGAACAATATTTCTGAGGCGTTTACTCCGTCGATTTGGTAGTATCATCTGGCCTCCAAGGTCATTTTTATACAGGGATTTCTAAAAAATAATATTTATACAAATAAATCAAGCTGAAGCTGAAGAACAATACGGAAACCTGTTCAAAATATTCCTCCGGAAATCTACAAAGGAATGATGGGAAATGTAATTAACAGGATTCAGGCTTGCGCGGCTTCTAGAGGCGGACATTTGCCTGATATTATTTCTGAAACATAATTTCTAACCTTCAATTAAAGATTAAGATAAAAAATGGACGTATTTTATTTCATTTTATAAAATATTTAAGCAACAAACTAATTACTTATGTACATAAATGCTACATTTAAAACTTCTAATTTTTTTACAGGACTATATTCGGTGTGGAACTAATAGAATTATGAGAAGATATTATTAAGACAACATATAATACATACCTACATAACATTGGAGAGCAACGGACAGGAAAAAATGCTGAAGGAGTTATTTATGAAGTTAACTTTACTATATTTGCAAATATGTATAATATTGACGGATGTAGAAAATATATTATATTAAGCAAGCTTATTACCGTGTTTTAAAATAATTTATTCTTTTATAAGTTCTGCGGTATATGTCTGCTGAAATTATTTGTGAATTTAACGTGTACAGTTGGGCTTAAGAGAAAAGATCCTAAAAATAATTTCGAGATATCAATGCAAAATGATTACATTTTAAAGTAAGTTACTGCATCGCCGTTATATTTACTGTAAATACTTACAGTAGTATTTAAATTATCAGAATAAAAATATTGTATGTGAGGTTACTGTGATTATTAAGTTTCTCTGATGTTTGCTCTGTGTAGTAACTTGCGCAATTTTTGCACCAAACATAAGAGATACTCAAAGAATGTTACATCTTAGCCGTACATATATCAAATTAAGGAAAGAATTCTTGGTAATGCGGCTAGTACTGAAAATGATAATTAAACTTAATTAATAATCACTGACGCGTTTCGATTTTATAAATCTCATCAGGCTGTCTTTGTGAGAATGACAGTAAGTTGTGAAAACTCACAGGGTGTTAGTAAATAAGTGCGACAAACTTCAGGGGGTGATTCTGCATGCAAAAATAATGACAGTTTGCTATATAAACGTCCGTCCGCAAATGCGTTAATAGTTTCAGAGTTATTTATTTTCAATAAAAGAAAAATTAATTACTTATTAACAATAATTTTATAGCTAACTAAAAGTTTAATAATGATGAGTTGCTATTTTGACACTTCGTTAAAATATTTGTATTTAACAATGCATTGATATTGAATGTCGACAGTAGCCTACTAGATAATGTATTAAAGAAATGAAAAATACATGTTAAGATGTTTTATTTTTTTGCATAAAAACGGCGCCTCCACGAAAAAAAGGCAAATTCAAAAATGATTTTTAATTTGAAATATCTCAGTGGCGTACCATTTTTTTTTCTTAAAAAAATTAAGATCATTACCCGTATGCACGCCAATGATGGATATAAAATTCTTGGTTGGATGTCAAGAAATGCGCAATAACTATCTCTTAAAACCCACCAAATTTCATTTGCCTATCTTGACCGGTATCAGAGCAATAAATAAATCGTCAGTTTTTAAGAAAAACTTTAACACTCTATAACTCTGAAACTAAGCATTTGCGGACGGACGTTTATATAGCAAACTGTCATTATTTTTGCATGCAGAATCACCGCCAAGTTTAATTATCATTTTCAGTACTAGCCGCATTACCAAGAATTCTTTCCTTAATTTGATATATGTACGGCTAAGATGTAACATTCTTTGAATTGAAATTATCATGGTTGAAAGATGGATATATCTCATATTATTCAACAGAAAAGTGATGGATATATTATATATGAAACTTTTCAAATTTTAAATTATTTCTGGCTTATGCTTAATGTGATGTCGCTAATTCTACAGCTACAGGTCAATGTAATAAATAATTACTGGCTTTGTAGAAATAAAAGTAGATAGACAATAGTCAATTTCAACATAAGTCAATATTTGTAAAATTAATCTCTCATATATACTTAATACACGATGTTGGATACATATATGAGTTTTCACAAATTACTGTCATTCTCACAAAGACAGCCTGATGAGATTTATAAAATCGAAACGCGTCGCTGTATGGTGATGAATGACAGTGATTATTAATTAAGTTTAATTATCATTTTCAGTACTAGCCGTTCTGTAATTGCAAACAGCTCTTCGAATTCTATATTATTAATTTGCTCAACATACATAAGTTAGTATATCAATAATAGTGATGGGGTCAGTCAGTCATAGATCACTAAATCAATAAAAAATCAATCATAGGAGATTGTAATAGTTATACACGTTACACTGTATAAACTGTATCAGATATCCAGCTATCAGCTAAAGTCCCTTTTCCCAGCACCTGATAAAAGTATAACTAGAAATGAACTACGTAAAATTACTAATTTTAAGCAAAATAATAATGAGTGAACAAGGAATAAAAATACAGTAAAAAATGAGAAGAAATAGAGAAGAAGAATGATATAGGGCGAGAAATGCAATAACTTAGAAATAATAACAAAAGAACTCACATTGTCTATTATGTACGTACTTTCACGATCTAGTCCAGTAGATTATGAACTTGCTTCCCCAGCAGTTTGCTTTGAACAGCCTTTCTGAAATCTGGGGTGCCTGCCAGATATGTCGTTTTATGATCGAGAATATTAAACGTATTTGTAGGTCTAATACTAACATTGTGCGCATTAGTTGAAACTTAAGCTTAGCAAGGGGTGGTGGGGTAAGAGCTTATAGTAGCTTATGAGTGAATGACAAAAGATAATAAAGTGAAAATATTTACCCCTCTGTTTGGTAAGAACTAACACGTCTCGCATAACTTACGGGAAATGTGATGTCTATGAGAATTACCACGAATAGAATTAAGCCACATATTGTGAAACATTTGAATACGTTTAACGTCAATAGCTAGAAGGCATAAAGTATATATGTATGTAATACAAAAGTTGAACTGCTATAGAACTAGTGCATTACAGAGTTACGTTTTTTAGTAATACCAAGAAGATTAGGAGATGAAATTTTAAGGTTACAAAATGTAAATTACGAATTGATATATTTTCTAAGACGCAAATGAACGTCGCTACATATTCACGCATTTGTTGTGCTTCAATTAGTAAGAAAGGTATTAATATCTGGCTAGAACACTGATAGTTATAGTAATAAGTAAAGCGGCGAAATTTAGACAGAATACAAGAGCGATGAGCGAAGACGAGAGGCGTACGATAAATGCGAGAACAAAACGAAGTACATTAAAAACCAATACTCAAATCGACTTAAACTTACAAGTTAGCTATAAATATACCAGCAGGCGATCGAGATATAAATGTAATATTAAATAACAACAGTAAATTAATAAAAAGAATAAACAAAAAGGAGATCAAGGCATGGCAAAATAGTAGCCTGCTGGAAGAAAAATATGTATTTACTCAAGAATTGCGAATAATAAACTAATTGTAAAAAGTACTATTTGCACATTATCAAAAGATAAATATTTAATATTGGTTAAATTGGACGCAGAAAACTAAGAAATTGTGCTATACAACTATCAACTAAAAGTGGGGTTAAAATATGCAAAATTGTTGTATTTCTTTTTAATTACCGCACATGTATATGCTCAAGAACAATGTTGTGCTTAATTAAATGTTTCTTATCCTCAGCTTTACAAATATCTTATCATGCGAAAGTTTTCCATGATCGAGGTATTGAACAGCTTCTCTGCATAATTTAAAACACATCGCTGTAAGGTCCTAGGTTAGCTTATTTGAGATATTTGCGTATTTTTTAGCTCAACTTCCAATGTTTGTGGGATACAAAAGGTCTGTTTACTATTGCGAATCTTAACAGACATTGGAACATCAAAAAGGAACATTATTATATGTGTATATATATACATATTCCATAATTTTATTTTCCAATTGTATGCATAAGATCATGTTCACAGAATGCATCTTATTCTTTCTGTATTTCGCGTTTATTATAAAGTTTCGCAGTTCTTGAGCTAAAACTTATTCGTTTAATTGTAAGTTGTTTAATTATATACTCTTATTAAATTATAATTTTAGTACTACATACATATATCGTGTTGGTACTATGCATTAGTCCTTTATTAACATTGGCTAATAAGTTCTCTGAAAATGAATCTGTCGAACCGTCAACAACAAAAGAGAAACTCTCGGTTGAAGTGTTCGGCCTTCCCAATTTCGATTACTTCACTAGTGACCCTTTGATGGAAATTAATTGGAAGAATTACCGTCAACCATTATCATTTTCAGAGAGGTCATCGAAGCTAAGAGGTATGGCAACTTTAACCGAGAAAATGTCTACCCATTTAGCAACACCTGGAAGAGTATACTACGATAATTTGTTATGGTCAATACAGTGGTAAGTTTATACGCGAGTGAAATTGTCGCATATGATTTTGTTTGTAATTTGAATAGATTTACTATATCTGGACTGATATAATTTCTGTGCATACATGTATGATTAATATACAGATAAATTTATATATTCATGTATTAAAATAAACTATTGATTAGGAAAGTTTATAAAGTTTATTTATTTATTTGTTCGCATATAGAAGAAGTTATATACAACAGAAAATAAGAAAAGAATATTCATCACAAATAAATATACAGAGCTAACAGACATTTACTCTGAATAAGTTTCTTAGACACCAGCATAAGATGTTCCCAATTAATCTGTAGGCGGATGGATAGGCTACATCAAAAAAACAATGGCACAAATTTTTTTATTAACATAACATATACGATGTAATGGAGCATTTATTTGACATTTGACTGGACAAAAAACGAAAGCCCTTCTGGTCCCATAACTGCATTAAATTCTCTGAACACCCTCAATACGGCGAATATATTATATGTAGGTACATACATTACAACAAGGATTCCAAACAACATAGCAATACTCCAGGTGATAATGGATTAGCCTGTAGTATAAACACAAAAGGTATTCGATTGATTGAACTCAGATGTGACATGAAGCACAAACTCCCGCGTTCTAAAACTTTACTGCGCAGTATATTCAATATGTCAATTAAACAACAATTTTCTGTCAATTAAGACTTTGTACATGTTTAATAAGATCAAATCTTTCTAAAACTTCATCGGAGATAGTGGTAGACGCGAAAACCTTCTGACTTTACCCACTTTCATTATTTGGCCATATGGTAGAAGCATTTGTGCCTGTGTATGTGTACATTTCGGACGGACGTATAGAATTATATAAAAACCGTTACAAAAAACTACGATTCAATAAACAGATTTGTGAAAAATAACAATAAATATTAAACGAACATAATGTATAAACAAGTGACTGTTATTCATTATCATTCATTTGATTTTTAACAACGTACGTGTAAATTTCGGTTTTATAATTATTATCAATTACTTATTGTACCATTGCTGAATATAGTAATAAATTAAAGCAATTCTTAAAAATTAATTCATACATAGATATATTGCTATTATCCTATTTTGGGGTGAGGCATTAGTGATATTTTAAAATTATTTTCGTATATACAGGATGTTTCATATTGCCATTTCTTAAATGGAACACACTATATATTATTTCAAATTTAGATTAAGCATATCTTCCTCGTTCCTTCTATATATGGTTTCATTGAGTTATACTGAGTATTTAATAATAATAATAATAATAATAATAATAGATATATTTGCCCAACAGATATACATCTAATTACAGGACAATATACGAATTTGATAATACAGTTCGTGTGTTACATATACTGAAAAATGGCAGAAGTACATAACAAGTAGTGTGCGGTAGTTGATACAATGCTATGCGATAAAGCTATTAGAAGTATGTATATTAGTTAATAGGATGGGTAGGGGGATGGAAAATAGATCAATACTGTTGTTGGCTGTGAGAATTTCATTGCAAATAGTACACATTGAATAGATTGGGGATTTCCGCAAAATATTAGTTTTAGGAGTTTGGCAGTATAATGTGGTGCACGTACGTGAGTAGCGCTGTGGTGCCGCGAAAGGCAGCCTACTTAGTAGTTTGGGGGCATCAATGTTAGTGCAGTAAGTTGCAGAAGAATGTACCGCTCGTCAATTTGCGACGGTGTTCCAGTGAATCAAAGTGGAGTAATTGTAGTAAAGTGGTGTGATCGTAACCTTGTCGTGGGTATTCGCCATATTCTTTAAAATGAAGATGTTTTAAAAATCTACGTTGCACTTTTTCAAGAGACTCAATATGAGTTGTATATATAGGCGACCACACTAGTGAGGCGTATTCTAATTTAGATCTCACGTAGCAGTTGTATAACTGTATAATGGTATCAGTAGACGTGAAGCTTTTTGAGTTGCGTATAACAAAACCCAAGGTCTTTAGAGATGTAGACGTCACGTAAGATATATGTTCCGAGAAGGACAGTTTGGAATCGAATACAACTCCCAGATCTTTCACAGTCGAACAGCGATTAATACATGTACCGTCCCACTGGTAGTCGTACACTATAGGTTGAGACTTACGAGTATAGGTAAGTATATTACATTTTGGCACATTCATCGCCAGCTTATTGTCATGACACCAGGCAAGAAGTTGGTCAATATCCCCTTGCAACTCAATGCAATCTTCTATTGAGTTAATTTCTTTGTATAATTTCAGATCGTCTGCAAATAGCTTATCGCAAGCAATCGCGCCACAAAGGTCGTTAATATAAATTAAAAATAATAGTGGCCCCAAGTTACTGCCCTGTGGTATTCCCGATGTTGGAGAGAATATTTTAGAGGAATGTCCACGATATGTGACTAACTGCTGTCTGTCGCAGATATAAGACCGTATAAAGCAAATCATAGATGGAGAGAACCCTATAGCCTCAAGCTTCTGTAATAGGATGTCGTGATCTATTCGATCAAAAGCCTTGGTGAAATCCGTGTACACGACGTCAATTTGTCCGTTGTTGTCAATGGATTCAGACAGCGTTTGCGACATAGTTGTTAAATTAGTAACTGTCGATCTCCTATTGATAAAGCCATGTTGATCTTCAGACAGGTGGCATCGTACACTGGGAAAGATATAGGTATACAGACAGATTTCGAATACTTTTGCGAAGTTATTAATAATCGCTATGGGTCTATAGTTCTCTACGCGCCCTGTGTCGCCTTTCTTATGAACAGGAGTGATTTTAGCAATTTTCCAGCAATCCGGGAAGGTATTGGTTTCTAACGACAGATTGAAAAGGTAAGTTAATGGATTCGCAAAAAGGTAAGCACAATCTTTAATTAAGAAACTTGGTATATTATCGTTGCCCATTGTGAATTTATCTTTTAGCTTCTTTATTGCTACTAATACATCAGACTGTTGGAGTACTAGCTTGCCTACTAAATTACTGTCTATTTGACGCAATGTTGGCTTGACAGAAGACGAAGAAGCACCGTATGTGGACTGGAAGTATAGAATTCTTTTGGATTTTCCTTCAACTGTGATTGGATTTTAGCTAGGTAGTTTTTGTATAGGATAGATGTGTTCGCTCTAACTTTATTACGTAAATGTTTGAACTGTTGGAGACCATCGGGATTCCCATACTTTTTATATCTCAAACGGTAGGTATGTTTGAGCCTTATAGTTTTGATATGCTCATAGGTAAACCAGACCGGGTAGGAATGAGTTTTAGTTTCTTTCTTTAATGGGACGAAGGCATCCAAATATTCATAAATTTTTGCATAAAAGTGCTCACAAGCATCGTGGACAGTCTTATAGGTATTTAGAAATGACCAATCAACAGCCAGCAGAGCTCCATATAAATCGAAGTAGTTAGCCCTTCGATAATTGTATATCTTTGCTTCAGGATTTGTAGGTATTGATATTGTGCGGTTGTTGTAATAACGGTAGTTTAGAGTAAGCGATGGATGGTGTAAGTCTACGTTGACTAAAGGTAGGTCTTCTTCTTCAGCGGTTATAAAGTCCAGGTCGGTAAATATCAAGTCTAGTAAGCGATTGTCCGAGTTCATTATCGAGTTAATTTGTTGGAGATTATTGAATAACATAAAAGAGTAGATTAATCCTGATTTAGCGTCGTTCGAATGTGCATCTACGTAGCGTGGTATGTTGAAATCGCCAACAATAAGAGTTTTAGCGGAGTCTGATTGGATGTGGGTCTCAATAACGTTCAGGAAATTTTCAAGATCGGTGGGAGACGCAGTGGGAGGAATATATACTATGTATAGATGTATTTTAGTAATGCTTATACAGATTTCGCATGCAACAGTATCAATAAATGGAAAATTACTATTAAAAATTGTTGTGTCTATTAATTTGTGAGGAAGTGTGTTGTTAACTGCCAGTAGTACCCCTCCGCCTCGCCTCATGTTGGTGGATATGGGATCACGGTCCTTACGAATGAGAGAATAGCTAGGTGGAAATAATTCGGTGGAACTTATATCGTCTGTTAGCCATGTTTCAGTTAAGCCGATGACATCAAAGTTGCTCGAACATAGATTAGTGTAGAATAGTTCAGTTTTAGTTCTTAAACCTCTGACGTTTTGGTAATAGAAGTTTGTATTACTGTTGGGCGACTCTAGTTTTCCGAAACAATCACTGGCATCCCTTTCTTGTACCGGATTTTTAAATTGTTTTTCCCATTGGCAGCACGGTGGTCCAGTTCGGCTTTTACCTTTTTATATTAATTGATTTGCCGTGGGGTGCGATCCAGTGATATCGAACAATCCTTAAAATTGGGAAGCTTCCTAAGATGCTTTGCTTGCTTTATAATTTTATGAACGTCTTCGACACTATTCATTTTAATTTTAAGCGGCCGAGTACGGTTCTGACTATCGTCGCGCCGCCCGATGCGGGTGACTTCGAGATTATCGAGTCGGACGTTTACTGAGAGAGACGTTAGTAGGTTTTGAGCGATACCTTTATCGTGGTCTGAACGATCGCCGGCGTTTCGCGACTGTGCTTCTGGGATCTTAAATATAATTAGGTTTGTTTTGCGTTCATTCCTCTCACTCATCTCACGCAATAGATCTTCAAAGGTATTATCATCTATCAGGTCGGACTTTCTTGTAATTCGGTTTTTAACTCAAGAATTGCAGATTTTAGCTCTGCAATACTATTACCCAGCGTTCCACACGCCCGACATGACCATGATAGGCCTTTCTTGGTTTTAATCGTGCGCACATCAGTAGCGCTTAACTCCACGCAAGTATGAAGAAAATAATGATTGCATATATTACATTGGGCCATTTTATGCTCTTCAGCAAGAGTTTTACATCCGCAAGCGCAACAAATCAAAGACATTATGCGTGAGAGAATTTAAGAAATGGAAGAGAATGAATGAAAGAAATAAAAAGAATAAAACAGCGACACAGTTCTTCTGCACCTAGGGGCCCGTCGAGGTGACTAACAAATTACACACACAGGAGAGAGCCTCGGAGTGAGAACAAGGATAGTTGACAAAGAGTACAGCTAACAAAAAAAGGATAACATTTATCGATACATGAATTTTACTTACACTAATTTGTTTATGCTGCTATTAAAAGAACTGCGCTGAGTACAGTAGAACACAAACACTACAATTGTATAGTTCACAGGATGGCGAATCGAACAGTATATAGTACTTGTATGTAACAACTAATAAACTATAGATAAATTAAGATAATATGGAGTGAATCACAGAACTCTCTTATCGCTGTGAAGTTTCAAACGTGTTGTTGTTTCAGAAGTTATGGTTAATTTTGTCTGAAAATCGTTGCGTGTTCAACGTCCTACGTATTTTACACGAAGCAACTTGAAATTCTTTTTGTACTGGAATGACATATATTGTTACAGTTTCATAGCAACGTGACATTTTGCCAATATTGGGAAAACTGTGTATAAGACGATTCAAAAAGCAAATGCTTTATTTTCTCATCTTATTTAAATGGAACAGCCTGTATTTTATATTAAGAAAGGGAAGGACACTGCATGCACTTTCATTTTTATTAACCATTCCCTATATCTAAAATCGTTAATTTCTGAGATATTTAATATTTTCTTAATGAAAGGTGAGCTTTTTTAAAATAATTCTAATCAAATTAGCCATGAAAAAATGACAGTAAAAGGCCGTTAAATCATACATTGAGATAAACTTATTAAATACAACACAACTACAAAGTGCTTAAACTTATACCGGTAATTAATACTTAATTATTTAAGCCACATGTTCGGGATATAACAGATTTCACAATAATGTTCAAAATGTGCACTAAAAAGATCTAACAACGTTGTAATCGTTCTTCGACTAATCGAGTTGCCAAAGACAATCTGAAAAAAAATATTTGTTTGCAATTTGTGTACACATAAGCAAGATAGAGGAGTTTTAAATTAAAATAATAATAATAATCATCCCACTCTACAAATTTCTACAATAATACAATACAATAAAACGTAATAAAAATATACTACAGCTTTAGCAATTGTAACATGTAGCATAAGCAAAATGGATCTAATAATAAAAGACTGCAATCAGTTCCTTCTTTAGCGAAATTAACTGTTTTTCATTGCATCCTAGTGAATTAAAGCAAGTACAATGGTCGCACACGACAAGCAGGTTAAATATCAAAACATAGCCAAAAACAAACATTTGTAAGTTATAAGTACACATTCAATATATAAAGCACTAAAATGAAGTTGTCGAGCCCAGAATCACACGGCACGCGATTCCCTTGAATGAGTTTAAAGTAGTACCAGCCAGAGACATGGGAAATCCGTTATAAAACCAAGCAATGTTGTAAGAAAAAGGCCGTTCAAAAATAGCAGTGCGGTGCAATGGGGGAGTGATAAGATCCGGGCAGCAAATGTTGATATTGTGAACATCATTTCTAAAAGTTAATCGAAGATAAAGATAAGGAGAGGATTTCTCATTAAGAATTTAAAAAAATAACGCATAGACATGTAACTGACGACGATTACTTATGTTAAGCCAATTTAGGTCGCCAAGTCTATGGGATACATACTGAAATTTTCTAAGACCATAAATTAATCTAACACACGCATTCTGCACCTTTTGTATTCTTGGTGAGGTTAAACTATCGAGGCACGGACCATAGATCACATCGCAGTGGTTAAAATGGGATAAAACCAAACTATCACAGAGTAGACGCTTATTAGAAACAGATAAATACTTTCTATGCGTATACAGGTGTTTCAAATTGCTATAAACCTTCCGAATGCACTGAGATACATGACTCTTAAATCTGAGATGAGAGTCCATTCGTAAACCAAGATTTCTAGCAACTTTGGTGATGGGTAAGCGATTATTATTGACTACGATGGATAATCAATCAATATCTTGCAATTATTTTGAAAAAGCTCACCTTTTATTAAGAAAATATTAAATATATCAGAAATTAACGATTTTAGAACGCAAATGCATTGCGTTTTGAATCGCCCTGTACACAGTTTTCGCAATATTGGCAAAATATTACTTTGCTATGAAACTGTAACAATATAAAAAAGTCATTCCAGTACAAAAAGAATTTCAAGTTGTTTCGGGGGGAACACACAGGACGTTGAACACGCAATGATTTTCAGACAAAATTGACCATAATTTCTGAAATACTCAGTATAACTCAATGAAACCTTATATCGAAGGAACGAGGAAGATATGCTTAATCTAAATTTGAAATAATATATAGTGTGTCCGATTTAAGAAAATGTATGTTTGTATCGCTTGTCTGGCTATTACTGCAACTCTCGCGGTGTAGTTTTGTGTGTGTAAGTTGTGTTCAATTGGCTTTGTGACAGCATCATATCGCCTTTTATGACGCCGCGCTGTTAATCACTTTGCTCCCAACAGCGAATGGCAAGTCGATCCGGGATTAAACTCTCTGAAAAAATGTCACCGTCCCTCCAGAGAATTGAACCCCGGCGCCTATCGTCCTCTCACAACGATAGTCAGCCGCCTAACCACTGCGGCCATCGACCCGTTAATCCCGTTATCTTTAATATTAATGGATATATTGAGCTTTGACGCACTATTGCCTCACCCTGTATACATACAGCAGTTGTTGTAAAGAATCTCGGTCCAAAAAATAAATTTAAACCCGAATTCTTTCGATAGTTAGAAGTTATTTAGTGTAATACGTAACATTCAAGCTCAGTGAATACTGATGAATACCAGATATAATACATATTGTCATGTCACGAAGGACACAAAAATGAAAAATATTAAAATTTTAAAAATAAACAAATTATAATGTGAATCACAAATTTTTTAGAATAAATGAAATAAATGCCACCCAGCACCCTTACCTTCTTCCAATTATGTTGTGCGTGTGTGTTTGTGTAGTTTAAAAGTCCTGGTTTTCTCTGCTACTTCTCTGCGTTTTGTAATCCAAATTCTCTTCCTTCACAATTGGTTTTCTTTTCACCTCACTTCAATTTCTAATTGTTGGTGTTCTAAACGGTGCCTTCAATTAAATTACTTTCTTTCTAGCTTTATTACGTTATTTTCTTTTCTTTTACAAGTTTTTGTGACTCCTACTTGATATATATTTTTTAAAACATGGCTTTCTGTCATTTGCTGTTGTTGCGCCGAAATGTATATGTGTTTCTGATGTATTTTACAATAATTTTAAAGAAATAAAATTTTTCACATTATAATCGATTAAAAATGGTCATTGTGAAAAGTCAGTCAATTATAACATAACATTACATTCCACTATAACATAACAATATATTAAATTATCTGCGTGTACATTTATTTAAATAACATTTATTTTGTGAAATATTAATTATCATAAAAAAACTCGGCGATCCTTGAAAATATTTTATTGTTACACATTTATTATCATTTATGGTTTGTTGAAAATTTGGATTAAGTGAACATAGTTTTGACAAAATATTATTCACTGATGAGTCCACCTTCCATTCCATAATAGTGAATTAGTGAATAAATTTTACGTTTACTATTAAATCACGGTAAATAAACACAGATTTAGAACAACAGCAATTGTTGGCTACAAAACAAAATATATACATACTTCAACGACGGAAAGAGAAGACGAACGAGGGCGTAGAACAAGAAGGATCAAAAGCTATGGTACCATAACGCTGGAATAACTCACAGATTACAAAAAATGTTAGGAAAGAAAACAAAGATCAGCTGCTTTAATTTTATTACATTACAATGACATAGATAATGGTATAGAGAGGGAAATGGGTGTCATCGCTGATCGACGCTTCTGCGTGGCACAGTGGTGCAAGAAGTTTCTATTTGACTGCAAAGGATAGTTCTGAGGCTACTGTAGCGATTAATCGAGTGTCTGTAAAACAATCTGCTGGCAGGGATGACATTCCACGTATTGTGTTGAAATATGTGGTATTCGAGATAGTTTATCCTTTGCTATTACTCATAAATGAGTATTTCTGTAGTGGTATCTTTCCAGAAGATCTGAAAATAAAAATAAATATGGGTTCATAAGAAGAGTAACAAACAACTGATTCAAAACTACAGTCAATCTCTTTCACTAAAATATTTGAAAACTTGTCAATAGTAAACTAATAAATTTTTTTATGATCAACCAACTTATCTCCAAGAGACGATTTGATCATATTTCAAGCACATACAGCTGTGCCGCAATTTTCAGATCTTATGAAATCATGTACGTGCTGATTTAGATAAGAGAAATGCGTTTGTAGGGATCTTCGATTTTCCAAAAGTCTTTAAAGTTATATATTACTCCGTTTCATTAAAAAATTGTGGATAATGGGAGTGTGCGGACTTAGATATGAATTTTCTACCTCATAAGCGGAATGCTGTCCTTCCAATTAGCGGGCATATGGATGGCAAGAAGGAGATTCGATCTTCAAGAGTTGAGGTTCCATTTTCGAGCTCACTCTTTTTGCAGTGTTTGTAAATAATTTGTGTCATAGTTTACAAGACAGTGTTTCAATAAGTTGATGACACTAGCTGCATTGGGGAGTGGTCCACCGATAAGTACTGTATTGTAGTTCATCTAGTAATTTGTTTTCTGTAATGAATGGAAATGTTATAACACCAGTAGGTTCATTCTCAATGTAGAAAAAATGGTCTTGTTTGGTTTTGAAATGAATGCAGGACAATGTTATAATAGCATATATGTTTCATTTTAAAGCAGGTCGATTTCAGATAATTTTTTCTATACATTTCTGAGGATCACTGTTGACTGCTAAGCACAGGGGCTATTGCTTCATTCTGAAATGGAAATTGTCTTCAGCATTGCGGGCCCAAGCGGTGTCACTATTGAATCGATGTTGCATCGAAGGTGCTCTGTATGTTTGTATTTATATTTTGTTTTACAAAAGCGATTCCATTGTCAAGTATACCTAAGCTTTGTACACATATAATTGTCATGTCTGTTTCATTAACAAAATTGCTACAAGAGTAACGGTTTAATTCATTAACATACATGGGTATTTTAACAACAAGGAATCTGTAGATATACACTAATCGAGGTTTTCATACCAATGGATATTATTTAAATTCATTGAATAAAAATCTTACGGACTCTAAATTCGTTATTCTTAAACAATACTAGTATTTAAATATCTGTAAGTATATAATTAAGAAAACCATCATTGTGAGATGAATGCTACACAATACATCTGCATCAGAACTATTTCTGCGTTGATATTCATTGGTAATTATATAATGTTTCATAAATGGTATTTCCGGAAATATGTTAATTATGTAGCCTACACATGAACATTATTCTGACATTTAAATGATAAGTAGGTATTGCTTGGTCATTTACAGTGGCCTTTTAGCGGAATATAGTTGAAACTAATTTTACCCACACGTACGTAGACCAATTGAACGTTGATTGAATTAGTGCTTTTTATTGATCTGGTGTGTCAGTTCACGCTTATCGCTTCTACTTTTCGTCCGCATCTGTTGAACTCTTTACTACTCGTGTGTGGACGTATTTGGTGTTGGCTTCGTTCTAGTAGCAATAAGTGTCAGCGCCATAGCACTGCGAAACAACAATGTAGGTTGCCGAACAAAGCGAGAGCAGTGCTGTAATGACGACCGACCACAATCGAGCATCCGTTTCCATTATTTGATCGGACTACCGTATTATCCTGTGTGTCGCCCAATATTACTCACTGATTGCTTTGATCTGATTCTATTAGGAGATATCTGCAAACGTATGTATGTATGTGCTGTGACGTAGCAGTCAATGGAAGATAATAGGCACGCGTAATTAACCTGCTATTTTTTCCACATCATTAGGTTAGATGGATCGTGAAGGCGAGATGACGTGATGAATGTTCCCGTACTAACGTATAGCGCTTAGTTGTGAAAGGAAATAATAAGGAGGGAGGCGAAGGAAAAGATGCTCTATAGTGTGTTTAATGTGTGAGAGTGGGCTATCGTATAAGGAAAAAAGTGCTTACAGGAGTAAACATTCGCGCTTTAGAGTGATGATATTAGGATGGAAAAATTCGTTTGCAGAGAAAAGAGAAAAATGACAGAATGAATATTTGAGAGACGTTTTAAGCGATGTGTCATGCGGTTTTCCTTTTAATTTAAAAAAAATGTCAGCGAGGTTGGAGTAGAGTAACAAGATATTGTAACATGGTAAATTCTTTGAAAATATGGGGGATATGCTTGTGCAAGAATAGGAGTGATATTTGTTTCTGTCACATGAGGTTTGTGAAATCGATGTTTTATGACAATTACATATTTCTAAGAAATAAAAGAAACCAAGTTATTTTGTTGTATCACTGCATCACCATACTTAACAAACTTATTGTGACTTATAAATCAGGCCAGTTTGTTTAGTTGAGGAATCCATATTCTGAATTATCACGTGTTTTGATTTTTTTTCATACAGTCTCATACAATGATGTAAAATTTTTACTTTATTTCTTCGGAATCTGTGGTCGTCCTTAATTAACGGGTTCGCATGTACGGAAACTAATATGTATAAATTGAATGATCTCTTATGTTCTTTTAATTTAATATGAAAAGCGCTTCCCGAGTGCCTAATATATGCGTTTGCACTATCATTACATTTTAGCCAGAATTTGTGGGTTAGTGTTTCGTTTCCAAGTTGTTTTCATTTAAAATATCACTCCGCAAAGTTTTATTGACACTTACTGTAGAGTGAGAAAATTGAGTGCGTGTTTAAAAACGAGAGTTAATGAAAAACTAGAGAACGGTACCATTTGTGAATTTTGTTAATTAACAAAACTTCTTTGACTACTAATAAGATAGCAGGCTACTTTTCTATGTAATTACCACTCAAGATTTGTCATAATTTTGCTATATTTTTGTCATACTAACCGTTTGTCAAATTCTTGAACTTACTATTAAGGGCTTCTTTCAATTCATTTTTCTTTTCGTAGTGATTGCGCTCTAAAAATTATTGTTTGTTTTATGGGAAAAGGTGATAAACACTAAGCTAAGTGCTAGTTATAGGGTGCCATTTTAAATTTCCCAACTACACTGTAGAAATAAGTTTTCAGCAAGTGCCACGGTGTGCAGACTGTAGAGAAGTACGAAGGCAGTGGATAGTAATCCATATCGTTTCTTCTGTACAGCACAACACAAACACGGAAGTGTCTCACAATAATTTACTGCATCTGTGGTCATACCTTTTAGCATGTACTAGTTAGAGAAGCACCCTTTCGATTCCAAACACTGTACCATAACAACAACCTTTTCTATGTTCGGAGTTTGTTTCAATGGAGTGATATTCCATTGATCGTCCTTGTACCTGCACTTAGGCTTTTTGAAAAGGCTAGTCGTGATGTACTTACAGCAGTATAAACCGAATATTTAGAAACAAAACGTCGAGCGTTTACTCACGAATATACAGGGTCCGGCAAAATAACCTCCCACATTTTAATCATTAATAAAAACGCCATTGTAAATGTTGTTTAATTTTTTTTTATTAAATGGAAATGTATAGTTTGCCATTGGTTTTTATTAAGTTTTGAAAATTACAGACTTCAAATGGCGACCATTGCTTTCGATACACATTCGAAGGTGATTTTTGAACGTTTCCATTACTCGAGCAGTCATTTGAGGCGATATTCCTGCAATTTCTTGACGTATTTCTGCTTTTAATTCGTCAATGGTTCGGGGATGGTGTTCAAAGACCTTCGCTTTCAGCTAGCCCCAAAGGAAAAAGTCGGATTGGGTGAACGCGCAGGCCACCCAACGTCTCCACGTAATGAGATTACTTGTCTTTCTGGCTGTATGAGCCGTAGCTCCATCCTGTTGGAACCACACATCCGCATAGTTAAGTTCTCTAAGTTTTGGGTCCAAAAAATTACGTAGCATGTCGATATACCGATCGGCGGTTACCGTAACGCCTCCCTCTTCAAAAAAAGAGGGACCCCAAACGCCAAATGACCCAACAGCACACCAAACAGTAACGTGTGAGCTGTGAAGTGGCCTTTCATGGAGCTGCTGCGGATTTTCTCGTACCCAGTAACGAAAATTTTGCTTGTTCACACAGCCGGATAAATGGAAATGGGCTTCGTCACTGGTTATTAAAAGCCCATTTTGTGGGATGTTTTGAAGAATATCGTTGCAACATGCTCTACGATTTTCCCAGAGCTGAGTGAACAATCAGCTCTTGTGCGTGTTTGTATGGGTGGAAGTGTACATAGGTTTGCGTGTAAAATTCTTCGCAGCGAACGATCTGATAAACGCAAAGCAGCGGCATGTTTAGCAGCTGAACGAGTAGGAGATCGTTCCACAGCTTCTCCAACAGCTGCAACATCTGCAGGTGTGCGAACACTTCAGGGTTTACCGGTTGCTTTTCTTTTGAAGGCTGAACCTGTGGCTGTAAAATTCGAAACCCAAAGCAGCATTGTTTTGCGATCTGGAACCGGAGCATGTCTACCCAGTGCGAAGTGAGTACGAAAAGTTCGTTGCATTGTAATCACAGATTCATTTTTAAAAAATGTTTCGATAATGACAGCACGATGTTCGCCCGTCCAAATCATGAGAACTAAAATGGCAAGGCATGTGCTACCAACTGAAAACACTAAGCTCCCCATCGCTTCAGTGGCAGTGCAAAATGTGGGAGATTATTCTGCCGGACCCTGTACATGCTAGATACAAGTAAAAAAAATTCTCATGAAAGTTAGGTCAGGTGATTTGACAACGTTTCATATGCCAAATAGGGATTGTTACATATAAGTGAATCACACAATATGAAATGAGAGCTATATTCCACGATTCCGTATTTCAATTCTTGAATATGTACCATAGGCTACAACAAAGTTGCAATTCACATGTTTGACATTGAATGTTCAGTTAGCTGCTTGCTATTATGCAGGTACAACTGTATCGCCTTTTAAGTTACAAAAGAAAACAGTTTCTAAAGCCTAGCGTCCACTAGGCTCGTCGAATTGAGCCGAATTGAATCGCAATAATTCGCTTCCCATATATTCAATGAAATTGCCTCGATAAACTCGCGGCTCGGATCGCCGCGGCTCTTAGCTTAGCGACGCAATTTCATTGAATATATGGGAAGCGAATTATTGCGATTCGATTCGGCTCAATTCGACGAGTCTAGTGGACGCTAGCTAGGCATAAGAGTCTTTAAACACTGTGAAAGGTATGATAGAATCAGTTAAATATTTAGTTTGAAACAAAATTAGTACTGGCGATTTTAAAATGCAAATTATTAATTATAAAGCCGTAATAAAAGCAGAATAATTAATTGAATTGCTGTTGCTGAGATTGTATCATTTAAATGAAATAGAAACAGTATTAATACGCGTAGTAATGTGACAGAATTGCAGATTAGCTTGCGTAAGCAAACAAATAAGATGCTATATTTATGTAGATTTTAATGAATGAACAAAGAAAGTTTAATGGAATATTTTCTTTCCCGGAGAGACAAAAACAATTTGAATCAAAATGGCCCAAGTTTCGGATAATTTTACGAGCCATAAGATCTCGAAGTCTTAGTTTACGCATATCTAGCAATTCGTTTATGGAGTTTCAAATGTGTTGTATCAAATAGTCACTTTTAATTGCAATAGCCGTCGAATATTTAACAAATTACAGAATTATTAACTGATTTAGTAAACAGTTGGGATAATTTTGTTAAGAATTCATTTCACAGTCATCGAACTTAACAATTAGTTATACGTTACTAGTTTCTTGTCAGTTGTATATTTCTATTTTAAAGAATAATGCAAAACTAATTGTTTTACATTTTCCATACTATAATACTAAACCTGTTAGTAACATTATATAATTTTTTCGTACAATACATTATGAGCAAAACTTTGACCGATATTTAAGTTGAGTAGAAAACTAATTAGCCTATTTTATTACGTACAATATAATTAACGCATTAATGACTTTCGATGTATCAACTACGTTAATTCCCACTATTGAGATTACATTGATAAAAAAATAATTGTAGTACTTTGTTTCTCAGCAGAATCTATTGACAAGATAAATTAACAAAAAATAAACAAAGAATTAAGTAGTTGAAGACTTGCTGATTGACGTGTATCATCGAAATTCGATAAAGTGTGAATATATAGCAAATTAAAGAGCTTATTTCAAGTCTATAGTTCTCAATAGCATATGCAGCGCTTGTTTTTAATACGAGTTTTATTAACGTAATCTGGATATGGATGGTTGATTTGGAAATATACCGTCATTAAAGCAGTTATTTGTGACAGAAGTGACTGAAGACCATATCCCTATAGTTTTTTATTAAGTTTGTAGGGAGTCCATCCGCTCCTCGTGTGTTAGTGTTGTTTAGTGCGATTATCATGTTGACAATTTTTATAGCTTCAATATCGTACAACACCATCGTCTTCACATTGTGCTGGACATATTTCAAGTTTGGATCTTGGACTTTTGCGACTGTACTATATAATTAGAGTTACAATACTTCTTACTTTTTTCCACAATAATCCGGAGATTGTTATACTACGCTTTATAAAATGACTTATTTAGAACTTCATGGCAATTGATTGTTGGAATTTGGTATTATATGTTGTACTTAATATGTATATGAAATTATTGAAGTACACTCATTTTTGGCAGAGGTAACTACTCTCTCTCTTTAGGTTTAGGCTTTAGGTTTAGAAAAATGCTTGAGTGGAAGAGCAGATGTCTACTTTTAGTGACGCATCTGAACTCCGCCATATTTCTTTTTATTATCAATATTATTAATATAGAAATGCTGTTGATTTTTTGTTATATATGTTGGAAATAAAGACAAATTTAATGAATATATATCAATTTTCTGAAGTTTTTCCTAATCTAGTTGGCTCAATAATGGTTTGTTTGAGGCCAACGGATAATAATAAGTCAAAAAAATATTTTACTTTCCTATTAAATGCATGCAAAAGTTTCGACTTAAAGTCGTCAATGATAGCAGACTGTAGAACATATCTTATACAGTATTATAAAACATCTTAAAATTTGCTAGGGAATGTTGCATTCATATCTTTATTTAAGTAATTTTACGTGTTTGAAGGCCCATTCTAAAAGTGGTATACTCGGATTCCTCGGGCCCTTTTGCTTCTTTTCTAGCTTTTCAAATGGTACGGATATCTTAATGCGAATGTTTAGAGTTAAGTATTCAGCTTTTATTTTATCAATACTTTTAGTTGTTAAATATTTAATTGTATAATTTTTTGTAGTACTTGGTTGTGATCCATACATATACAAATGTGCGAATTGTGTGACTCCTTTTAGCTCTGCGTTTACTGCTGTACCAAAATTTGTACTTAAGTTTAATTTCTTAGTTTGTTTTCTTGCTACTGTAGTGTATTGTGGACTCTTACTTTCACTTATTTCATTGCTGTCATTGCGTTCTAAAATTTTTGTCTCCAGTGGATCTTTATAATCTATTACGATTAGTTTTGTAAGTGGATAGTTCTTATTTTTATGGTTGTTTATTAGTTCCTTTGACATATTTTTTATGTTAGTTATTTGTAGCTGTTTTTCTGAATGTTGTTTATTCACGTTATTTTGTTTGTTTAACTTTGTGATAATCTGTTACATATATATCATCTAATGTGCTATCTGTTATTTCAATATCTGAATTTGGATTGGAATTTTATATTTTTATCGTCGTTTTTATTTTTTTTAATTCTTGCAATAGATCTAGATATAGAATAGTTCTAAGTTTCTTGACTTCAATATTTAATTTGGATAATGTAATTTCTAATATTTTATCGACTGTCTTGATCGTATATGTACGTTTGGAGCTCTCAACATCTCGGACAGGCATTCGCGACGATCTTTCTTTTTGTATTTGTGTAAAACTCGTTTCTGATAATTCTATGCATCTAATATGGTCTCCTTGACACTTATTTCTACAACCGATATAATCTTCATAACGGCTTACAATTTTATCGCTCAACGCATTTTATCACCATCTTGGCTACTTAATTCAAGTTTACACTCTAATAAATAATAAGTACATAAGTACTTCTTATTATTGTATTTCTATTTTTTATGATTTGGCAATCCCTGAGCAATATTAAGTATCGATTTAATGAGGAGGATAGATTCCAAAGTGCAAATCGCTGATGGTGATCCTTTGTGACTTTTTAAACCTCGTCGATCACTCTTTTCTGCGGGCAGGATATGTATCTAGGAGAGGTAGTGATTACACATTATATTTGCAACATACATATGTTAATATGTATGCTGTAAATATCTTAAGACGTCAGTTCGTCATTAATCAACTATTAACATTATCTACAAATGATAGTGACGTAGTCAGTAATCTGAAAATATGGCCTAAAAGCGTACGTTCGAATCGGATTTTCCACAGTAGATGTATGCCAGTGAGAAATATATAAGCAATAAGTTAAAGATTATTAATGTAAATATTGAAGGAATATAAAACAAACAAAATTATGAACAACTTTGAAATTGTACTGCATAATGACGCTCGAACGCATTATTTATGTGTATACGGCCACTGGTGCAATCATGCACAAATATAGATGTTAAGCCGATTGCTACAATCTTGTTTCTAATTGTTGCAGATGGATACATCACCGGTTTTGTTTTATTATTCTGAGGAATTAGTGATTAAAGGGTATGGTATAATTTTGGAATCAAATAATGTAACAATTTGTTTAATAGCAGTATTTATACTCTTGTTAATTGCAATTTTGAATAAAACAACCAAAGTTGCTAAGTATTTAATACTATGTGAAAATTTCAATATTATCTATTCAAGTAATACAATTGAACAAACTATTCTCGTTAATTTGATGTACTTTTATCGACTACTGTTTACTATGGATGCACAAATGCATGTAGTGACGAAGAAGTATGGTCAAACGACAAAAACGGCAATTGACAAGAAAATATCGAGTAACCAACAATATCACCGGTAGTAATATACGTTAAAACAATTGTTTTAGACAGCTAATGAATGGCGTTGTGGTGAAATGAAGAAATACATAAAGTTTTTAAAGAACTGGGAACCTGACCATTACCCACTCCGGGAAACCTGGTTCTATAATGGGATATCTGAATCTCGTTCTCCTGGACCGATGTATCCGTAGCCGGTTTACGAATCATATTAAATTCAAAATATTCAAAACAGGCTCCATAAAGGTATTCAAGGTAGTTATGAATACTAATTTATTCTATTTTTATTCATGCTATGTTCTATTTTTAAATGTCTATTAATAACTACGATAAGAAATCTTTTTTATTCTATTCTTGGAAGTTTTGTACTATAGTGAGATCTAAAAGTCGCACACGCATAAAAATAAATATCTCTGTAAATAGTAGTTTCGTTGAATTATTTCTATCGACACCATATATAGATACTGCACCACAGACATTATAGGCGTCAAACCCAGGCGCCATTACACTGGAATTTTGACACATGGTTATGAAAAGTTGTTATAATTATAAAAAGTTATAAAATACATGTGTACATTTAGTTTGATGCACGCGATTTTTAGATTTATTTGATAATTCTGAAAACGGATCTAGATATCCAGTTCTAATCCGAAATTTCGTACCGGATAGAATCGAGTATATAAATTTCGGGTCGTTCAAAATCGGGTATTCAGTTTTGAGTGGCAGCTCTAAAAACGAGAAACAACAACTATTTGATAAATAACGGTAGAAACGGTGATGCTCTTGGAAAAATTCATACTTCCCTGCATAAATCTAGGACCATATGTATGTAAGGTTGTAAACGTTCAGTTGGGCAAATACAAGCAGAGGTGTATTGCCTTTGAAGAAAATGATGCAATAATGCTTGCTGAGGATTAGCTATCTTTTTCACGAATACAATAAACACTCATGCTTTGCCGTAAAGTTGTAGCAATTATCGGAAAATTATATGTGTGTAGGTATATTGTTGTGAATAGACATTTTATTAAAAATTACGTTTATTGTGTTGTTACTACTTATTGTAAAAACAGAAGTTGCGAATTAGTATCCACCGCAGACGCATGTACATATGTACGTTTCCAGTAAGTACATTTTGAGATAACATAACTTTATTGTCTTGATATAGCATTGTGCTGAAGCCAATTGTATCACAAGCAAGATTAATGAATGTTTTAGTACTACCAGGTCTCATGGAAGCACATTTTTTTGTGATACTTCATTTAATAATGTATCTTCATCATTATAAAATATGTAATATAGTTAACTTTTGTTTGACTAGCCTTTATTATGAAAATATGGTGTTAATACAATAGATTGTCTGTTATTTTTAATACATATGTGAGAATAGGTACTTTAGCAACAAAAAGGGTATAATTTTGTGTTAGTACAGAGATTATTTCCTCGGAGAAATTTTCTCTTTGCAAAGTATATATTGCGTCTATATAAATTGTCCAACGTTGCGGTAAAGTAAATCTTTGTCCTTTTCCTTATTTTAGATCTGAAATCATTATCTAACCAGCTTTTCAAGGCCGACCGCAATTCTTACTTTCGTGTAATCTGTCCTCTTATTCGGTTTCTTCCCTTTATCTCGTTTTCTTAAACCTTATTTAGAGTAGTAAAAAGGTTTTATTGCATCAACGCCACTGCTTCATGACCGTTCCGGAATATTTAAGCACCCTTCTTCCTTACTCCGTCTCCCTTTTCGTCGCTTATCCGCGTCCACTCTCATTCGGTGGGTCTCTCTTTGTAGTCGAGTTAGCATTAATGCTCAAACTCCCGGCGTTAGCAAAAAATATCGGAAAGCTGATGAGATGAGTGTCGGTCGAGTTGATTACGAGTTCATGTTATCGTACCGCATCGTAAGATACATGTAAAAATGTACCTCACTATCTAAGAATGCTTTTTTTAACTGTGCTTTAAATGTTGTGAAATTTAATAGTTGGATGTATAGGTATTGGTATTGGTGCATTTTAGGTAATAGGTAATAACTTTGAAACGAAGAAAGTAAAAATATTCGGAAAATGGTGAATCATCAAATTTTGTAATATATAGTAATATTTTATTCATATTTATATATTCTGATACAGAGAGTAACCAATGAAGTATTGCAAAAGTTTTCTTTGCATAGGTGTAAGGATTTCTCCTCAGTCGGCGACTTTTTTCCGGTTGCCATCAGTTGACAAGCAGCTTGAACTTTATTGGGAATGCCGTCCTCGCCCGGAGTTTTTTCTGTTCGGGATGCTCTTGATAACCTGTAGATGCCCTACAGGGGCATGGCCTTGGGAGACGATTGGTGGATCTGGGTTCATCTCGTCGATCTCTTGAAACGTGATCCGATATTTTTTCTCCTGATCGGAATCGTTATGATCGTTCGGAGTAAAGTGGCTTAGAAAAGTGCTAGCCAGAATGCTGGCCTTCTCCCTCTCAGCGAGGCATCTGTTTGGACCATGCTTGATCTGTGATATGGGAGGTCGGTTTCTTCAGTATCCGAGACACCCTATACGGATCTTTGGTCTGGCTTTTCTCTATGAATTCGTTCTATCTTGTGTTTCGAAACGCTTTGATGTCGCTCTCGATCTCTCTCCTCAAGCGGTTGTATTCCGCCTTCGTAGAAGGGAATATTGTACGCTAGAATTCCTTCTGGAATGTCTTACTTTGATCTTTTCGACCAGACCATTTCCCTCAGAGATCGTTCGGGAAATCGTGGCTTCAGTAAGTCTCAATTTTAATACCGGGATTAGTTTCTATCGCTTCTGATATCAGCTTTTTGTACAGGTGCCAGTTGTGTTTCTTGGTGTCTATACTCATACTCAATATAGGTAGGTTCAGGGTCGTCTCGGCGATGACTGGGAAGTGATCTGAGGTCAACTCCTGTTCCGTTCGACACCTCAGAGGGAACGTCCAGTTCTTGACAATGGAGATGTCTAGCATATCCGTGCCGTACAACCCTGTGGCACTATACTGAGTGGGCTCTCTAGGAGCAGCGACTTTGAACTCGTCTTCCACGACGACCCAGTCCCTCAGGAGGTTTCCGTCTGCGTTGTTCAGCCTGGAGTGCCATGAACAGTGTTTACTGTTTAGGGCTCCCGACACGAACGCGTGGTCGGCTTCGAGGGTGTTGACCGCTTGGCGAGGTGGGTTGTAGTATGCTACGAACAGTACTCTTTCGTCAGCTCTCTTAATAGTTACGACGCTGGCCTTTAGACTGTTGTCGGGTAAGCAGAACTACGAATGCTTGATGCACCTCTTTACTAGGACGGCGGCACCACGTCTTTTGGTTGCTCTGTCAATTCGATAGACGTTGTAGTTCGTTATCTTGAATTTCTTTTCAGGCTTCAGCCACGCAGACTAGTGACTATGCCGATTCGAAAGTCCACGAGAAACCAAGTAAACTCGAGTTTCTTCTTCTGAATTCCTTGTGTGTTCCAGGTGGCGATCCTCAGACTTCTAGGAGTCGTACAGTTCATCGTCCGAAAATTGATTCCGCCACTTCCATGAGAAACTCTAGTTTCTGCAGTTCAGTTCGATCAGCTTGTGCATTGTAAGATGCTATAAGAATCTGTAGCAGGATAGCGAGTCCTGTATTGGCACTTCGGATTCCTCTCCTGAATCAAGGCTTATAGCCGCTGCTTGTCTTTCAGGCTTGCCTTTCAGAGTCCGTTTGGTTTTTGTGGCAGTATTCTGGCTGTCTTTGAACGTGACGTCTATTTTCTGCGGCTTAGCAGTGTTCTTCTTCCCGGATGAGGATGCTACCTGTTTCTTTGTCGCAGACGGGTTTCGCATTGGTGACTTTTACCATATGAGGCATGACCTTTTATACCCGGAAGAGATACGCTCACTCTGTCGCGGGACAACATGCAATATGGCCGACCCTATATTTTCCTCTAAAAGTTGCATATACAGATGTGCTCGAAAGTATAAAAGTTCTAAAAACTGAAAATAATATTTAATTTCTTTAACTTTTCTTAGACAATAATCAAAATAAGACATTTTAACGTTCTTGACGAAGTAGTTCGTTACACCATTTCTTTAAGCTGAATAGTATAATATATATTTCTAAGCACCACGTAATGCGGAAATTACTACCGAATATTTTTTGTAAATATGTACATCTCTGGTTAAACTTTACCAGTAGCAAGTAATATTCAAGACAAGCTGAATATTTTCATAAAAATAGCTTTGCTTCTGAGATTAGAGTACTGTGCTAAATGTAATGTTTACCGTATTGACAGAAATATATAATAATATTAGCTATTAGTTGTTTCCATAATAACAAGGGTTTCGTATTTGATAAGTGTAAAATAAGATCGTGTTTGACCTATTTCTGTTAATTACGAACTATGCAAGAAGAATTAATGGGTATGGATTACATGCTGGGAGAATGTAATTACAATAGCTGCTTAGCTGTTCGTACAACACGATTTTTTGACAGAAGATAACCACAGAAGTTTTGACAAAGTGAAGGGAAGATTTAGAGAAACTGGTAATGTGAATTATAAAAACAGGCAAGGAAACACGCCAGTACTAGTGAAAAAGGTAAATTAAATGTTCTTCTCCCCATGCTAGTGTTAGAAGCATTTTAAAGGATTTGAATGTCAACAGAAACAAATTATATTGAAGGCTTCTACGATCTGAGTTTCTATTATGATTGCTTCCAGATTTTGAGCGCGTCATACTAATATATTATATATACAAAACATACATAAAGTAAAAAAAAATAAATGGAAATAAAAGCAGAAATAATACAAAATCTACTATTTCGCCGATTCATCATTAATGTAATTGATCTATTCAGGTACAAAAGATGCGTAGGAAGTGCTAGAAGTAAAACTCGACGTGTGAACCACGCTAGAGGCGAAAACCTATCCGGAGGCTTCGTTTCTAGTGTGGTTGGTGGTGCAAATATCACGCCATATGATTTCTATCTATAGGGTTATGTAAAACGCAACGTTTGTAGTGAGTCCCTTCGATGTAGTAATGATTTAAGGAGAAGAATAAAGGATTCGTTTAGATCAATTGACCGATAAATGTCTCAGAGCTTGTTTGTTTATATTTTTCTTATTGTTAATTGCTCGAATAAATTTTACACATTTTTAAAAATTATACCTACATTCAAATTGGTACACATACATATATACTTATTTAGTGAAAGCACACTAATAGTGACAGATGTACCTATTCACATTTAACGTTATTTTATTTTAATGCAATATTACTTTAATAGTTTTGTCAATTGAAGGCACGACCATAATCTCGGAAACAATGTTGCCTTGAATATTAATTTGCTTAAAAATGCTTAGCCATAGGAATGTATACAAAAAATATCCGGTAATAATTTCTGCGTCACGTGGTGCTAGAGAATACGGGTCATTTGGAGCGACTAAGGGTGGGTTTATCAATGTGACGATAAAAGTGTTAACTGACAGATATTGCTAACTGGCAGATAAAATTTAGCAACTACAATGCTTTATCTTGCAGATAAATTCTATTTAATACTCAATAAACGACGTTTCATTGTAATTATCTTACGAATAAAATGTTATCTGCAAGTTAATTTATTTATCCTCGCATTGATAAACTCACCCTAAAGCGAACTAGAAAAGAGATAGATCTAGAGTAGGGCGGTTGTAAAACATATACCTACGGAATGAATGCATTGGCCAGCGTGCTATGCCGTTACAACTGCCCACTCTACATCTATCTCTTTTCTAGCTCGACTTGGTTCCTCTAAAGGATCGGTATATGTATATTACTATATTTAAAAGTATTTAATTTTCGATCGTACTTGTTTAATAATATTTAAATTATTGGGAATGTCGGCGTGTCAGTTATTAAATAAAACCAATTTTATATGACGAAGGAACTAACAAATTACGAAATTTTGAGAAAATATAAAATTGGTTTTACTTAAGAACATTCCCGATAACTTAAATATTACTGTATTACTATATTTATATATTTAAAGAAATGGAATTTTGCTAAACCAAAAGTTTGGACAAGTCATCATCAGTAACTATAAAACAATATCAGGTGATCAGAACAAAATTCTAAAGTTCTTATGCAGAAAAATTGATATCTTGTTACTGGTTTCTGGCGTTTTCTTGGAAAGTAGTCGATGAATTTATGACCTTTTGCATCTTGCTGGAGCTATAACCAATCTGGATAAATACTGTTAAAATTATTTAACAAAATGAATACCCCGACATCAAATGGGGATCAAATGGAGATTGAAACAAATCATTGCTATATTCACGGCATTACGGATCACAAAATTCTCTACAAACAAAACATTAAAGCCATTAAACCATTAAATAAAATCTCCCAAATTCTTCCTTTTGCCAAGAACATTCGTCATGTTCTCTTCCATAAAGCCATTTATAAAATTTCCTGTAATTGTGGTTCAGTATATGTAGGTGAAACCACCAACGATACGTTAAGACACGTGCTTCAGCACACTTAGCTTTAGCTGAATATTTTCTCAACATAGGCCACAAAATTTGTTTTACTTACAATTAGACATCTGTTGTACGCAAGTCATACGTTCCCGAAATCTAACGAAGCGAGCGAAATTCAGACATCCCCAAAATCTCAATTGTAATGATGGTTACCCACTTTTCAGTATTTGAAAACCCGTTCTTTTCGCTTAATTAGCCAGTACTTACTGATCCGCTTTACTTCGCCGATGTATACATTCTTCTGGTGCCTGCTGCCTACTTTTTGGTCCTGAAGAAGCCAGCTACATTAGTAGCGAAATGTCGAGTTTACCAGATTTTGTGCTTTTATTTTTAATTTTAATTTTTTTTTTGTATGACGCGGTCAGAACTCGGAAACCCTCATAAAAAAGACTCAAACTGTGGAAGCGTTCGATATCATTTAATTGTCAATTATAAATTACTATTGGCATTTATGAATGTTCTAATGTGTTGGTGTATGTAGATAGTTTTGTAAAATCTAGGTGTGGCAAGAAAATAATACAGTGTAAGAAAATATTTACAAGTAAGTCAATTTATCTTAAAGTATGTTAAACACAACACATTATTAAGCTTAGTAAGCAACTAATTTATTAATTATTTTTGTTGGATATAATTTATTAACGCAAAAGAACATTGCAGGTTATCATTTAAATTTGCAGTAGGTATATTTTATTGATGTAATATAATAAAACTTGTCGGACTTCTCGGTCTCTTCCAATAAAATCTCAATTGTAATCACTCAATATTTTCTTATTTATTTATAACTTTTTCAGGAGTTTTATAATATTTATATAAGGGCATCAACAAAAAGTTTAAGCAATTAGCCAAAATACTTACAGTTATGAAGTTTGTATTGATATGATATAATTTTGACAACTATACATGTCAATATTTATACAAATATTTCTGTCCAAAAACTTTTTCAAAATAGTATAAAGATTAAGTAAACTTTGTAAACAGAATATTTATCGAATATGTAAATAATTTATTCATACAGATGTACACTGGCTTGCAATAAAATCTCGTACACCTTAATGTCAAGCAAACTCATTTTTTAAGATTATTTTTCAATGTAAGCTGACTGTAGATTTGACAGATGTAATAGATTATGCGTAGAGGTTATGATAAATTATATGGAAGTAGTGTATTTTTGAAAATGAAACGTCAAATTAGAAATGTCACAAAAAGGTGAAATCAATATAGGTAAAACTAGGTGTACGAGATTTTATTGCAAGCCAGTGTACAATATCGAATAGAAAGTCGAACGTCGAACACTATTTGATAATTTAAAATATGGAGGTAATATGTTGCATTAAATAGTTTCTGTCAATAGTGGGGATTAATTGTTAGTTAGCCATGGAGTCTATAAAATCACCTATAGAGCGTCTCAACCTTAGTATTCAGTACGGTCTCTTATGGGATATATACCTCTCATACTATCTTAAACGATTTGTAATAAACTGTCTCTTTTTATATCAAGGCGAAGTTGTCAGTTCGGTTTATTATCGAGCGCATTTGTTGGTATTTGTCAAGAAAATAAACGGACGCCAATGAATAAATACACTTGAAAAATGACATTATTTCACTAATTTTTGTATACTGCTAACATCACACGCATACATGGAAATAAGTACAGTTGTAATCACGAAAGATGATCTCTGCGTCATCAATTAGATTTGTATGAATCAAATCAGTACTTCGGCGTCATGTTAAATACTGTAAATATCAAAATGAATATGGCAGCTATGACATTTTCATTTTTGGGTTAAGTGCGTGGGGATTTATTGACAGGTCGTAAAAATTTAAAACAAGTTATTGCAACCGTAATGTTCTACTATGTACATATTGCCACTATAGTTAAAAAATAAATGTCTTCGAGAAATTGTTAAACGAATACGTACTTGTAAGGACGAAATCAATGACAGTTCCATCAAATGTCTACGGAGATGCATTGTCAAATGTATGTCAAATTTTTAAGTCAAGAAGCGGAAATATATAGCTTAAGCGCAGACAACGAACTAATCTCGTCTTTGTCTTATTCAAGTGAATTGCACGAATCGTACGTCTGTACTAGGCAAAGTTTCGAAATACAAACTGTCATCCAGGCTGTCCTTGTCATACAAATAGATATTTGGATATGAAAATTATTCTTTGAATGTCGTTGATTGAGTTATATGTAAGTGACGCAGGGATCATCTTTCGTGATTACAACTATACACACTTATCGACTTGGGAAAGTAGTTTTTTTCAGACAATCTTTCTCGATCGCCCGATAGTTTTGATTTAGAATAACCTAACCTACAAGTATTTAAAATTCATGTTATTTAAAATGAGTTACCAACCTAACTTGTCATTGTCGAACTGGCATCTATGTAGTGTATCTGCATAAGACACATACTGAATACTAAGGTTGAGACGGTCTATAGTAAATATTTGTAACTGTTCAAAACTGAAAAATTTTCTAGAGGAACATATTTTACAACAAAAATTAATATCATAAAAGCAAACAGTGGCGGCTAGTACATAAGCGCTGCAGTGCTGCAGAGCTCCCAAAAAATCTATTTAACTAAAATATTTCCTTCCTTTTATCAAATATAAAATTTATAATATATTTTGTAAGACATTCGCATTGTCATAATGATAAAAAAACTGTGAACACAAACCACAGCTTGAAATAACAAACCAATTGCCGACTAAGCGTAAATAAAGTCCACCAGTGGAATAACGAACCTATTTCGCGCGATCGTTGATATTTTATATAGCTGGGCCACACAAACGTGCTCTGTGAGCTCTTTCAAACACCCGCGCTGCACACTTCTCTCCCTTGACGGTCTGAAACTAAGCCGGGATTTTAACAGGATAGTTCGCTGCATTTGCTCCAGCGCATTGGTAAAAGATAGATAGAAACGACGCTAAAATGAACAGAAAAGGAACATTCTAAAGCCCCATCTATACACAAGTTGGAAAAAATGTTACCCATGCTAAGAACCCTAGCATACAGGTTTCATTAAAATTATCTCGGGTGCGCGGGTAGTTTAAATATAAATTTCTGTACTTCTATAATGAATCTGTGGAATTCCGTATACCTGTAATTCTACATATCACCAAAAATTGACAATTCTCTCAATTTAGGCGATATGCAGATGTATTTATCTTTTGAACCTGAAAATTGGCAACGGGGGCCCTTGATTGCATTAATTCAGATTTGCAGTTTCTGTACGAGGTATCGTCTCGGTATGACTTGATCTTGAATCCACTCAAAACACAAGTGATATTATTTGGTAATTCTAGAATTTGTGAGGATTTGAGTGGGATTTTTCAGGTCAGTATTGGTGACGTTGTTGTCCCGATTGTAATCTATCTAATCGGTGAAGAACTTGGGGTTACAGATGGATAATACTTTCCGATATCGTGATCAAATAAATAAATATATTAAAAACTCGTACATAAATTTAAGAAAGCTTTATCCTCATAGATCTTCTTTACCATGCACTGTTAAGACAAAGTTGTGTGAATCTTTGGTGCTGTCGCAGTTTACTTATTGTTCTAATATTTATCACCCTGCTATTGATTCCATTACGAGTTCTCGTATTCAAAAAATTCATGCCTAAGATATATTTTTGGAATTAGAAAATTTGATAGAATATCTCATAAGTTGGGAACTGCTGGGTGGTTGAATATGAGAAACAGGCGCGAATTAAAAATGTTATCAACTTTTCATAAAATTTTATTATTCAAAACGTCACCGTATCTTTATATGAGGATCCGATTCAGAACTGACATTCATAATATTACTACGAGGTTTAGAGGTCTGATATCACCGCCCTCTTTCAGACTGTCACTATTTAGGCGATCCTTTTCTTACAATATATATAAAAAATATAATGACATTGATGAGTCCTTTAAGATCATGTCTGTTAGTACCTTTAAATCTCATCTAAGAAATAGATTAATTGATTTTCAATGAAGTATGTGCCAGCCTTCTGCCAACTACTTATGTATATATTTTGCCATCTATTTAGTTGTTAATTATTTCTATGCGGTGCTACGGTGATGTCTGTTTTTGCGCATATTCATTTCTTGAATTTTTTTTTTTTGATTACGTAGTTTAGGCATTTATTCGTTAAGTTAATTATATGTATTACATTCGGGGTTAGTGCAAGCAGAACTTGCTTCTGAGTCTCGCCCTGTAATTGCTCCTTACTTTGTCTAGCTTTAGTTTTTCTCCATTAAACAAGCTTAATTTATTTTGTATGTTGTTGGCATGGTGGGTAGCAATAAAGACATTATTATTATTATTATTATTATTATTATTATTATTATTATTATTATTATTATTATTATTATTATTATTATTATTATATGAATTCAACAATACACGAAATTCCCATCACTGCTTTCATTAGAAAGACTTTTAAGATCCGAATAGAACTGCTAGCGCATTTACAATGTTCCAATAGGTTCCAGGTGACATAGGCATGCTCTTGCGCAGCGTGGCATAGATACGGTTGGATTTATCTATTTTTTCATGAATTTCTGGTATAAGGATTTACGAGGTCATCGTAGCGAGTTTAACGTAATTAGAGTGCGGATGTTTCTGTTTCTGTGTACCTATTGTTGACAATTATTATATAAACTGTGATTGAAGTGCCAAGTTACATTGTCCTTACTTACAATGGAAGTTAGTTTGTTATTGTTTTTTGTTAAAAATTTGCCCAAATCTCTTAATTTTGAGGATGCTCCCAAGAAATTCGTGCCATTATCGGAATATACGAGTACATCTTTGGGCTTTCCACGCCTAGCGATAAATCGTTTAAATGTAGACATAAAGGCTTCAGTGGTAAGCTCGGTGACAGGTTCTATGTAAATAGCTTTCGTTGACAAACAGATGAATAGACACAGGTAACATTTGCATATCTTATTACTCCTTCCCTTGTGTTGTTTAATTTGGAATGGTCCTGCATAATCAACGCCTGTTGCCATGAATGGGTAGATGAGAGTTAAACGATCCTTTGGTAAGTCTCCCATGAATTGATTATATGGTTTTGGTTTGGCCTTAAACCATTTTATACAGTTATGTACAATTTTCTTCGCTAAATTTCTTCCTCCTGTAGGCCAATAATTAGATCTTATAGACGCTAACATCAACTGAGGACCGCCATGTAGAAGTTTCAAATGTTCACCTTCCATGATGAGTTTGGTTAATGGATGTTTTCCACATAATAATAATGGATGGTTTTTGCCAATTTCAAAATTTGAGTGCTTCAATCTACCTCCAACTCGTAATAAATTCTCTTCGTCCAAAAAAGGAGATAAATATCGAAAATTCAGTTTCGGTGCTACGTTGGTTTTATTTTTCAAATAACGGATCTCTTCAGTAAAACTTTCTGATTGAGATAAAACTATCAGTCGTTTCATCGCTTCATTTAACTCTGAGACTGTTAAAGTGCCCTTGTTTCGAATTTCATTCGCGACTTTACAATTTCATATAAACCGTAGACAATAGGCTACTATCCGTTTCAATTTATCAAATGATGCGTAACGATCAATTAGATAATTCGATTCTCTGATAGAACTTGATATGGTATTGCATGTATTTTTTAATTCTGGCAATTCACAGTTCATTTCAGGTGATTGAACTGGCCAATTTGATTGAGATAGATTTAACCACGAAGGGCCATGATACCAGTCTGAATTGCACAAATGTGTAATTGCCGTTCCTCGTGATATGACATCTGCAGGATTGTTTTTTGATCGGACATAATACGAGTCACAAATATTCGTTAACTTCTGTATTTCCGAGACTCTGTTCGAAACAAAAATTTTTAAATCATTTGGTGTTAGTCGTAGCCAATGCAAAACAATAGTTGAGTCGCACCATAAATACGTTTTAACAAATTCTATAGGTAGAGCCTTTTGCACCATATTTACTAGTTTTGCAGCTAACAGTGCAGCACATAATTCCAGTTTTGGTATAGTTAACCTTTTTAAAGGTGTCACGCGTGATTTTGCACATAATAAATGTACTTGAATGTCATTTGTTTCACTTACAGTCCGTATATAAAGACATGCCCCATAGGCTGAAATTGAAGCATCTGAAAAGGAATGCAATTCTATCACATTTGCATTTGTGTTAACTATATATCTGGGTATTTGAAGTGCAATTAATTCTGAAAGTTGTGCTTTCAACATCTTCCATTTCTTGCTAATATGGTCTGGCAAAACAGTATCCCATTCTAAATTCTCCATCCATATTTGGATATATATTTGGATATTTCCAAATATTCTAGAAATTTGAGAAAGAACCGTTCTTTTTGTATCTTGACTATCTATGAGATCATTGCCTATTTCATAATGTAAAGTATCAGTCACAGGACGCCAAACTAGTCCTAATGTGCGTTTACTTTCTGTAGAATTAAAATTCAAAACATCGTGAGGTTTTACAGTATTTGAATTTATTATATTTGATATTTCGCTGTCATTTGTAACCCATTTTCTTAACTGAAAGCCAGCTGTGTTTAAAATGGAGTTTAATTCGTTATAAATAGTTATTGCATCATCTATTGTATTGGTACCAGTTAATAAGTTGTCAACGTAGAAGTCTTTTAAAATAATACTGCTCGACCGTGGATATTGTGTTGTATAAATATGTGCCAGTTCTTGGAGAGAACGAATTGCTAAGTACGGTGCTGATTTAGTTCCGTAAGTTACTGTATTGAGCCTATAATGTTTAAGGTTTGCGTTGGGAGTTTCACGCCACAGTATTCTTTGATAGTCTCTTTCCTTTTCGGAAATTAATATTTGCCTATACATTTTCTCTATATCGGCAGATAATATATATTTATAAACACGAAATCTTAATAAAATGTGCCATAACTCGGATTGTATGGTTGGCCCTTTGTATTGAATGTCATTGAGAGACAAGTTGTTTGTAGTTTTACAGGACCCATCGAACACAACTCTTAATTTTGTTGTCGTACTGCTTTCCTTCAAAACCCCGTGATGAGGCAAGTAATAAGAATTCTCAATATTTGCCATTGGATCATTTATTTCGGACATATGATTTAATAATTTATATTCACTCATGAATGCTATATAATCTTCCTTTAATTGTATATTGTTTTCTAATTTTTTCTCTAGGTTATTGAATCTTTTCAAACCGGTTTCATAGGAATTACCCAATGCTGGCGTTGGTTGCTTGAATGGAATGTTAACTATAAATCTCCCAGTTTCATCTCTAATGGTTGTCTTTTTGAAGAATGTGTCGCAAAATGAATCATCCACACTGGTTGCGCCATCGCATTCCTCAATTTCCCAAAATGCCTTTAAATCGTCTTGTATTTCGACATTTTTAACAAAATTGCATACAGAGAATTGTTCTTTGTTATTGCAAGGAATAGGCCCCGACATAATCCACCCCAAAACAGTTTTTTGTAATGTAGGTTGATTTTTACCTAGTTTTACTTGTTGTGGTCGTAATAAATCCCAAAAGATATTGGCACCTAATAATATGTCAACTTTACTTGATTTATGAAAATTTGGATCACAAATTTCAATATTCTTTGGAATTTTCAGCATACTAATGTTGTAATTAGAATTCGGGATATTGTCCGTAATTTTATCTATGATTAAACATGAGATCTTCCTTGGAAAATTGTTGTATATTGAACATAGTGTTAATTCTATTCTGTATTTTATTGCCGATTTCACTTGATTGATTCCTATTACTGTTAAATCTATCGCTGTCTTTGGTAAATTTAATTTCTCGAATAATTCTCACGTTACAAAATTTTGTTCAGATCCGCAATCTAAAAGTGCCCTACATTTTACAAATTCACCACTTTGATGTGAAATATGGACTTCAGCTGTCGATAGTAGAACATTTGAATGAATTGTGTTGCAACTGACAATTGTCGTATTTGGTTGTGTTTGGCTTGCGGTTAATTCCTCCTTGTTTGTGTCAAGATGGAGCAAAGTATTATGCTTTTTACTGCATTTTTTACAATTGCCGGCCTTACATTCGACACTTGTATGATTGTACTTCAAACAATTAAAACAAAGACGCTTTTGTTTTACTGTTTTTATTCTATCATTGATATTTAAATTCAAAAATTCAGTACAAGCGTGGATGTTGTGATTTTCTTTTTTACAAATACTGCAAGTCCTTTGAGACTTTACGGCTAACAATGAAGTTGACGGTCTTGATAGATTTACATTTCGTTTCTGATTGTCTAACGATTCTAAAACATTGCATCTGTCCTTGAGGAACAACTTGATGTCTTCGATATTCGTTTCAGTTTTGTTTGATTGTGATATTTCCCACTCACGTTTCGTCACAGTATCTAACTTATTGGTTAAAATATATAATAGTAATGGATCCCAATTATCAACCTTTTGCTCTAAAGCCTTTAATGCCAATAAATGCTTTGAAAACTCATCAACAAGTTTTCGAAGGTCTGATGCTACCTCATTTCTTACTACCGGTAAATTAAATAGTGCTTTAATATGATTGTTTACCAAGAGTTTTTTGTTATCATAACGATCACATAATATTTGCCATGCAACATTGTAATTGACATCAGTTATTTCCAGCGATATGATTAATTGTGCAGCCTGTCCTGACAAACTTGATTTTAAATACTGTAATTTTTCAATATTGCTAATTTTTGAATTTCTATCAATTAACGATAAGAACATGTCTTTAAATTCAACCCAATGCTCGTAATTTCCGGAAAACGTTGGTAATTTTATAGTTGGTAACTTAACCTGTGTGCGTGAATTAGTTTCCAAAGATGTGTTTGTATCTAATGCCGTAATTATGTTAACCTGTGCTGAATCTGGTTGTGTGTCATTATTTTTAACATAATCTTTAGCAACTGCAAGTAACTTATAATACTCTGTTGAGAATTGATCACGTTCATTATGTTCAGTTTGTAATACATCATCCTCACATAATTCCTCAATATTATCTTGTATTTCGCAAAACTCTTTGAAAATGCCTTCAATACCTGTAAATGTATAACCTGTCGTGAATTTGTCTAAATATGTTTTGAAATTCGTCAATGAACATTTTTTACCACCTCTTTTTCTATGTAAAGGGTTTAACTGTGGCATTATTATGCCTTTATTTGTTTTAGGATAGAAAATAATAGGAAAGTAATTTGGAAATGAATTTCACCGACCTTTGATTATGAAGTAGCGATGTGATTATGATGCTTCATCCGTTGCGATGGATCACGTTGTTTTCTAACCTTCGTACTTCAAATGGAACGTTTTTTCTGCCTGCCTACCTGTTTTCGGGGCAATACTTCACTATTCTTGAATCCGGCTCGTTTCGACCAAAATGTTTGTTGTTGTTTGTAATTGAATAAACTTAAACACTGTTTTTTACTTGTTTTATTTCCTTCGATTTTCTACATGCCTGGTTCGTACATTTTGTTTTTACTCTCTCTAATATGCTACATATATTTCAGAAACATATTACATTGCGCGCGAAATTTAAATTTCAAATTCAAACTTAAACAGTACTCTTTTGCCTACTACGTACATTGTTATGCCCATCAACTAAATTTGATTATGTCTAAAGCTGCTTCTGCAAATTCGCAAGTACGTGTATTTTTTGGAAATTTACAAGATATTCCGGGCTTTTTTAATAATTCACCCCAACGAGTGGAAGTGTTGAACAAGATTGTGAACAGAAGGATCCCCCACGGCGCTACAACCCGTTGGAATTTTAATATCAGGACCATTAATGTGGTGTACGAAAATAGGGACTCTCTCATTGAGTGTATGCATGAAATAGAAGAACAATTCTCCAACAACACAGTCTGTAGTGCAGCCGCCTCTATTCGCCGTACGTTAAATGATCCAATCTTCAATTTTTGGCTGACTTTTTTTCATCATGTAATGCCCAACATAGATATATTATTCAATCAATTGCAGCAAAGAAAAATTGAACCCACTCTAGTAAAAGACGCTATCGACAATTTTGAACACAGTATAAGCCAAGTTCGAAATAATATTGATAACATCATAAGTGAAGCATCAGATATAACGAGTAATGAGCCGCCACCACCAGAAAAACGCAAACGTCCAAATAACAGCAGATTTGATCATCGGATTTCTGCTTTAGAGGTGTGTGATGTTATTGTAAATTGTGCAAAAGATCGATTTCATTTTAAAGAGCATCTAGTAGTGGCATCACTTTTCTTTTCGGAATACTTTGGAGATTATTGTAGTAAATTTCCCGAGGACAAACTCACTTCCGTTCCTATTATCCCACACTTGATAAAGAAAGATTACGAACTGAATTGTTTGTTATTTATTCAAGAAATGATTGCAGAACAATAACTGCTGCACTACCTCTCCTAAAATTTTTAATAAAAAACAATCTAGGGGATAGTTTGAAGGAGACTAGAAAATTATTAGAAATTGTGATAACAACTCCCATGACAACATCAGAGGCCGAACGATGTTTTTCCACACTGAATCGAATTAAAACATTTCTGAGAAATTCAATGACCGAAAATCGTTTAACAGCTCTTTCCATGCTATCTATTGAAAAAAAAATTATCTCCGAAATAGACAATTTTAATGATAAAGTGATTACAACATTTGCGAACCGAAAAGAACGTAGAATAGACTTAATTTATAAGAAATAATTTGTTAGATAAGTAGTGCCTAGAGACTCTTATTTTTTGCGATCCGAAAATAACGTCGAACAGACTTAACTTATAAGAAATAATTTTTTGTTAGCGAAGTAGTGCTTAGTGCGTGACTTATTGTGACTCTTATTTTTCTTGTGTGGCAATTGACAATCGTTCCAGAAATCCAATATTTCAACACGGAAGGCGGAGAAAGGACGATAAAATCGACGGGAGACAACCCCTTACCAGGTAAACTTTTTTCAAAAATTGCAGAATACCTTAAAATTTTTACCACGAGCCGCCACTGAAAGCAAATAAGAAAATAAAAAAAATAAAAAATATTTATTCAGCCGCTTTTACACTATCGTTTTCTAAATGGACAACATTCGGAATATTGTTTTGTTTTGACACTTCTCATAACCTAGTGTAGGTACAGCAAGTATTTATGTTTCTGTTAATTCTGTACACGAAGCAAATTTTACTATTACAAAATTGTAGTGTTTCAGCAATTTTAAATCGAATAGAACTTGGCTAATGTTTAGAATTCCTATCCAATGATGTAATTTCATTTTAGAGAATAATTTTGGTGTTTATATGCTTGTACATATAACCACTTCTAGTTCGTGAAAGCTACGTTCAGTAATTAACTCTTTGAGACCTTTCTGGCTCAATTTATGAATACATTTATATTCGAACTTTTTGACTCTTAAATTAGCTCGGTGTCACCAGTACGTACGAAATTCAGCACTAAAAGTAATTAAAGTTTGAAAAATAAAGTTACGTGAGAGTTTCATGTAATTTAGGTTCGCTAATTCTTTTCTTTTCTTTTCACAACTTTAGTACAAAAAGGTAGCAAAGGAAAGGACAAGAATAGGAAAATTTTTATAAAAGGACAGATTATGCTTGAAACAATACAGATTTTATTTGGCACCGTTATAAAGAAATATATTACTCTTGTCACTTAAAATACCATTCGATGGTTTTATTATTCTGCTATTATTTTAATCTTCCTCCACCTACTCGATGATTCTTGTATTTTTTAAATGTAACATATTGATAAGAATATAATATCATCCGTTTCTGGAAAGAAAATTGCGCCAAAGTAACACATTGGATTATTATTTCGTAGTTTTGATTAGAAATTTTTTGATTAGAAAATAATTGATTTTTGTTATTTAATAAAAACTAAATTTTTATGACTAAGAGATAAAATAATATATATTTTTCAGTTTCTTCTAAAAATGAAAATAAAATCTCAGTTTGTGCTGTATAGTTCAAAGATTTTGGATCTAGATTATACGCATATTCAAAATCAGCTACTTTTCGGCACTAATATCGTAATTGTACAAGTAACAACAATAACTATGAATTATTTATAAGTATTAGTGCAAGTTGGCCAGGTTCTGCCCATAGCCCTAGAATCTAAAAAAAATGTTAGAGTAACTTTAGAACTTTAAGAAAGTTTGGCAATATTATTGTAGTAGTTTTCTCGTTGCAGCCTCGCGTAGACTGTATTTTTATTCATTGTTACCAAATTTACATGTTGTGACGCCCACTGTTCATGTATCATCAACAAATTCAACACTGTATACCAGAAAAATATTATTTTCAATACAAACTCGGTCAATTTCTTTCAACCTCTTAGGATTGATTAAAAAATACCGAAACGCGCGTTTCATTAATCATTTCGAAAAGCATTAAAGTCAAGTTTCAAATAAATTTAACCGTAAATATTATTTTATATGCTGCCACTAAAATTTCGAAAAATTTTTAAATGATGCCTACAACATAAAATTAACATTCTCCTCAAATTCAAAATTTCTATGCTTAGTAATTTGGGCTAGGCGTTGTCGTGTCTGTCGGGACAAACCCTTTTCTATACTCAGCAAAATGTCTATAGTTTCATCAAGTTTTGTAATTCCCCTATAAACATTTAGCAAAGGTATGAGTTTGGAATTATGTAGAATTACATTTCTAAACGTCAAGAAATAGCGGTGACATTATTTTGTCAAGATCACAGTTATTATATATGTAGGGGAAATATCTGCCGTATAAACGTATAAATACGAGCGAAATTTCTATAATTCCACAGAATTAGTCAGACATCCTACGGGGCACTACCTTCCAGTATAAAAATCTCTCTAAACATCTTCAAAAGTTTATTTGTTGTTAAATATACAGTATGGTCGACCGGCCTAGGGTCAGTCGATGTCATCCAAAAGCGTATGCAATAAATCACAGACGCATTCAGTAAAAACGTAATGACCTGATGCAATGATATAAACTGCAATTCTTATGGAAATAAAAACAATTTTTTTTGAAAAAGAAAAGTCCTTCCACAAATAATATAAATTGCTTTGAAAAAAGTCAGATTTATTGTTTAAAATATATAAAAAACAAGGTTCTATGGAAAATCAGGATAAAGGGAAACTTAAGACAATAAATTCTCAAAACGATCTCCAAGCTGAAATGAACAATTCAGAACAACAATACATAGTAGTAAATACAAACAATAATGTAGTATTATAGTAGTAAATACATACAAAGGACCGATACTGTCAAATTGACAGCAAGAAACTGAACCTGTTTGTGAACGTGCCTGTGGTGTTTTGCATACCCGTTCGGATGACATCGACTGACCCTAGGACGGTCGACCATACTGTATATATATGTACCATGCTTTCAAAAACTTTCCTTATTAGAGATGGCTTCCGCGATTTTCATTTCCTTAATTCTTCCTCCACAGCTTCTCGAAGAGAATAGGTTACATTATAGGGACGGTGGTAAACGGGAACGGCATTCTCTTTTACTTTTAACTCAATTTTCACACCTTTTATAGATTGTATCCTATCTACTGTAAACACTTTTTGGAAATCTTTTAGTACTTTTTTTGTATCTACGTCTAAGTTTACTGTATTTACATATTCCATATTTAAAAAAGAATCGAGCCAGAAAGGTTCGATAAAATCTAAGCAATCCCTGCCTAATAATTTAGTTTTCTTTTTATCCTTAATTACTATTAAAGCTAGCTTCCTACAAATATTAAGCTTATTATATATTTCTATTACTAATTTACCTACAACACTTAATTTCTGTCCACCCCCATGCTCTAATTGACCATTATATTTGCTTAGACTGAAATTACTAAAATATTGTTCATATACCTACATCATTAGATATTAATGTTTCTGAAACACTGCTATCCACTTCCATTTTCAGTCTCACGTCAGTTATACGCACTGTAATATACTCGGCTGCACACACTTTTTTCGCCACTTTTACCTTTGAAACTATTGCCTCTGTCGATTGCACTTCACTGCTGGTTTCTTGTTGTACTCCTTCTACTTCATTGCCGTTTTTCTTTGTACTTTTACGTAACTTGGCAATGTGACCACTCTTGCCATACCGGTAGCACTTGTATTCTTTTGCTTGACATTCTGTTTTGTTTGTATGCATTTTGACACACCTTTTACAACTGAATTTTTCTTTATCCCAGCATTTATTCTTCTGCTTGCTGAGGTGTGCCTGACTTACACCGCTGGTGTATATATTTCCTTACTTTTCTCTCCAACAACCTCCATTGCTAGAGCTATTTGACAGGCTTTTTAAAATGTTAAGTTTGTTTCCGATAATAATTTTCTCTGAATATTATCGTTTGATAAACCATACACCAATTTATCTCGCAGCGCACGTTACAGGAAAGATCCAAACTCGCACGTCGCAGCTGCATTTTTTAATTTTACAATATATTTAGATACGCTTAATGATCCTTGAGATATGTTATAAAATTTAAACGTTTCAGCAATTATAATCTTTTTGAGAGCCAAATGCTCCTTTAACACTTAACTCTTCATACGTTTTTCTTGACGGTAGGTTCGGTAAACACAAATCTTTCGACAGTTCGTACGCCTCCGCTCCAATTAAAGTTATGAATAACGGTACCGTTTTGCTTTCCTCCAGCTCATTACACAGAATGTAGCTTTCGAAATCCGTTTCACGAGTCAACACTTGAATATTTCGTACTAAACCCATTTTTCTATTTATTTTTAACCTAACCTCAATTTTAATACATGGTTCAATTTTTCTTTAGTTTTTCCTTCGTCGCCAGATCTTTTGTGTGTCGGGGTAACTACACTAACTACACCTCAGTAACAAGAGGCAAATAACACACCGTACTGTCTATATATACTTTATTACACTCACTGCTACATACACGTTATAGGCACGCCATCTTCGTATATCAATGGACGAGAAAAAAACAAAAATAAATTTTTATAAACGGGTAGGGTTTTCAAACCGAGTCATAACTAAGAAAATAGGACGATCTCATCATCTCATCAACAATTTTATAAAGTAGGATAATTCCTACGACAAAAATTGTGCTAAGCAGAGTAATCAAGAACTAACTCAAAAACAGCGCTCAGGGATTACTAATATTTAGAAAAAACAAATTCCTTTTCTTTCTTCCTCTTTTCTTTTCAGCATTCTTATTCACACTTGTCATTAATTTCTGCTATTTATACTTTTTACTATGAATACTATGAAACGTTTATGTCTTAAACTTTAGTTTGACAGAAATCTAATTAGAACATTTACCGATAATATTATAACATTACCAAACGTTAAATTATGTCGTGTTTCAGATGCACTAAACATGTGCAAAAAGGCAAGAGTTGTTACAAGTTTGGTGTAGTTAATTATGCATATGTGCTGTTGTATGTAGGTACGCAAATACTTATTAAATTGGGAACTCAGGAGAGATTTCTTATTTGATATTTAGATTTAGGTGAAATAGGTAAGAGAGTATAGGTGAAATAGAAGAGAGAGGTAGAGTTTCTGCTACTAGCAGGAACAATTTCATTCCAAACTAAATATTTGCGACAAATTTCATTATACGTAAGTCGAGAACACAAAACGTGAATTAATCGAGCTTTCGTAGCGAAAATTTCAATCAGCACTAAGCGCGAAGTGCAGTCACTGTAGCGAGTCACGAGTACGGCTCTCTTGCATGTCCGGAAACTGGTTACGTATATACGAGAAGTTCGCTTACGTTCTGGAAACTGAAGGTCGTAGTTAACGAAACGTGAGGTGCTTTACTTGATATTCGCACACCGACGATACAAAATTGACGAAAAAATGTGAAATTTTATAGCGCGAATTTTCCGTACTATACGACTGTGCTGACGCAACGATAGGAATCGGATAACAGTAATTACGTCAGCAAGTTTGCTTTGGAGGAAGAGTTTCCGTGGAGAACGAAGTTTAGCGGAATGTGTATCTTCTGTAATAGAAAAATATACGTTCTGAAAAGGTTTTTTTTATATTGTGTTTTAGACTTTATATTCTGCAGTTATGTAAATTTCTTGCGAAAGCCCTTTATTTTTGTTAGACAACTTGTTTGTATGTAGACGCAGATAACTTGTACAGCAAGTTTGTATAATACCTAGTGTTTCAATATTACAGGTAACTTTATATTACCTAATATTTTAGAGACTTAAGGAATACTACGATGGAATCAGAAACAATTCTATAATGTAATTAAACGTCTGAGAAACTAAAATAAACGCTTAAAATGTATTATAGGACAACATTATAAGAAAAAACACTTAGAGAATATTTTTTAATGATACTCCTCATTTTTCTTTGCGATTTTGAAATCTGTTTCTCTAGTAAGTTGTTATGAAGTGAAGGGAAGAAACTTAAAGACTATTTGTCGACTTTTTTATGCCAAACTGGTTTTGTGAGTGACGATTTCACATCATCATAACGTTCTTTTTCCAATATATTTTAAGAAGTACCTAATATTAAATCCGACTTATATAGAGTTTAAAATCGATTCTTAAAACCGGTTTTAAATTGATTTTCAAAACCAGTTTTTAAAAGCGGTTTCTCGATTTCAACGAAACCAGTTTCAGGAAAAAATGGTTAATTAATTTCTAATATTTGACAATTTCTACAGCACTAGTATTTATGGTTACTTTCGGCCCTAGTCAGTAGCAAACGTCGATAAAGTTTTGGATGTTCTACCAATACAAAATTTTGTAAAATGGAAATGCACGAAAGTTTAAATGTTAGCGTACATCTGTTCCTTGCATTTTATAAAACGAAAAACATTAATCCCTATAAACTTCAATTAATCCAACTAAAGATTTTTCTTCGTATATTATATTCTTCAATAAAGCGACATTTATGTTAAACGGAACAGTAATAATGGATATGATGGAATCTTACAACTATACTATTTTTTTTAATAAGGACAGCTTCTTGTTGATTTAGATGTGCATACTACAAACAAATACAAAGTACTATTTTGCCTTATTTACTTAACGTAATATTAGGTTAAGTTTTATGCTGTCACAAAGCCATTGAACACAACATACACACACAAAAACTACACCGCGAGAGTTGCAATAATCACTGCAACTAAGCACCCACCACATATTAAAAAAAAAATATATTAGGTTAAGTTTTACAAATAATTCAAACAACGAAAAACCGCGCTACTTTGATGACGTCAGTAGTAAGCATATCTTCGCAAGTAACCGTTGAACCGATCTCGGTAACAATTATAACGTCACCAGTTACAACCGGTATCCAATAAACAAATTTCGACACGAAAATGAGAACGGTTACCCAGTGACAGAAAACATAAAATTCAAAACATTTTGACGTTTGTAGACTGGTACGTGATTTAATTGACAGCAACAAGTATAACAAATGTAGGATAAAATTATTGTTTAGTACTATAAAATAACACATGTTTAATTTAAGCAAATATTGAATATACTCCCTTGCTGCATCGGCATCTAAAGAACATTGTAGAAAATAAAAATTAAAGTTTATTAATGTTATTTAATCATCACATTTAGTAACATTTCTGCCGTTTTCATGTTTGTTTGCACCATATAATCTATACCTCCATCGTTCAATATTATTTGCATTGTTTCGGGTTTAGCTTCATCACTAGCCGCCGTTTTCATCTGGTTTTCTTTTAGGTTATAGGTTATACCGCTGATAACATACCTCTCGAGGACGGTAACAAACGTTGTTCAACGGTTACAAACTGTGACGTCATAGCTGTGACTACCCTGACTAATATATCTCGCCAAAACGTTCCGGTCACGTTACCGCTGAAGAAGTTGATAACACGGTCTCTCGCGAAAAAATACCTAGTGTCTTTCTAATAAGGGAGTTTGCGGAGCATGTTTTTGAAAGGTTGTTTACGTGATTTGCGTCAAGATTGTGTTCAACTTAATCTAGAAGAATTTTTTATCATGTTATTGTGAATTATTTGAACAATGTGGTATAATACAATACTTAACTGTAACTATAGTCATTTTTTGGATTACAAGATATTTTGATAATTTATAAAAGGGGGTTTGAACACTAGATACGATTGGTCCCATGGGGTAACCTTTGTGTATTTTAGGTAGCCCATATATTTTGGGGGGTTGGGCGTTATGGATTTTGAATTGGCGTGCCCCCCTTTTATAAATTATCCAAATATCTTGCTGACATAATTAAAAATGTAACATGTCAAAATCAACACTTCGTTAAAAACTCATGGCAATTCAAAGAATTCATAGACAATGTCACTTTACCAAACAATTACCTTCTGATTTCGTTGGACGTTGTTTCATTCTACATCAATATCCCCACCGATCTTGCAATAGACATAGTAAACAAAAAGTGGGACTCGATTAAAGACCATACTAATCTACCACTTGACGATTTTATTGAAGCGTTGAAGTTTACACTGTCATCTACCTATTTTCAGTTTCAAAATAAATATTTTAAACAAAACTTTGGCTGTGCCATGGGGTCGCCTATCTCTTCCGTAATAGCACAATTAGTTATGGAGGACCTAGAAGAAACAGTAATAGCGAAAAATAATTTGAATCTACCTTTCTTTAAACGATACGTAGATGATTGTCTTATAGCAGTGCCTATCAATTCTGAACAATTAACTTTAGAAAAATTTAATGGCTACCATAATAAATTACAATATACTTTAGAAATCGAAGGAAATCAAACCATACATTTCCTAGACTTAACACTAGTCAAACATAATAATAGAATCCGCACTAAACTATATATACCAAACCTACATGGTCGGGACGCTATATGAACTTTTTTTCAGTTGCACCTATGGCTTATAAAAAAAGCACATGGTGCACTGGTTTAGCAAACCGTGTAATAAATTTAACTTCCCCTGAATTTCGGCCAGAAATTATAAAAAATGCTAAAAACACTCTCAGTCAGTGTTCAAACGGCAAATACAAAAAACATATAATAAACATAAACATAATAAGAAAACAAACATAACCCCAACCACCAAATTTATAGCGCTTCCGTATGTCCAAAAACCTATCCGAAATAATTAATAATCAATGCAAACCTTATGGTATAACCATAGCACATAAAACTAATAAAAATTGTAATAAACTTTTTTCCAATTTAAAACCCTCGATACCGCTATCAAAACAATCAAATATTATCATATATAATACAACGAGTGGTTTTGTGATTATCGATAATCGCCGGCTTGACACGAGATAGGTTGCCAAATATTAATTCCACGAGTCCGAAGGACGATTATTTGGCAACATATCGAGTGCCAATCCGGCGATTGCAGATAATCACAAAACCAAGAGTTGTATTCTTTAGATTATACAACGAATAAAGCTTCATTTACATAGACGGTAGTGGGAATTGTAGTGTAAGAGTAGTGGAGTGCCGAAGTTAGTTATCATGTATTTAAGTCACTGGATCTCTTGGTGCATTTACATCAAACACTTTAACCCACTGAACACCAAACAAGTTTTAACTAAAACACCGACGGTTTCAACAGAATTGTAGTGTTTTATTATCGGATAATGACAGCATTGCCGAAGTTAGTTATCATGTATTTAAACGAGAGCATTTACATAAACAGTGCGACAGTAACGGTAGTGGAGAAGTAGTGCCAAAGTTCGCAAACTCCAAACATGTGTGTTTTAATTGGTTTATGATGCATGCATACTAAAAAATACCTTGCAATGACTGTAACGCGGTATACATTGGTCAGACTAAGCAATACCTTCACGACCGACTCGCACAACACAAAAACAATAATACCGGCATTACCGCTTTAAAAAGCACCAATTAGATTCCAACCACCATTTTGATTTTGATAGCACAAAAATACTCCACAAAGATACAAAACAAAAAGCCCGGGATATTTTAGAAATGATATATATTAAGAAAGATGCAAATTCTATAAATGATAGAACTGACATTTCAAATTTGTCAAAAATCTATAACGCTATATTGTAGTTTTTAATGAAGATATTTATATAAACTCCTTTTACTACAAACACTGCCCTGGTAAAAGCACCTTTAGATGCAACAATGTGTGTGGTAAAAATGACCATGATTATTTATTTATTTAGTTCCAAACAGACAATGAAATAGAACTGAACATGTAATATTTTACAAGGTATTAGCTACTATTATACATATATATAATTGTCCGTTGTTATAATGTGTCCAAATTTTGTTTATAGTTTTTCTGACGAAGGTAAAATAAAGTTACCGAAAGCTAAAATGTGTTTTTAACTCGTCCAAAAGCTCACTGTTAGGCCGCTACGACAACGAAACCTTCCACGCAATTCTAAAAATACTACGGCCAAGAAAAAGAACTACCTCTAAAAAAATAGTGTGAGAACAAACAGTTAATTTCAAAATCAAATTAATTTATATTCTCAACCTAGCAAATTGATTGACTGTAAATTAGCACCGTATAATAGCCGGAATATTTCATCAATTAAAATATACATATATAACCAAATATAGTTTACAGTAAAGTATTTAAAATCTCAACATTCTCAATAGTATTTTGCAGAAGATTTGAACAAATCAATTAAAAAGATTTCCACAATCATAAATAAAAAGGCCAAATTCTCTTCTTTATTGCGTGATAATATTACATACATCATAGGATGGTAGCAATATATGTGTAGTGAAAGTACAAAGAAAGGAACATTAAAAAGAGTTTGCTTTAAAATTGAAGAATATCATTAGCGAAGTAGCCGATTAAGTGTAGAAGATTTGAATAGCCCTCGAAAAAGTTAGGATAAAAGTATCTCCTCCAATGTTAATTTTTAATTAACAAAAATCTTCGTAGATCGTAAAAGAAACCGAATGCTTCAGTATATCTTTTAAGATGTGATTCAGTATTTGGTGTGACGATGACGGTAATTTCGGTTTTGTTAATCTTTCCACCCTAAGCCATTTTAATTACCCATAAAATTCGTAAACATCCTTCTTAAAAATACCGCACTGGGTAATCCATTTCTATCTCTTTGTGCTACAAGCTAAAACACCTGTCTTGTCTTTATTGGCACGCAGCTGAACGAAAAAGAGATAATTATTTAGGAACGAATAAAATCACTTTGATCTTCAGCCGTTATTCTAATGAGACTCGTACAAATTTATTACTAAAACTTTAGTTAATACTGCTATAAGCATTTTCAGAAAAGGATAGTGATATTTTTTGGACAAAATATATTTTACATTAATTAATATACGAGCTATATCATAACCGTAACGCATTAAAGCTTTTATCTGTTTTCAATTAATAATTGAAAACAGACAATTAATAATAATTTGCATTAGTTGGAATTATTTTGCATTTTAAGGTTACATTTATTTGTCTTTAACGTATTTTTTATACAGAGCATTCCACTGAAATCGATCCATCTTAAATAAGTCGAAAATGTTAAAATGACGAATAAACGCCGAGTCTTGGCATCCTTAGCCTCGCTTTTTAGAAATTGAAGCTAGCAAATGTTTACTGTGAATATTTTTAATAAAAAATTTTACTTTAAAACTAATTTTAGAATTTCTATTCGAGTAAGAATTTTGTGTTTAGGCTTTCAGGTCATCATCCATTTGTACAGTTTGTTTAATATAGTATGTTATATTCTTGACGGAAGTTAATATTCCTCTTTAACATATCGACGCAAGAAGATCGACAGAAACAAACCCGAAATATCACTTCAAAATAACAAATAAACACAATTAAGTTATGTAAAAAGTCTCAATCAAACTAAAACAACCGAATTTCCATAAAATAAACCCGTCTTTCTTAATTTTTATGATGCTCTAAAAATCAAATAGTATAATGTCCGGTAATATCACGGGTCCAAACCTATTCTCGTCTTTCCATATATAAAATTTCCACTGAAGGACTGCAAGCGTTTGTTTGTTGTGTGTATGGCAATTTTATCAAATGTAACAATCACTATACCATATACAATAATATCAATAATTTAGTTTTATTAAAATGTTAAAGCCAAACGTCTTTGTTATCGATTGATTTGACAAGATACAATATTAACTATGTAAAGTGCAATGACGAAGATTTCGAATTAATTACACAGCACACGTAAAAAGAGAAAATCAATTATTCAGCGAAATATTACATAAAAAGAAACGGTACATGGTGTGAAATTAGATACCACGTCTGACGATACCCACAGATTAATAAACTGCAACACGAGGATAACGTATGAAAGCGTTAACAACTTTCTGTTTCACTTTGTGGAAACAAGAGAAGTTTCTTCGTCTTAAGCGAAAATCTGCGGCATTAAGTGTATAGGATCTTGTTGAAACCAAGTAAAAGTTTTGTTGATCTTTCATGTCTGTAAATATAAGAAAAACTATTCAGTGTCGCAAGAGCTGAACGATAAAGAAGTGTATCTATTTAAAGTATATAATGTATCAGTACGTCGTTAGTACTAAACTTTTTTGTTTGGGCGTAGTGTGTAGGATGTTTTTGCACAATTTTTTTGGAAATGTGTAAGCTTCAATAAAAGTGTATCATTAAGATTGCTAAATTTGATACAAAGTGTGTAAATCATCGATTGTAATGGAATTTTGTGGGTTTACAGACCCCATCGGGGTTTACTTAACCCTTTCTGTTGCGGTCAAGCTGCATATTTAGAGAGTATAATATACCCCTGATGTACGTTTTAATTTTCGTTTCTTTAAAATAACTTCTGAACAGCTGTTTATATATGGAATGTTTACAATAGGGACCGGTACAACACCAATTAGGTACGCTTACTTATCACAATTTCTGAAAACAGCTGTAATGACTGTATTTGACAACAAAGAGTAAATACAGGGGCAATTTTTCTAATTATACAGAGCGTTCATAAGGTGATGAACTATTACATAATACTTTATTTTAACGAGATATTCTGTGCATTATTGTGCATAAAAAATTCACTGAATTTCATATGAACCACAAAATACCTGTTTGTGCTAATTTTCGAATTATTTGCTTTTAAATGATCAAAAATATTACGCTTAAGTTTTCGTGGACAACACAATTTCGTAAGAAAACACAAAATATCTAGTTAAAATAAAAAGAGAGAGTGGTATACCTAAGTCTATTATTTTATGCACAATCTGTATCATTCTAGAACTTACGCTTATATTCAGTATTTGATGACCATTGTCTAATTCCGAATCAATACATGTTTCCATTTCTATTGAAATACACTGGATATGAAAGTCCACAGCAGATGAAAGAGCTATTTACATGTTGTAAATCCGCCATTGCTTTTTCTTTACATACACAGTTGATTGTATAATTCAATTATTAATAAAAGCCTACATTTTGATATAACTTTAATTTGTTAATTAATTTTTTTTGTAATAGATTTTCGTCAGATGCGATTACTTTGTTTCTCTTAATGGCTACGTAACTTCAGAGTGAGTTTTGCGTTGGTTGGACGTATTTATTCTAGCTTAAAATAAAAATAAATATATACAAGTAATTGACTACACCTCAAATAATAAACAATTATAAAATTAGATGAATATATATGTTATTCTCACAATTTGTATTTAATTGAAATGTAATGTTAATTGTACTTACATTCGTGTGCAATCTCGCAACTAATAATTTATATTATTAGTTGCGTTATACAATTAATGACTGTTTTCTATATTTCTCTCATTTTGACTATTTCTCTCCTGAAGATGGCGCAAGCTGAAACATGTGGAGCATTATATTTCAATTAAATACAGATTGTGAGAAGAACATATATATTTATCTAATTTTATACGGTATATCACTCACATACGATCATCATGAATCAATAAACAATTAAATAATGAATTGTTCAGATTAATTAACGACTTTTTAAAGGCCCCTAGAATAGAAAGTCTAGTACCTATGTAGTGATATTCGGAGAATTGCCCAAATTCCGGTGTTCAAGTGGCAACTAATACGAAAGTCACTTCTCCGCGTACAGATTGATATAGAACAGTATCTATTTTAACTTCGATAGCTAACAAAACGGATCTAGTACCGTGCTTGTATTGATTATAAAGTTGGATATAAGTAAGTGGATGATGGTGAGAGAGGTTTCAAAATTTTAGAAGTTGTTTGATCTTAAGATACCGCGGCAAACAATTACGTTTTGAGGAAAGTTATTTGGCGTATGGTGCGGTTCTATTGCTTGCCGAGAAGATTAAAGATGAAGGATATGGAGATGGAGGATATATATAATACAACGACGAAATAATTAACGATAGTTGGAAGTAGAAATTAATATATCTCTATAAATACGTAATCAATCTTTACATACTTCTGATAATAAAACTTAGATGAGAAGTATATGTACAAGTGTAATTAACTAATAATCTAAATGTTCGGTATTGAATACTTTGCCTTAAAAGTTTTAAAAATTTAAACACATGTCAATACTATTCTTATTCTTTTCAAGATTTTTAAATATGTGCATGCAATACTAATAGGATCCCCGTATATTTTACCCGTACTTATATGATATTAGTGGACCGCATCGTTCTACCGAATGTTCAGTGTTAACATAAATGTTGTCCTGCTTTCACAAGTTTTACGATTCTGTGTATCGTTCTTCAACGAAAATGGCAAATACGTGCTCTTAACGTAGATGAAAAATTTTAACAAGTCTGCACAAATGTGTATGGTTCAGTGGTACCTAATTGAAAGTTAAGAACAATTAGGATTCCATCCCCCTTTACGCGAGATATAAACATCCTAGAATTATTGTGAGAGAAGATTAAAGTTATATCTAGATATAACGTTCACGTTTTTTCATATCTATTGTCAGACGTTCATATGTAATTAAATGTCTACAAATGTTATATTTCTTTTATCTACAAAATTAACTATAAAATAGATTGTTCTGTCTTTAAATGTATTATATTCAATAAAGCATGGGAATAATAATTCACATAATTAACTATATTACCATATCAATCAAAATTTTCCAATTATGATTCAATTTATAGCAAAAAATGTAATGTGAAGCATTTGACGAAAGTACAATTAGGAGTATATCTTTTCTTTAGTTAAAGCAAATGTACTATAGTCTATTTTTAAAGTAGAGAGACGGATTTCTGAACAGACCACTTTGACAGTGCATTCTCATTGGTTGAAAGCAAGGCCAAATTACTGTATCGATCTTGCTCAGATTCTTTTACCTGACACTGTTTATGGTTAAGTGTTGTTGTTGTTTCTATTATTTCTCCGTTATTTCATTATATACTCTAGCAGTTCTTTTCAGAGCTCTACAGTAATAGTCCCCAGATATATTCGTAAGTAATATACAAGCAATATATCGAAATAAATACAATTAAAAGTTTTATAGTTGGTCTCCAATATGGATGCATACAAGTGCCGTTGCCCGTATACATGTTTGTTCTCTTCCGAAAAAGCGTGAAAAGATGAGTCATTTGCGTAGTACCGAAAACCAGACCCTTATCAATGCTTACAAGAAAATTATAGCCGATACACCCAATCTCAAGAAACTGGACATGGTAAAACAAATTTCTGATGTAGTAGGCAAGTGATTTCAATTTATTACATATGATCTACATTTTACAGAGTATACTTACAGGAGTTTCAAGAGCAACCGTATATCGAGTAATTAAAGAGTATACAGCCTCTGGAAAATATGTGGATCCTAAAAAGATTACTGGTAGGCTATCTTTACTGAAATCCTTTGATGAGACTGTGAAAACTGCTATACGGCAAATAGTTCACTATATGTTTCGGCATAATAAACCTCCGACATTAGATAAGGTGCTGGTCCAAGTAAAAAATAATGAAGATTTGCCAAACATGAGTCGATCAACATTGTAATGAAGTAAATGAAATTTAAGTAAGAATTATTTATTATATAGACATACATGTATCTATATAATTGTGCAATGTTCTCTAGATACTTAAAAAGGAGCAGTAACAGCATTTTAAGCGAAAGAGATTACATTGTAAGATGGAGGCGATACTATCTCAGAGATATTTCACAATATAGAGCTCAGGGCAGATCAATTTTCTATTTGGATGAAACATTGGTGAATGAGAGTTATAGCACACAGAAAGTGTGGACTGAAACAAGGATTCACAGTCATAGACAACTTACAACGGGATTAAAAAATCCAGCTGGAAAAGGACGTCGTATTATTCTGTTACACATTAGAAGTTGTGATGGCTTTGAAAAAGACGGCTTATTATTGTTTGAAGGATAGAAAAGCACTGATTATCATGATGAAATGAATGCTACTATTTCTCAAGAATCGTTTTCTCGAATATTTACCTGACAATGCTGTTATAGTTATATATAATGCATCATATCCTAGTCGAAAAATTGAAAAGCCACCATCATCGTCACGGAGAAAGGTGGATATTCAAAATTGGCTTACAACCAAGCTACTACTTGGCAAAAATACATGCACCATGTTATAAAAGAAGAATCTCGTATGAAAGATCTTGATACAATCATTAACGATGTAATAGAAACATTCATCATTAGAGTTGGAGAGGATAGTAACAGTGAAGATTTTGATCGTAGTTCGATATCATCATTATAATGTAGATATATGACTTTATTTCTATACATGATTCATTTTAAGAGTGCAGCGTTAGAAAAGATAGGACTTAATTTCGCGGCTTGTGATTGGTCAATTATGTAAATAATTACTCATAATTTTTTTGTAGATTGTTACCGAACGTAGTTTTTGATCATAGACAATTGTACGTAGCCTTTTCACGAGCACAATCGCAACAACAATTATTTGTGCATGTTTAAAATACGAACCAGCAAGGAGAAATATTAGCAAACGATCAAGTGTATACTGAACATATCGTATATGACGAAGTGTTCTAAAAACACAAAGGCGGCTACGTAGATGATTAAATGGAAATAAATGCGAGAATATTAAGCACAAAAAAAAACAGCAAATTACTCACATATACGGATGAGCGTAAAAATATACAACTCTCTTCCAATTACAGGAAAATATGATGCGCTTGCTAAGTTCAGGATAGTTTTAAAAAAATTTTTGGCGGGTCAGGTCTTTGAGTTTTTTGACGTTGGTGCAGCTCCGAGCGGTGGGACTGGGTGACTGTTTGTGTGTTGCTTTTATTTGTTTGCTTTTATTTCTTTGTATGTATCCGTATACACATTTTATATGTATTGTGACTGCAATTATTATTATTATATGTCATATTGTATAAAAATTTGTCAACCACTGGTACTTTCAAATATATACTATACTATACTATACTATACTATACTATACTATACTATACTATACTATACTATACCATACTATACTATACTATACTATACTATACTATACCATACTATACTATACTATACTATACTATACTATACTAACTGGCTGACACCTGTGTATATCATTAACTACCCAAATGGTTAATAACTAATGATGGTAAGTGTTATTTACTTACTAACTTACGTAAAGGCATCTACTTTAAATCGAATAATATTTATTTTTTGCTACTGTTGGATTCCAACCAATACTAATATAATGCTAAAAGAGACACATTGTACAAGCATACATAAATACCGGAAAAAATCTGGTAATCACAACTATAAGTGTGATGTATAAGTACATAGTTTTAATACGCATAAAAATGTATTTGGTCAAACTGTTTCCGTACAGTGCTGGTTAAAAATATTATTGCGATGAAAGCTTTTAAAGTATCCATGTATTATGATATCTAAATGAGTATCAAACAAATACTACAAATTAATGTAATATGAAATATGCACTATATAACATGGATAGAATATGGCTTCTAGCGATAAGTCACATGTATAAATATGAAAACTTAATGCTCCTGAAATCGTAGGTACCTCTTGGGTGGAGCGGAAACCAGCTTACTAACTTTCATATGTTTCAGATAATAGCATAATGAAGGAAAATAAATAAATCTATTTCTGCTTACAAGCAACACCTATAACATTTATCAAGCACTTATGTATTGCGGTTTTAGTCCGCCACAAATATATGGAAATAAAGAAATTATATACTCGAAGAAAAAGAAAACAATAAAATTCTAATTTTTGCGTATTATATCATATAAATATTTAAAACGTATTTCTTCTTATGTACAATAAACTTAAAAAACACATTGTCTATACAATTATTGTGTTTCTATACTTAAATATTAATAAATACAACATAGTCATCATACAACATCTTGTATACAATTTCTTTATATAATTCACATTGATAGTATTAATTAAAAACTAGCTGGTCATATAAATTTTTTTCTGAAAATAAATATTTGAATGTAATTTCTGCAGAATTTGTTAGTTTACAATAAATGAATTATGATTGTATATTTTGTACTGGAAATTGTTCAAACCAAGATTATAACAAGTACAGAGTGGGCCACTAAGCGAGGTAAGTGGCTGTATCTCGGAAACTATTTGCATTAGATTGAGTGGAAAAAATTTTTGATAGTAAAAGTGGTCAAGAGAATTTGTTGGACATTATTTTTAAGTTTAAGATTTTACCGCTAGGGGGCGTAACTGCTGTGTTCAAATCTAAAATTTCTGTTACTTCACAAAATCGCAGAATGAGCTATTACTTTAATATCATCAGTTGAAAGCTCGTTTAATACCAAACAATTTTCTTTCGTGACATTTCTTCATATCTGTTATAACAAGGCAGAGAAAAGATCATCTATTTGTCAAGGTTTGAAGTTTAGTAGTTCGGTTACTATTCAATCTATCCGAATAATCATGAACTTGTTTGAAAGAGAATTGTATGGACTTTGAGCGGCATATATGTATGTATATGTTGCATTCATTAGTTTGAACCAGATAAACTAGAGTTCACTTTCTGCATCGGTTTCTTGAAAAAATTAAATACAATGCTACTATTGCGTTAATGGGTTCTTAAGTAGCATTGCGGCACCTGATATATCAGAATTTAAAGCTGTATTTCGAAAATGTGTCTTATTGCGTAGTAAATGGCATTACATTGAAAGACAAAAACTTCCAAAGAACTCACAAATACTATCTGAATGACAATATATACAAAAACGCCAACGAAGGGAAAGATAAAGAAACAATAACCATACGAACACCCAAAATAATGTAATGAGAACCAGAAGTATTTTGACATTAATTAGACGAAGAAAAGATAGCCAACTCGCAAAAGCAAATATGATCTATGTATGTATATACAGGCGCCAACTCAAGACCGTTGAACAAATCGCTGCGTAGTATTATATATTTCGAGTGGTTCATCAGAAAAGTGTTTATACATTGTATATGTACCTAACGCTATAAAAGTGTCAAATGTTCGTCAAATTCGGCGTATTTATGTAAAGCGATAGAACTAATTGAAGGTTTAATTTTATTTTCTCGATAAGTTGCGAAGTACTATACAATATATTTATAACATTGTATAAGAATATTTGATGCTTTAAAAATAGGCTACTAACACTAGCCGATACAATTTTTATAACTGACTTAATAATCTAAAATTTTAGTATTCTGAATCGTTTTAAACATCACACTAAACACAGGCTTTACGTCATATTTTCAAAATAATATTTCTATCTATTTTCACGAAGATTAACGTAAGATTTAAAATTAATTAGGAGTATAAACTGCATATTTATATATGTACTACGTCAAGAAACACTTGGTTGTTTAAATAAGTAAGAATTGATTAAACAGTTTGTAAAACTCTGTTTGATGCGAAAGTTTGCAAAGGAATATTTGTTCGTTTATAAATTAGGAAGCTTTTCACAGATAGAAATTTTGAACCTACCATGAATGATTTAAAGCTGGCAGCACTTCTTTTAGAGATGAATGCAAACATTTTCTGAGAAATCAAAAGAGTGAAAACTATCAAGTACGATATCTTGATAGTCTGGCTAATTTGCTAGAAAACTATAAAAATTTTGGTTGTGGAATGTTGCCCAAAGTCCATTTTTTTGCAGTCTATTTTGGATTTCTTTCCTGCTAAAAAAGACGAGCGATGAACAAGCCGAATGATTCCATCCACATATTGCAGAAATGGAAAAACGATATCAGGCTAGGTGGGATCCCGTCTTGATGGCAGATTATCACTGGTTTCTGATTAGACAAAATACACAAAAAAGTACCTTTAGAATCAGTACAATTTCTTTGCTATTACCAAAATTTGATATTCAAAACATAATGGAGAGTGATAATCGTATATTACACAAGGGAGTGAAATGATGAGATTTTCGAAGGTGCAGGTTTTAACCTGAGGGAGAGGACAAGAAGCTCTATAAAGCGCCGAGAAAAAAGCCATCTATCCTGATTTTTCCTTTTCCTCAATAATTGTGAACATGACGTTTCTGATTGTTGAATGAAAGAAACACACAGGTCCTTATGGAAACCATTAACAACTATTCATAAATTGAGTTGACTACGCTTTTTTACAAGAGTACAGCTTCACTCGACTAAATGTGATTATATAGTAGTATAAAAATAGTAGTCCATATTTAATATATTTGATAAATTGCTTAGAAATTGATTATTGTGGTAAACTTCATTTGTTTCGCAAAATTTTTGAAACAGAATAAAAAATTCGACATCAATTCTGTGTCTTTATTTATCGTTCACTAACGTTGAAATTTGACGAAATTGTTACAAGGTCATATTACACTATGGCGCACGCATTTAATTTTGGTAAAATATACCAAACACTATACCAGAGATAAGCGTAGCAGAATATGCGTATTCTATTCGCTATTTGCAGAAATGATTACATTACATAATAATAGTAATTGCGCTACTTTTTTGTTGCTGTTTGCATAATCAGAATCACACATAACATGGAACGAAAAGGTCTCAATATCCTGCCATATACATACATAAAAGACGATCAAACCCAACCACAGTAAAATATTGACGGTACGTTTAGAGTACGTAACGTATAGTTTAAATTTCTCTCCTGTATCTGTGAATTTCTATCTTTCGCGGACCCTACCGTTCGCTAAAATTGAATTCCTTCATTCTGAACAAACTCATGCTGTAAAATAGAAATAGGACTACACTAACCGCAGTTGCTAGTCATTTATTTGTTGGAATTTGTGTTGGATGAATGAACAGAAAAATAGCATAGTTTGTTCTAAAGTGAACGTATATTATCATGGTGAAATATAATACTTTAGTTGCTATTGTCTTTAATATTTATTGGGTATTAGCTTCGGAGAATTTTAAAATAAATGATGTTAGTAAATCTAGTTGGTAGTTCAGTTTACATTGATGACTTTTTATTGGTACTTACGTATCAATTAAGGAAATATTGAACCATTCTTAGAAAATGAAAATGTTCTCTTCGCTCTATTCTTAATATTAAATTAATTACATCATTAACCACTTTTTAATAATTATTTACGAAAAGAGTCAACTGTTTAGATATTTTCTTATTATTATGTTTTAATGTGCGGTGGGTGCTTAGTTGCGGTGACTCCGTAAGTTGTATTACTTGATTGTCTATCACGGCAACTCTCGCGGTGTAGTTTTGTGTCGGTAAATTATGTTCAAATGGCTTTGTGACAGCATCATATTGCTTTTAACAATGCCGCGCTGTTAATCACTTTGCTTCCAACAGCGAATGGTAAGTCGATCCGGATTTCAGAAAAAATGTCCCCGTCCTTCTAGAGAGTGGAAACCCGGCTGCTAACGTGTCCCCTCCACCTATTTTTTTTTTTTTTTTGAGTGAGGAAAAATGCCTAAACGCACCATCAGGGACGAGACCCGTCCCCGGTGTGTGGGGCTCGCACCCACTAAAAAACCTCACTTTGTCAGGTGTAGAATCCATCCCGGAACCGCTGGTCGCATTACTTCAGGATGGCACCTCGTAGTTAGCCTCGGTCGGCTGCCTCCATTGCTTGGGTCTCTCTCTTCTTCTCCTTCAGCACCTTCTCGACGAACGTGGCGATCTTCTGCCAGTGGTCGTGCCCGGACAGCATCGTTTGCACGACGTTATCCGGCGTTAGAGGTCCTACTTCGTGTTGTAGCGCGGCTCTGTAGTCACTCCACCTCTCGCATTCGAAGAAGGTGTGGCGAGCATCATCTTCCGCAGAGTCGTGATACTGACATGTCGCGTTCTCTGCTTTACCCATTCGAGCCAGGTATGCGTTGAAATAACCGTGTCCGCTGAAAAACTGGGTGAGGTAGTAATTTACCTCGCCGTGGTCTCGGTTCATCCACTCCGTGATGTTGCGGATGAGTCTGGGCGTCCACCGTCCTCTCGTGTCGTTCTGCCAGCGCTCTTGCCAACGTTGTCGTGTGAGCGCTTTAGCGTCCGCTCTTGCTTGTCGTGCACCGACGTCTCGTCGTGTCTCGTAGACTCTCTTCTTTTCTTGAGCCAGTAAGTCTATCGGGGTTACTCCTGCGATCACGAGCACCGCCGGTTCGGAAACCGTACGGTATGCGCTGGCGATCCTGAGTGCTCCCCGTCGCTGTACTGAAGCCATCCGCTTTCTGTACTTGTCCTGCCGTAAGGCGTCAGCCCAGATCTCGCTTCCATACAACAGTATGGAATGGGTGACGGTCATTAACAGCCGGCGTTTACTCGCCGTCGGTCCTCCTACGTTAGCCATTAGTCGGCTCAGCGTCGTCGTTACTTTAGCGGCCTTATCGCTCGACGACTGGATCTGTTGCCAGAAAGTCATCTTGCTGTCGAGCCGCAGTCCAAGGTACTTCACGGAAGTTGTAGTGGTTATGACTTCCGTATCCACCGTCATCTCGATCTCCCTAGGTATTCTTCTCCTGGTCAGTAGAACGACCTCGGTCTTCTCCGTTGCCAGGGTCAGGCCGTGTTCGTCCATCCATGTGGTGACTCTTGTCATTACCTGGTTGAGCCTTCTCTGGGCATCCGCCTCGTCACGCGCTAGGATGACTGCCGCTACGTCGTCTGCGTATTCTATCAGATACGCATCTTGCGGCAGCTCCATTCTCAGGATTCCGTCGTAGGACACATTCCATAAGTCGGGGCCAAGTATGGAGCCCTGCGCCGCTCCCGCTGTTATCTTCTTCGTGCACGGCCCGCCCGCGGTGTCGTAGACCAGCTTCCTGTCGCTAAGGTAGCTGCGTATCATCCTAAGTAAATAGGATGGCGCGTCGAACGTGTTCTGCAAGGAGTCAAGAATGATGTCCCATCTCGCCGAGTTTAAGGCGTTTCTTACGTCCAACGTGACGAGCATCACCAGGGGTTTCGAGTAATGATTTTCCCGTTTAGCGGCTTCGAAGGTATCCACTTCCTGCGCTACGGCGCCGACGGTGGAGTGTCTCTTCCTAAAGCCATGCTGTACTAAATGTGATTATATAGTAGTATAAAAATAGTAGTCCATATTTAATATATTTGATAAATTGCTTAGAAATTGATTATTGTGGTAAACTTCATTTGTTTCGCAAAATTTTTGAAACAGAATAAAAAATTCGACATCAATTCTGTGTCTTTATTTATCGTTCACTAACGTTGAAATTTGACGAAATTGTTACAAGGTCATATTACACTATGGCGCACGCATTTAATTTTGGTAAAATATACCAAACACTATACCAGAGATAAGCGTACCAGAATATGCGTATTCTATTCGCTATTTGCAGAAATGATTACATTACATAATAATAGTAATTGCGCTACTTTTTTGTTGCTGTTTGCATAATCAGAATCACACATAACATGGAACGAAAAGGTCTCAATATCCTGCCATATATGTACATAAAAGACGATCAAACCCAACCACAGTAAAATATTGACGGTACGTTTAGAGTACGTAACGTATAGTTTAAATTTCTCTCCTGTATCTATGAATTTCTATCTTTCGCGGACCCTACCGTTCGCTAAAATTGAATTCCTTCATTCTGAACAAACTCATGCTGTAAAATAGAAATAGGACTACACTAACCGCAGTTGCTAGTCATTTATTTGTTGGAATTTGTGTTGGATGAATGAACAGAAAAATAGCATAGTTTGTTCTAAAGTGAACGTATATTATCATGGTGAAATATAATACTTTAGTTGCTATTGTCTTTAATATTTATTGGGTATTAGCTTCGGAGAATTTTAAAATAAATGATGTTAGTAAATCTAGTTGGTAGTTCAGTTTACATTGATGACTTTTTATTGGTACTTACGTATCAATTAAGGAAATATTGAACCATTCTTAGAAAATGAAAATGTTCTCTTCGCTCTATTCTTAATATTAAATTAATTACATCATTAACCACTTTTTAATAATTATTTACGAAAAGAGTCAACTGTTTAGATATTTTCTTATTATTATGTTTTAATGTGCGGTGGGTGCTTAGTTGCGGTGACTCCGTAAGTTGTATTACTTGATTGTCTATCACGGCAACTCTCGCGGTGTAGTTTTGTGTCGGTAAATTATGTTCAAATGGCTTTGTGACAGCATCATATTGCTTTTAACAATGCCGCGCTGTTAATCACTTTGCTTCCAACAGCGAATGGTAAGTCGATCCGGATTTCAGAAAAAATGTCCCCGTCCTTCTAGAGAGTGGAAACCCGGCTGCTAACGTGTCCCCTCCACCTATTTTTTTTTTTTGAGTGAGGAAAAATGCCTAAACGCACCATCAGGGACGAGACCCGTCCCCGGTGTGTGGGGCTCGCACCCACTAAAAAACCTCACTTTGTCAGGTGTAGAATCCATCCCGGAACCGCTGGTCGCATTACTTCAGGATGGCACCTCGTAGTTAGCCTCGGTCGGCTGCCTCCATTGCTTGGGTCTCTCTCTTCTTCTCCTTCAGCACCTTCTCGACGAACGTGGCGATCTTCTGCCAGTGGTCGTGCCCGGACAGCATCGTTTGCACGACGTTATCCGGCGTTAGAGGTCCTACTTCGTGTTGTAGCGCGGCTCTGTAGTCACTCCACCTCTCGCATTCGAAGAAGGTGTGGCGAGCATCATCTTCCGCAGAGTCGTGATACTGACATGTCGCGTTCTCTGCTTTACCCATTCGAGCCAGGTATGCGTTGAAATAACCGTGTCCGCTGAAAAACTGGGTGAGGTAGTAATTTACCTCGCCGTGGTCTCGGTTCATCCACTCCGTGATGTTGCGGATGAGTCTGGGCGTCCACCGTCCTCTCGTGTCGTTCTGCCAGCGCTCTTGCCAACGTTGTCGTGTGAGCGCTTTAGCGTCCGCTCTTGCTTGTCGTGCACCGACGTCTCGTCGTGTCTCGTAGACTCTCTTCTTTTCTTGAGCCAGTAAGTCTATCGGGGTTACTCCTGCGATCACGAGCACCGCCGGTTCGGAAACCGTACGGTATGCGCTGGCGATCCTGAGTGCTCCCCGTCGCTGTACTGAAGCCATCCGCTTTCTGTACTTGTCCTGCCGTAAGGCGTCAGCCCAGATCTCGCTTCCATACAACAGTATGGAATGGGTGACGGTCATTAACAGCCGGCGTTTACTCGCCGTCGGTCCTCCTACGTTAGCCATTAGTCGGCTCAGCGTCGTCGTTACTTTAGCGGCCTTATCGCTCGACGACTGGATCTGTTGCCAGAAAGTCATCTTGCTGTCGAGCCGCAGTCCAAGGTACTTCACGGAAGTTGTAGTGGTTATGACTTCCGTATCCACCGTCATCTCGATCTCCCTAGGTATTCTTCTCCTGGTCAGTAGAACGACCTCGGTCTTCTCCGTTGCCAGGGTCAGGCCGTGTTCGTCCATCCATGTGGTGACTCTTGTCATTACCTGGTTGAGCCTTCTCTGGGCATCCGCCTCGTCACGCGCTAGGATGACTGCCGCTACGTCGTCTGCGTATTCTATCAGATACGCATCTTGCGGCAGCTCCATTCTCAGGATTCCGTCGTAGGACACATTCCATAAGTCGGGGCCAAGTATGGAGCCCTGCGCCGCTCCCGCTGTTATCTTCTTCGTGCACGGCCCGCCCGCGGTGTCGTAGACCAGCTTCCTGTCGCTAAGGTAGCTGCGTATCATCCTAAGTAAATAGGATGGCGCGTCGAACGTGTTCTGCAAGGAGTCAAGAATGATGTCCCATCTCGCCGAGTTTAAGGCGTTTCTTACGTCCAACGTGACGAGCATCACCAGGGGTTTCGAGTAATGATTTTCCCGTTTAGCGGCTTCGAAGGTATCCACTTCCTGCGCTACGGCGCCGACGGTGGAGTGTCTCTTCCTAAAGCCATGCTGTACTAAATGTGATTATATAGTAGTATAAAAATAGTAGTCCATATTTAATATATTTGATAAATTGCTTAGAAATTGATTATTGTGGTAAACTTCATTTGTTTCGCAAAATTTTTGAAACAGAATAAAAAATTCGACATCAATTCTGTGTCTTTATTTATCGTTCACTAACGTTGAAATTTGACGAAATTGTTACAAGGTCATATTACACTATGGCGCACGCATTTAATTTTGGTAAAATATACCAAACACTATACCAGAGATAAGCGTACCAGAATATGCGTATTCTATTCGCTATTTGCAGAAATGATTACATTACATAATAATAGTAATTGCGCTACTTTTTTGTTGCTGTTTGCATAATCAGAATCACACATAACATGGAACGAAAAGGTCTCAATATCCTGCCATATATGTACATAAAAGACGATCAAACCCAACCACAGTAAAATATTGACGGTACGTTTAGAGTACGTAACGTATAGTTTAAATTTCTCTCCTGTATCTATGAATTTCTATCTTTCGCGGACCCTACCGTTCGCTAAAATTGAATTCCTTCATTCTGAACAAACTCATGCTGTAAAATAGAAATAGGACTACACTAACCGCAGTTGCTAGTCATTTATTTGTTGGAATTTGTGTTGGATGAATGAACAGAAAAATAGCATAGTTTGTTCTAAAGTGAACGTATATTATCATGGTGAAATATAATACTTTAGTTGCTATTGTCTTTAATATTTATTGGGTATTAGCTTCGGAGAATTTTAAAATAAATGATGTTAGTAAATCTAGTTGGTAGTTCAGTTTACATTGATGACTTTTTATTGGTACTTACGTATCAATTAAGGAAATATTGAACCATTCTTAGAAAATGAAAATGTTCTCTTCGCTCTATTCTTAATATTAAATTAATTACATCATTAACCACTTTTTAATAATTATTTACGAAAAGAGTCAACTGTTTAGATATTTTCTTATTATTATGTTTTAATGTGCGGTGGGTGCTTAGTTGCGGTGACTCCGTAAGTTGTATTACTTGATTGTCTATCACGGCAACTCTCGCGGTGTAGTTTTGTGTCGGTAAATTATGTTCAAATGGCTTTGTGACAGCATCATATTGCTTTTAACAATGCCGCGCTGTTAATCACTTTGCTTCCAACAGCGAATGGTAAGTCGATCCGGATTTCAGAAAAAATGTCCCCGTCCTTCTAGAGAGTGGAAACCCGGCTGCTAACGTGTCCCCTCCACCTATTTTTTTTTTTTGAGTGAGGAAAAATGCCTAAACGCACCATCAGGGACGAGACCCGTCCCCGGTGTGTGGGGCTCGCACCCACTAAAAAACCTCACTTTGTCAGGTGTAGAATCCATCCCGGAACCGCTGGTCGCATTACTTCAGGATGGCACCTCGTAGTTAGCCTCGGTCGGCTGCCTCCATTGCTTGGGTCTCTCTCTTCTTCTCCTTCAGCACCTTCTCGACGAACGTGGCGATCTTCTGCCAGTGGTCGTGCCCGGACAGCATCGTTTGCACGACGTTATCCGGCGTTAGAGGTCCTACTTCGTGTTGTAGCGCGGCTCTGTAGTCACTCCACCTCTCGCATTCGAAGAAGGTGTGGCGAGCATCATCTTCCGCAGAGTCGTGATACTGACATGTCGCGTTCTCTGCTTTACCCATTCGAGCCAGGTATGCGTTGAAATAACCGTGTCCGCTGAAAAACTGGGTGAGGTAGTAATTTACCTCGCCGTGGTCTCGGTTCATCCACTCCGTGATGTTGCGGATGAGTCTGGGCGTCCACCGTCCTCTCGTGTCGTTCTGCCAGCGCTCTTGCCAACGTTGTCGTGTGAGCGCTTTAGCGTCCGCTCTTGCTTGTCGTGCACCGACGTCTCGTCGTGTCTCGTAGACTCTCTTCTTTTCTTGAGCCAGTAAGTCTATCGGGGTTACTCCTGCGATCACGAGCACCGCCGGTTCGGAAACCGTACGGTATGCGCTGGCGATCCTGAGTGCTCCCCGTCGCTGTACTGAAGCCATCCGCTTTCTGTACTTGTCCTGCCGTAAGGCGTCAGCCCAGATCTCGCTTCCATACAACAGTATGGAATGGGTGACGGTCATTAACAGCCGGCGTTTACTCGCCGTCGGTCCTCCTACGTTAGCCATTAGTCGGCTCAGCGTCGTCGTTACTTTAGCGGCCTTATCGCTCGACGACTGGATCTGTTGCCAGAAAGTCATCTTGCTGTCGAGCCGCAGTCCAAGGTACTTCACGGAAGTTGTAGTGGTTATGACTTCCGTATCCACCGTCATCTCGATCTCCCTAGGTATTCTTCTCCTGGTCAGTAGAACGACCTCGGTCTTCTCCGTTGCCAGGGTCAGGCCGTGTTCGTCCATCCATGTGGTGACTCTTGTCATTACCTGGTTGAGCCTTCTCTGGGCATCCGCCTCGTCACGCGCTAGGATGACTGCCGCTACGTCGTCTGCGTATTCTATCAGATACGCATCTTGCGGCAGCTCCATTCTCAGGATTCCGTCGTAGGACACATTCCATAAGTCGGGGCCAAGTATGGAGCCCTGCGCCGCTCCCGCTGTTATCTTCTTCGTGCACGGCCCGCCCGCGGTGTCGTAGACCAGCTTCCTGTCGCTAAGGTAGCTGCGTATCATCCTAAGTAAATAGGATGGCGTGTCGAACGTGTTCTGCAAGGAGTCAAGAATGACGTCCCATCTCGCCGAGTTTAAGGCGTTTCTTACGTCCAACGTGACGAGCATCACCAGGGGTCTCGAGTAATGATTTCCCCGTTTAGCGGCTTCGGAGGTATCCACTTCCTGCGCTACGGCGCCGACGGTGGAGTGTCTCTTCCTAAAGCCATGCTGTCTCTCGGACAGGCCTCCCGCGTCGTCTATGCTGCTCTCCGTCCTAATCAGTCAGTGCAATGTCGCAACGCCTACTATGGCCGCAGTTGGACATGTTCTCATAGGTGATGCATACACATGCTAACCGTTGCAGCTTGTCGAGGGCATTCGTGGTTGTGACTTGTGTGACATTCTGGAACCAGGTTATCGCCCCGTACGTTACCATAGGTCTTGGTATACTGATGTACAGCCATCGCAGTAAGTTTGGGATGCAACCCCACGTATTTCCTGCTAGGTTCCGGCATATCATTAAGGTTCTTGTTGTTTTATTCATTGTCAGTTCGATATGTCTGTTATATAACAATATTTAACTTCTGATTTGCATTCGATCACTGTTGTATACAGATTTTCCAATTTTAAGTTCATTCTACGATACGACGAATCTAATTTTTCTAATAGAGAAGGTATGGTACATTATTGAAGTCAACAAAGGTCTTTGATAATGGATACACGTAAGCCCTAAAATCGTTTTAGTTTAAATGTTTGGTTTAGTAGGTTAACAAATTATAGGTATTACGATAAAAAATATGGCGCACTACACATGCTGGTAGCTTATAACTTGCGCATTCATTTCCAACAGGACGGTGGTTTTATATATCTCTCTACTTTTGTTTGTGGAGTTTCGTGAAGCACAAGAAATAAAAGATTAGTTTCTATTACATTGTCAGGTTTTGCATGAAATAAGCATCTCATGAAATTGTTTGTTTTATATATTATTATGTATTAATAATGTTTTGTTTAGAATATTATCTTCTTTGGGTACCCATAAGATATACAGGGTGTTCCATTAAAGAAAAGTGTTTTTGTGAATATCTCAAAACCAAAATATTCCAATGTTTTCTGTTTTCACCATCTCAATAGGAACAAAAAATATGACCAACTTCCTAATTTAACTAACAATAATGAAGTTATCAATTGTAAACATTTAACTTTGGACAAATTTCTAGTCCTACATTTTTAATAAATTTTTTACTATGTACCACTATGTAATGATTCGTTAACATTTATCAATAATATCAAATAATAACACCTACAATTATGATTGTTACAAACTGTGCAAAATTAAGTGTCCACCCGCTATACATATGTATATGTAACTATTAACTAGCCATTGGCCAGCTGCTTTTGGTATTTGTTAATATATATAACTCAATTTTGGTAATACTATAATCAAAATTTTTATCTGTACGTGACTTCAATCGATTTGAAAACAAATAAGAGTCTGTTTTTCCGTAGTTACTTACTTGGACAAAATTTATTTTGTGTTTATTTGTTGTAACAGGAGTAGCTAGTCTTATGCGTCTTATACCAACGAATATCCGCAGAAAAATTAACATGAAATCATATTTTTCAATAATACCTATATTAGTTATTACGTACAAAAGTAGGCGGGCGTATTGTCCTACGTATTGGACAGCTATTATCCATTTGGCATAACAAGAATCGCAGTTAACAAAATGTACCGTTCGGGTGGACGTGTGCAGCATTTTACGTTTTTATGAGTGTATCTAGCGTATTTCTTATTACGATATGTTCATAATTCTCACTTTCTTAACTGTTTAGAAATATTGGCCAATAATTTTAATTTTATGACCTTAGCTGAGGGAAGTTCCTGTCTTTATAACAATGTAATATAGCAGCGAGACACAGCAAATTTGCTATCATTAAGTTTGCCCATTGTACTGAGCAAAATAATTTCGATTCGGTTACCGGATGTCCGCAGAGTTCCCTATACACTTGTTACATGTATATAAATTGCTTTGAAATATCAATATTTACTTTGCGTACTAGATCCTTTCTGCGCTATCTATGTCGTATTTCTTCGTTTGGAGATATAAACACCTGATGACTTTCATTGTTCATCTACTGCAGTTCCGTGTCTTTAGTTTGTGAATACGCTAGATGCGCAAATCTTCCGCGGACATTAATAGTTTTGTCTATCATGCTTTGCTATGGTTACGTTCGTACTTCGGTATTGATTTGCTATTAGTGATACCGTTTGTATGCTTTTGCAAAGAGATATTGCTTTAAATAAAAGCAGATATATTAAATATATATGTATAATTTTGTGAAAATTATTGCGCAATTTTGCCGTTATTGTTTGATTTTGACGCTGTGTAGATATTAAAAGTGGTGTAATTTTCTCGACAATTATGAAATATTTGAATTATCACAATTTGAGGATAAAAATGTTGAGAATATAAGTATAGATAATTGTTAAACTATTGCAAAAGTACTGTGTTGAGAAGACGGAGTGGTATAAATGATTGACCTTACTGAAGTTACGGCTATTTTAGCTTGCAATAATTTTTCTCAAGAATTATGATAAACATGAAATCATTAGGATACTATTAAGATTTAATTCTAAACTAGTGGACGATTAAAAATTGATACAAAATAATTTTTTATTTTTAGAAGAAAGTATTTATTTTGTTTGTGAATGTGAGGTATTTCCCCCTATTAACTATTTATTTTTGATAAGCTTGACTTTTGTATTAATAAAGGCAACACATCTATTCTAAATAGACTTTTAATTACCATAATTAGGGGTTTTGATTGAATTCAATATATTTTGTTATTTTTAACTAAACGGCAGATATATTTATAATACATGAATTTTAAGTGCAATGCTTAAACCGAAAAAAGTTTCCAAATTTGTTATTAGAATGTAAGTCAATTCTATCTTTCGGCGTCAGGTATTAGAAAGATCTGTGGCTGTACGATTAGACGTAATATGAGAGGACTCGGTGGTTATCTTCGTCATTTTCTTTTCAGTCCTTTTGATGGTCCTTCAGTTTTTGATAAAGACCACGAAGTATGATTTTGTTTAATATAATTCGTTAAACAATCATAAACACTATATACAGTAGGCACTGATGATGCTAGTGGAGCTCCATGTATACGCTAATGGTTGATCTACTAGGGTAGTTTATTTGTGGAATTTTTGTTAATTTGAGAAATAGATTTTAAAAAGAAAAGATAAATTTACATCATGTTTAAAATAACATGGTACATTACTATTATTAACTATTTAACAATATTGTTTTAATAAACTTAAATTGAGCAGTAAAGTGCGGTGCTTCTTTGAAATAACAATATAATGTTAACAAATATATTTTGAATATTGTGATAATACGTTTCTCTGACCGGTCTTATTCGTGCAAATGTGTTTAATATCTTGAGGGCTACAGTATATGAACAAATTCCTTCGTGCACTCACGATGACGGCGTTACTCGAATACTGAAATGTAAAAATGATCTCCCTGACTACCAAATGTCGGCCGTAATGAGTAATGACTCTTAACGTAATAAAGAAAATCTGTACTTCACAAATTCTTGCTCATTTTTCTTTATATATTCCCAGGACGTTCGGTTAATGGAGGTTTTTGTATTTTAATAATAAATAATAGCACAATGATCACAAACTCATATGTAACTAGATAAATGAAAAAACGCAACAAGTAAATGAATAACAAACATATAAAATAAAATAAATATATGCATAAACAACATTAAGAAATACAGGGGCAAACGTTATAAACTATGTAATTGCACCTTTAGATAATTTATAACGATGGGTAATATAAAATACTGCAGAAATAAAATTTAAGCAACAACACCACTTATTTACTATCTAAAATTTTTCAAATTTTATATTCTCGATGATAGTTCATTTATTTATTTTTACGACGATAGATATTTATGAAGACAAAATATAATGATTATTTTGGCCAAATACCTTTGGAATACTTCGATGTACACCTTATTGAGTGGCTGATTCCTTTTCTGGATGTCCGCTTCTTTCGATAACTTCGTTGCAGCAGCCGTTTTGATGATAGATTTGCTTTGAGTTCGGGCGTTTTTCTTCTTGCAATTTTACTTGACAGTATTTTTATTAGCTTCGTGCCGGCCCTTCACCGGCAAACACGGCTGTTATATTGATTATTTAAATAAACCAACTACAAGATAGCTAACTGGCCCTAATTGACAAAATATATAAAATGATTGCTGTGCGAATTGAGCAGTTCGAAGTCTAATCGGGAAGTTTTTTTTCTTCGCTTCGCACCAACGAAGTAAATTTGTATCATATGATTTCTAGGCGGTATTTGGAACAAAGGGATATTCTTGCACTTGGCGCGTGTACAGAATAGAATATTGAGAAGTTATTTAACATAGGAAAAATTATATATACAGATCCGTGCATTCAATTTAGTAAAATAAAATAACATATCCTTAATATATTTAGTAAATACAGATGCTCTCTGCTCCATTAAGAGGTGTTGAATAATATAAGATGAATAAAAAATCGCGTCCTCTTACAATATTTAGATAAAAATTTGGTTTAGTATTTTATCAACAAATTTAATATTGTTGGATTAATACAAGGATTTTTTTCTGTACGTATGGAGGGCTGTGCAAATGTCCTTCGTCTTGATGTTTGTTGTACACATACATATATACATATGTATATAATGATGTCAAAATTACGAACTTCTGGTTTGCTGTTTGGTTTGCAATTTGGTTTGCAAACCTTGATGTATTACACGAAATATGAATGCAGATACCTAAACAGTTGTACACAGCAAACATCAAAACTGACGTACTATCGAATAGTAAAATTCCGTACGATTTCGGTTTAATGAAGACTACTTTAATTATGCAAATATTACATCATTAAATGCGTAACGGTGAGAATTTGTTTGCTGATACAATTGTGGAAATTACTAATTCCTATTTATTTTATGTCTAGCAAACATGCCTATTGGGGCGCCTTAGTAATATACATGCTATTACAGGTTTTTATAAACTATTATTTTTTGATAAATAGAAAAGTTGCATACTTTTTATACGTTTACCTAGACGAAGTTTGATTTAATTATCAAACAATGACCGTATATGTATTATAAAGCTGTAGAATCGTTCGTTTGAATAGCCTAGTCGTCAATAGATATTGTCTTTGATAGCGTTGGATAACTGATTCCACGTTCTTATTCGAATTATATACATGATTAAGTACGTTTATTCTACAAACGCACTTAAGAGCGTATGATAAGTTTACTAAGATTTTGTGTCTAACTTGTAGTACGGCACCGCATACTATACAGTCTATACTTATATTTTTGTGTTTGAAAAATGAAACGATAATAGATTATAAATACGCGTGCTAGGAAACCTTTCATTGAGATAAATTGACTTCTTCTAAGTAGTATATCGACCTGAAATTAGGTAATCTTGAAATAAATGAGAAATAGTACAGTCGCCTGTCTCTTATCCGACTTAGATGGGATTAGCTAAAGGTCGGATAATGAAGTCGGTTAACAGAACGAAGGCTCATTTATGACTACGGTACATATTATGTATTATTTTTGTACTGTCCAATAGAAATGTAATGGTTTAATTATACATAATGTACAGTAAATATAACAATAAAATAAATACATATGTACTATAAAAGACACAAGAATTGAATCGAAAAGCCATAAAATTTCCTCGGGACTAAATCAGGTAGCGAAATATAAACAGACAAACAACTTGGTCAACTGTAAAGTGCCAGCGGCTGTATGCTGTAAAATATTTTAGACATAAGTAGATAGACATTAGGTAGTAATATGCAGTGTAAATTTAATACACCTACAAATTGCATTATCACAGTGTCCGCTGTAATATTTATCAATATATGTGTTAGTCGTCCTATACACATAATTTGCCATATATAAAATGCTACTTTAAGAAAAAAAATTTTACAGAATTAGACCACTGCGCTCGATCCTTAATGATACTAATAGATGGATATTTACTTCTTAGAAAGAGTTTCTAACGGATTTGGTAATACAAATAATTAATACTTTTATTTGACAATGATTGTATTATTATATTGTATGCATATATTCGTTTATCTGATCGATTTATAGATTATTAGGGTGATTACAAATGATTATAGATGTGGCTATAGAAAATGATGATCCTTTCGAAGTGTTAATGTCTTATCGCATTATCATCTTCAACATTTTCCTGAAATGTTATAGAGATTTTTTTTGTGTTAGTTAATCTTTATTGTTAATTGTTGGAAAATTAAAAAAATTAAAACTTCCGCTTTTGATGAAACTGTAGACACAATCGCTAAATAAATAGTCACAAAGGTAGCGGTTGTGTCTACAGTTTCATCAAAAGCGGAAGTTTTAATTGTTAATGTAATTGTCACCGATAAATAATGTGTGTTGAGATGTCCTCTACGCAGACAAACTGAAAAATTGAGAAAGAGCTCCATTATTTTCGTAAATTTTAAGTTTGAGTGAGCGTAGTTAGTGAAAAAAACAAAAAAACACAATATGTCAAAAACGGGCGCCTTTTGGATAAGGGAAATTCGGCCATATTTATTGCAAATGATCTTTACTAACACGCTACAAAGTATGACGGTTTCATTACCAGTCACCCTGTATACTTATTTGCAGTAAATCTTTACCGTTTATTACTGTTCTAAGTTTAACTACAACATTCAAAAAACAATAATAGAAAATATTTTTTTACATTATTAAGAGGGCCGATTACCGTTTGACAGTTGGCGCTGTTGCCACAATTAAATTTTCTTATAATATAATGTTTTTATAATTTATTTAAACCGTATTTTAAAATTGGGCTTGATACACACATGTGTAGACGTATTTTGCATGCTCATGGCAAATTTCAATAGTTAAATCTAAAAATTAATTGAATAATCTCTATTTTCCTATCAAGGTAAACGGGAATAGAGATTGTGAAGTTAATATCGAATATTGTATATAATAATATAAAATATGTATATATAAAATATATATAAAATAATATAAAATATTTGTAGAAATATGTGTATGAAACCCAATTTTCAAATTATATTGCAATAAAATCAAGCAAACGATTTATAGAATTATGTAAATATGGCACCGCTGTAAAACAATCAGCTGGTAGACTACCCTCTTAAGTATTGCAAACTACTTCATCATGTATTTTGTCGTCGTAGATAAATAATCATTTTTCAGATTAAATTGTTTCTATTTTTCATAGTATTTTATTTGACTTCGTCCCTTTGCACACACTATAGCCAATTACTTTATGATATAATGGTACTATATACGTATTGTATGTATATCAGGAAATACTGATTGACGTATTGAATAAAAAAATAATTTAATTATTAATAATAATAAATTAATAAATAATTAATTAATAATAATAATAATTAATAAATAAATTTTATATAATGTATACTAATTGTTGTGCAAATGCAAGAGGGTTGTAAGTGATACGTTACAGCTTAAAAGTATATATATTTTAATATATAACATATAGGTACATAATATATGCAGATATAAACTGAAGCGTATTTTATACATAAATATGTAAAGCCGTATACCTGAGACATACAGTGGACCAAACAAATAGTAAATCAGCGATTAAATCGCTATCGGCACCCCGCAAAATAGGTGATTCATTTCTTTTGTCAAATATAGTACTACATACATACATACAAACCCTCGGATTTATGAGAAAATCGTAGTACACAAGGTGTTGTTTATAAAATGTTATAAGCATGCAACGGAATTTAATGTACCACGTGGGTATTTTTTTTTTAATGTGTGGTGGGTGCTTAGTTGCAGTGACTCCGTAAGCTGTATTACTTGTCTGGCTATCACTGCAACTCTTGCGGTGTAGTTTTAGTGTGTGTAAGTTGTGTTTAAATGGCTTTGTGACAGCATCATATCGCCTTTTATGATGCCGCGCTGTTAATCACTTTGCTCCCAACAGCGAATGGCAAGTCGATCCGGGATTAAACTCTCTGAAAAAATGTCACCGTCCCTCCAGAGAATTGAACCCCGGCACCTATCGTTCTCTCACAACAATAGTCAGCCGCCTAACCACTCGGCCATCGACCCGTTGAATAGTTATTGTATTTATATTTTATGTGATATGAGCAATTGAATCGTTCTCCTTGAAACGGCTGCGCGAGTTTACATATTATTATATCAACGTCTGTGGACCAACTTCAGATATGTTTCCGTATTTGTCAAGCTTCAACGTCATAGTAAGTCACCCAATGACGACATTGGTTTTTGTATACATACTGTTATGAGGCGTAATGATGAAGGGACAAATACAATTTTGATTCATTAAATTAATTAATTCATTAATGACCGACTATCATTGTGGCGGAACGATAGGAGCCCAGTTTTAATTCTCTAGAAAAACGGTGACATTTTTCTCGGAGAATTGAAATCCGGATCGACTTACCATTCGCTGTTGGGAGCAAAGTGATTAACAGCGCAGTATTATAAAAGGCGGTATGATGGTGTCACAAAGCCATTGGAACACAATTATACACACACAAACACTACCTCACGAGACTTGCATTGGTAGCCATACAAGCGATACAGCTTACGTAGTCTCTGTAACTAAGCATCCACCACTCATTAAAAAAATGGATTAATATAGGTTTCGTAAGTTGACGAAATGAATTGTCCGTTTAGAAGTAAAATTAATATCAAAATTCATATTTTATTTTTGTGGTCGTATTTTCATAATAATTCGAATATGTGAACTTTCTTGTGGAATACTGCGTGAAGTCAAACCGGTTGCACCAGTTTTAAAACTTTCAGAAAAAGAGCAAAGGCGTAAGTGTTCCACGTATGCACTTGCATTCAAGTTTTAAAAGCTTTGACGCTTACTTCGGTGTACAACAATGGAGAGACTTGAACTGTTTTAAGAAAAAATGGCATTTGTGATTCCGTAGGTTGAAAATATATTGTATTCTAACTGCTATTGTATGACAGTCATCACTTTTAAGCTCATATGCTGTTTTGTTTATACTAGGATGTTTCTCATATAAAATAGATATATTATTTACATAAAATGTTCTTTAGAAAAATATATTCACTTTGTAAACATACCAGTGACGGCTTTTCTATAGAAGTACAATACTTTTGGACAATATATACATATAGGGTGGGGCACCACAGACGAATGCGGCGATCCCTTGGGCGCGTGACTAGCAACAATGCAAGTGATCGTTCTATCGCCGCACTCGTCTGTTTAATATCCACACATATGTACTATCGCGAGCATTTTAAACGACTCACATTTCAAGCGTTATGATCGTATACAGCTACTCGAAACATTTGAGAAGTAGCACTGGGCGACTGTAATTAAGGGTGGATAACAAGCAGGTAGAAAGATTTGCAATAAATTATAAATATATCCTATGATGGTTGTAATACATCCTACATGATGTATGATTCGTATTTAATTATTGACGAAATTCGCTCTGTTTGATATTATGTCTAGAACATTCATACGCAGTGCAAGTTTAAAATATATTTTTATGTATAATATTACTATTGTATTTATAGGAAATCTGATGAAGGAAAAACAATGTTTGCAAAACATTAAGAAATGATTAAAATTAAATATAAATTTAAACAAATATTTATTTCTGGATATATATTAATTTTTTTAATATGGCGAAATATATCTAAGGTAATTATCAGTTGATTTAGGAACATTTCATTGGACGAGACAATTGAAAACGTATTGCACGGCACCTGACTGGTCTTTATAAATTAAACATTTTCAGGGTACTTAACAGTTGACAATTAGTTCTACAAAGAAATTACATTAAATTTACTTCAGTAGTGAAAATTGTTCTAAGATATAACTATTATTGGCTTTAAATTCTTATTAAATTAATATAACTGTCGTATTTATAGAAACGTTTAAAGTCCTTAAGAATCCGGCAAAACAAATATTATCATTACTCTTCTTTTACATAACCATAATGTGCATCTATAAACAACTGTATTTCTTCATCAAATTTTGTATTGTTAATGTCAGTAAATTATAAGTACTATTTCAATTAAAACCGCCATTTTAATTAAAATTTCACAAAAGGCAAAGAAATAATAGATATTTTGTATTAGAAGTATACCTGATTTATTTCCACTTAGAGGTCAATAAAACAATAAATAATTAAATACCAATTTATTCCATAACATATATTAATATGCTTTCGTTAAATAACTTCTTCAGTGGAAGAAATTGACATTTAATATGTGTCAAATTACTAATAATATAAATATAAATTGCCATGCCTATCAACAAAATTATCTAAAAAACAAAGAATTCATTGATATATCGAATTTTAATTATATTCACAAGTAATAATGAAGGAATAATGATTTAATACAACATTAGAAATTGAAATGATTTCAATTATTCGTATATCAATCTATTTTTTGTCAAGCTCTAACAATTCTGTTCAAGGACTAGGGAAAAACATGGCAAAAAAACCTAGTCAAGAGCTTAAAATTAATAAAATTCATGCGTGAATTAAATTATTGTAAATAACGCTTAAATTATCAATATCCGTTCTAAAATTTACCGCGTTTTCATCTTTCTTAATGTATATCATTTCGTAAATTAATCTTTTTTTATAATTATTTTCCTTAATAAATTTTAGAACGGATATTGATAATTTAAGCGTTATTTACAATAATTTAATTCACGCATGAATTTTATTAATTTTAAGCTCTTGACTAGGTTTTTTTGCCATGTTTTTCCCTAGTCCTTGAACAGAATTGTTAGAGCTTGACAAAAAATAGATTGATATACGAATAATCCAAATCATTTCAATTTCTAATGTTGTATTAAATCATTATTCCTTCATTATTACTTGTGAATATAATTAAAATTCGATATATCAATGAATTCTTTGTTTTTTAGATAATTTTGTTGATAGGCATGGCAATTTATATTTATATTATTAGTAATTTGACACATATTAAATGTCAATTTCTTCCACTGAAGAAGTTATTTAACGAAAGCATATTATTATATGTTATGGAATAAATTGGTATTTAATTATTTATTGTTTTATTGACCTCTAAGTGGAAATAAATCAGGAATATAAAGATAAGTACATAAAGGTCAAGAAATACATATATTAATTGTATTAGAAGTATACCTTGTTTAATTTGAGACTTCTTGTAAAAATACGTTAATCACATAATATTTCTATACGTTATCTATTATCGGCTGTTTCAATTAAAACATTGGCCACATACTAATAAAATAATATTAAATTCTTTCCATAATTACGTGTCCTAATATGTAAGCTTATAATTTTTGCAATAATTGTTGTTAGATCAATAGTACATCATATTCATGTCAAATATATTCATAATTCTTTTCGCTTAAATTTCTTTTAAATAGTGTTTACCCTTCGGCCTGCGGCTATACGGCTTATTACAGTTGGCCAGTTATATTTACCTAAATATTGCTCCGAGTAAGGAAAGTCTACAATAGATACGTTTTATGGCAGTTTGAGTCGTTTAAAGTGCTCGCGATAGTACATACGCTCTATTCACTTGTATAATTGCCTTGTATATTGTTCCAATAGGCACTTTGGTTAATTGCGACGTTCGTTGAATGTTCTTGGTTTGTCCTTCGTTATTTTCTTCCATCAGAGTCTTATAGATATTGAGAAGTATCTGCTTTGCATCTTGTGATAAATATTTTCTCTTCCGTGCTCCACTTTCATCATCACTATGCACATCACGATCACTAACACACTCAGCAAAAGGTCGCCACATGTTCGTGAAAATTCAAATAAGTATACAGCATCAAATGTTAACTACAAATGATAAGTAAACTAAATATTACATGTATATATACCTACCCCCAAGTACCATTAACAATAATTACAATTAGATGACAGAATATTAGTTGAAGTATATATATCAATATATCATTTACGAAATGAGGCCGTAATTCATACTTAATACGGCCCGGCGATTCATATAGTGTAATTAAGCAGGTAAACAGTACCCTTCTCAAGAGTATTACTACCGGAGGTGCAATAAAAGCATTAAGGATTTAAAAGTTAGTTTCTTGCAATTTGAAAAGCACTATACTTATAGGATCGTTTCCTATTCCTAGATAATTGCGCGGTCAATCTGTATATTTATATACAGGATGGGGCACCACATTCGCCTCGGTTGATATACAAAAAACGATAACACATATTTCAAATCTTTTTGTTGGAGCATGTATAGGTCCATTAGGAGCATTATGACAAAATCAATAAACATTCTAAAAATGATATAACAAAAGAGAGTAGGTAAAACATAATTTACAAACAGAAATCGCTATTATAATGACAAAACTAAATAACAATTATCACAGCTTCTTACTGCAAAAGGGGCAAGAAAGAAAAAAACAGAGTAATATATAATCTATACGAAAATGTAATTACTAAATAATTGCTCGCCCCTCCACCGCGCTAATGTATTACAGATTAAAAAGCAATTAGAACATACTCGAATGCTACTGATAATTAACAACTATTGAAATGTAGATGATATTGTAAATATTAAGAGACTACAATGCCTCAATAGAGATTTCATCATTAAGATACTATTAAATTTCTGAACATGGTTTGCATACAATGAATTATAATTATTCCACAGTCTAATCTCACTTTTGCAGTTGTGGTATTTGATAGATTAATAACTTGAGTTTAAATATTGTGCTCTATGAGACTGTAGTGATTAAAAAGTAATTTGATTATTAATTTTCGAGTTCTACTATTATTTTTAATAATTATAAATGTGCTACTATTGGTGCTGTTTGCCAGCTCTACCGATTATATTACATATACCTATACATATATATTTGTATTTCAATATCGTTGGAGAACTTGAGCAGCAAGCTGTCTGTGTACGGCCTTGAATGTAGGAGAAAAGTTAGTGTAGAGGTAGCATTAGCTTCGACATATCTCGTATTATAAGACTGTGACAGGACTGTCCAAGCAATAAATAAGGCTACTGTACGCTTTATTCACTCGTACTCATTGGATCGCTACCTATTCCTAGATAACTGCCCGGCTAATCTGTATAGAATTCTTTAATATTTTTAGCTGCTGAATTGATTGTTATACCTGCCACTGTTCTCCCAATGTTACATAGTTTATAAATTTTTGTAATAACTGAGTATAGTTTCCAGGATAAAGCACATTATCTTCGAAAAGTAAAAGCAGAGCGCTACGGGGTCTTCCGTTAGTTATACGGAAATATTATTAGATAAATAAAAATTATTCTATTGAAAGAATTAATATCTGTTGTACATACTGATTAACGACCAAGAATGAGTACGAATGGTTTTCATTTAATAATTAACAACATAATGTAATTTCTCTGTCAAAATAGTTTGACACAAATATTGAACTATTGCAAATAAATTTATAACTGAATTATAGATTTTGCGCAATCTTTGTAATGCGAGTATAACGGATAATACATTCTCTTTCACCATTGTCAATATATTATTGAGAAGCTTCAGCAATCGAATTGTGGATCTTGTTTGTCGTAAATTCAGCTTTAATTCGCCTAAATGCCAAGTGTATAAATACGTGCGTATATGCATGTAAATACGATTACGAGTGAACCAGATAAAGGGAACAAGCACCCCGGTGTTAAGCTGTACCTATTGTCTTGTCAATTCTAAGCCTACGCGTATTATACGAAACAGGCAGTAGCGTAGATATCGGCTTATAGAGCATCATTATCTTTCGTACTGCGCGTATACATAGACACCGTAATGTGATATGATGAATAGATTAAAGTTATCAGTAGGTATCAATTAATATTCTACTTTGTCCTACATACTTGACATGTTCCTGTATGTGTTCATATATGCAAACCAGTCCGTTAATCCTCGTATTTAATTTCCGATACTTACTGCTATTACGGTAATATATGCAGATATGTACAGAGGGAATTATATCAGGCAATCTCCCAATTGTAAAAGCTCTAGATTTTTGTGGTGATTCTAGTAGATTTCATTGGTCGACCCAGGTTTCTTTTTTTTTACATTATTTAATATTACGACTATGTATACTGATTCTCAAACGAGTTTCACTATTAAACATTTCTAGTATATATAAATTATTGCCATTGGAATTTTGAGTTTTAAGGACATACTTCCTGCTTGTGAATTTAATCCTATATTGAAGATTTTGAACAAATGGTGTAGTATTTATTAAGTTTATATCAACCAAGAAGTTAATCAATTATTAGTAAGGAAATTGAAATATATGTAGTAGCATATTTTGAAGCATAAATTGTATGCGTGAACTTGAAAAAGAAAAAGATATGTTCTTTATTACCACAAATATTATTACCTGATGACCATGTAAGACGAATAAAATTTTTTTAGTAGTTAATGAAGTTGTTAAGGACAATTTGTAGTTTTCACGTTGAATTTTAGTGAGTGATGAATCTAATTTTTGTGAAAATGATATATTTAATCAAAGAATGGAGCCAAGAAAACCATGCATACACCAAATACGGTTTGACATAGTTGTACGATGTAGCCGATCCAGTAGTAGAAAAGATAATCTTGTGTGTATGTTATGGATAAAATTTAGATAACATTGGCTTCATGGCTACAGATTTGAGAATTCACGAACTCTGTAAAGAAGTTTAAAACTGTAATTTTAATTAAAAAGTAAAATATTTTTCTATTACTCCTGTTTGTGATTTTAGAGTATCATAGAATGACAATTAATGGTGACGCATTCAATAACCTATAATACGCACTATCTTTCTATAAATTCTCCAAGAAGAACTAAAGTTGAAGGAGCAAAAAGTGTAGTACAAAAAATTGGTTGTTAGATCATAATATCTACTACTATTTCGCATTTAAAATGAATATATGACTGTAATATAAAAAAATAACTAAATATTAAAATTTAGCAGATACATTACTTTAAATTTACCGTACCTAATTATACAGGGTGAATCACCGCTATTCCCTGTCTCTTGCGTCTAAATGCTAAAAGATATGAGTTTCAAATTTTAGTCAAATATGTAGGACGATAAGGAGGACATTTTAAAATTATTTGTAAGTATACAGGGTGATTAAAAAAGTACAGCATATCAAAGTTAGGTTATTTTCAATGGAATATCCTATATTGTATACCATTTTAGATTATACCTCACAAATTAGGATAACTTTGTTGATAGTTTTTGACACCGAAGCGTATTAAATACACTTCGGTGTCAAAAATGTTGCCTATCCTAGGTCATTATAACATCTCGTTCGCATATATTTGTGAAGATTACTAGTGCTGTCGAAGCCTCCCGGTGATCGCAACGGTTTGCGGTAGGGCCGCGATAGCCATACCTGGTGGTTCGACTCCACTTCGGGACGGCATATTTTTAAATAAAAATATGTTTAATATAATTGGCGTTTGGGAAAAAATTGCATTATATGTACTTACATACGCCAAGAAAATAAATACACTTCGGTGTCAAAAATGTTGCCTATCCTAGGTCATTATAACATCTCGTTCGCATATATTTGTGAAGATTACTAGTGCTGTCGAAGCCCCCCGGTGGTCGCAATGGTTTGCGGTAGGGCCGCCATAGCCATACCTGGTGGTTCGACTCCACTTCGGGACGGCATATTTTTAAATAAAAATATGTTTAATTTAATTGGCGTTTGGAAAAAAATTGCATTATTTGTTGATAGTTCCCTATACCCATCTGTTGCCAATTTCGAGAACATTTGATTTTTATGAAAATGTCGGCTTTCGCGAAAAAAATTAAAAACAGGAAACTTTATGACTTGGACGATTTATATTTGTAAGAAGATTATTTGACAAATCGTGCTCTCTATAAGCCGGTAGAGTATATTGATATTGGCTACATGGCGTTCAGCAAAACAATTTATACTTTATATTTCTTCAACTATCAATAACTCTTTTAAGTTAAACGCAACACCCTGTACACACACATTAAACACATTAAACACACACAGCACATTAGACCCTCTACCAAAAACTATACAGATGTCTATATCTAAATTTAACGATTAAAATGTTATCAATGATATTCTCTAAAAACCTCATAAAACCGATGCTCTTTCTGATCTAAATAGGCCATGTTTTCTAATTATTTGTGCGTGGATATTTATATTCCTTTGTATGTAAATTGTATTCTAATGATAAATGTAGATGGAATTTTCCCGAAATTCGCAACAGATGGGTATAGGGAACTATCAACATAGTTATCCTAATTTATGACGTAGAATCTAAAAATGGTATACAATAGAGGGTGTTCCATTAAAAATAACCTAACTTTGATATGCTGTACTTTTCTGAATCACCCTGTATACTTGCAAATAATTTTAAAATGTCCTCCTTATCGTCCTACATATTTGATAAAAATTTGAAAAACTCATATCATTTAGCGTTTAGACACAAGAGACCGAGGGAGTAATCATGACTTACCCTGTATATACATATTATCAACAATCGTAACTCACAATAAGTATGTATCATATATGTTTTTTTTACTTTTAGTTTCATTCATGTCATGAAAAATTTCGTCCGTACCATAAAGAGTACGGCACCTACAACCAAATAATTATCGTAGACGTATCTATAGAATTTTGTCGATGGATAAATGATAATCCTCGTTCTGTATCGCATATACTTTTTACGGAGGAAGCAACATTCACCCGTGACGGTATTAATAATTGTCATAACCATCATGTATGGTTAGATGAAAATTCACAGGCAACAGTCGAAAGTAACTTTCAACATAAATTTTCGGTAACCCTGTGGTGTGGTCTGATTGATAGTTTTTTAATTGGTCCTTACATTTTTGAGAATCGCCTCATGGGACACATCTATTTACATGTTTTAGAAAATGAAGTGCAAGGACTGCTAGAGAATGTCCCGTAAACATCAGAATCCATGACAATGCTGCCGACAATATCAAACATCAACCTGACGCAATCAAGAACGCAATCAGCGTCCTTGGTAGACGATGTAGAAAATGTTTAGAAATGAATGGCGGTATTTCTGAAAATATATGATAAAGAACGATAATACCAATAGAATACCAAAACTTTAATGTATGAAATTTTTTTTATTTTTAATTACGCTAAAGCTCGAACACAAATAAAAATCGCATAAAAGCATTCGAGTTTTTTATATTATTTTCACCTATAGAATACACTTCTAGAGTTTGGTCGATTCCTCACGACTCTCCCTGTATTTCATTTTCGTTCCTTCTTTTTCCATTCAGTTTCGTAATTCTTTTTTAATCAGTGTTAGTATTCTGAATAATAAAAGAACAGATTGAGCAAAATGAAATACAACCAGTAAATATAAGCAATATAGCATATACGCAAAGATACATATATAACACATGAAAAGAAAACTGTACTGCATAAGATAATAAGAAATACAAACTACGTTAAGGTACTAAATTCCTTCGTATTTAATTTTTACATATTTTGCAGGCTAATAGATAGTACACGATATAAAGCACCTAAATTACTATTAACTCTCTTTAATAGGATTTGAAACTCGTTTGCGTTTCTTTACATACAGTAAGAGCAAATTCCACATGCTCGCAAAAAATAGTACACTAAAAGAATTTCATTTCAAAAGTAGCGTTTAAATTTCCTTGTATATGTGTGTTTACCAAACCCGCATTACTGCGTACCTTTCATGCAGACATCCTTTACGGTCCAAAATATTAAAGTCCCTACGCTTTCCCGAAACCAGACATCAACTATACCCTTATGCAATATTCATAACTTAATAATAAACTCACACGGCTTCGATCGACGAAAGCTTTTACTAAATGCAAAGTTTATACTTTTAACACTTTAATTTTTGTTAGTTGTGTATTCAATTTGAATAGTAGTTTACTGTGGAAGAAAAGTATTCAAGTATGCAAAGTTTTATAATTCTAACAAAGGCGATAAGACAATCGTTAATTTGATTAATTTTAATATTTAGTTATTTTGAGATTCATCAGAACGTAAATTTAGAACAAAACTCAACTTGTCTTAATCTTATATCGAGATCAGTTCCTTTAAAAAATCAAATTATTCTTTCAAGCTTTCATTACGTAGTCGGATTAATGATCAAAATTTGGTATCAGTATGTTTTGACAAATGCAGATTCTATATTGCTCATCCACATTAAGAAAAGTGAAACGTTTGTCAACAATTTGAAAGATGTAAAATTATTTTATCTTGACTCACTAATATTTACTTGTATGTACTCGTTATGAAAACTTGTTGTAGAAAAATGTAAAAGCATAATTGTTACGTCAAAAACAGTTGTTTGTGTTACCACACATATATTTACCATGCAAATAATCATTTTAAAATTGCTTCAAATGACAGTTTTTAACAGTTCAATCGTCGCAGAGGTAAAAACGACTGGCCATACGTAAGGCAATGGTCCGGGGTTTGCATCTTGCATTGGCGCTTATCGCATGTCTCATTGGATCGTTAATCCGATTGAAATAATTAACAGAATAGAATTAGTTACAACGAGCTAATACTGTAATAAAGCCATGAAAACACATTTACTTACACAATTTACACAACAAGAGCTACAGGGCTAGTCTTCGAAACTAATATAGCCGCTGCACCGATCATAAAAATATCATGGTTATAATGGGAAGAATGTACACTCGGTACGACTTAGTCTTCGATCGACTTTTATAAGGTAACTCACTAAAATCGTTCAAAGACTAAGTCGTACCGAGTGTACAATAAGCCACACTAATTTGTGTTTGAAAGTATTAAAGGCTTTAATAATGCATTTGGTTCCTTGAGACTACTATATTTTGATGAAGTACATCGAAAAATATGTTGCATCATTTTCTTTGAATAAATAAATAATAATTATAAAAAGCGTTTGGATACAAAGTAATATTTATTTGATCACAGTAAACCGATTGTAAGTGCAGCCAATGTGTGTCTTAATAGGGCTAAAAAATTAACAGTCAAAAAAATAAAACAATGTTACTAAATTATGCACTGCGTATGACAAAATTCAGTATTAAATACCTACTTCTCTTAAATAATTTTGTATATAGTTATCCAGTAACTAATATTTTACAAAGTAGAAATTTACATGAGTTGGTTTAAGAAGTATCCTACGATTGCGGTAGTTTTACTACATGGAAATTATGCACTGTAAAATGTTATCGGCAATAACTAGTATAGATCAGTTGATAGGTATGACCATTTTTCTCCAAGAAAAATCAAACAGCAATGTAATTTATAGTCTCTTGTGAAAGATTGAAGAATTTTTGGCGGCAGTAGATATCTGGAGAAGAAAAATAATTTTATAAGTCAAAACACTTCAGTATAAGTGGCATAATTGATTGCTGAAACAATACTATAGAGTATTGGTCGATATATATCAAATATATAAAATATATATACATATATATATATATATATAGTGATGTGATTTGGAATATTAATTCCCTTCTTTACTGTTGCAGGAACAGAATTGGGTTTGTTTAAATAAAATAACGTAAAGTACTATTTTAGCCTTTGTGACGTTTCGGAGTTTATTGCTCCATCTTCAGACCTATGCGACATGATACATAGAATTACACCTTAGAATTAATGTAAAGATCAAATAAGTGACTTACAATAGGCCAGTTGTTGTTGAAATGAACAAATTTCGTTACACATACTGTGTGCTTGAAGAAATTTTTTTTAATAAACGTAAAGCTTCTAACTTACATACTTATTAGTTAAACACAAATAATTAAAATAATTGTAAAGATAAAATAGTGTTACATGTTTAAAGGAAGCACACAAACTAAATGAAAAAGCGTCTGTAATATAAAATTTTCGGCCAGATGTAACAAAAGAGAGAGACACTAGAATGAACTAGAGCTGGTCCAAAGCAGGACAGCGATATATAAAAATATATTTGATGTTTTTAATTCCACACATTAGATATTGAAAACGGAAAAATAAAGGTAAAGGAGACAAATGCGACATACAGGGTCACTGGAAATATGAAAACCATCAGGGGATAGGTAACTTATAATGTTGTAAAATATTATTATAAATGTTAGAGAAATTAGAAGATTGTTCTTTAGCATTAAGATTATTATGTACCTTAGCAATCGCCAAAGCCTCCAATGCAATTCTCTTGTTGTAATTTGTTTGTTGAAACAAGAAAACGGGATGTTCAAAGTTTATCGTGTGTTTGCTTTGTTTGATATGACCCGCTAACGCGCATTTATGGGGATGTAAACGTGCGTCACTTTTGTGCTGCGTTTTTCTTTCCCGCCAACGTTGGCAGGACTGACCAATGTAATATTGGTGACAATCTAGACACTGGACAGCATACACTATGTTGTTGTGTTGTTCAACAGGTAAGGGCATTTTAATTTGGTAAAAAACTTACTAGATGGCACTGCGGAAGTAAATGCAATATTAATGTTATATTTGGTAAATAATTTCTTGACTCTGTCGGTAAGACCGGGAACATAAATCAGCGACCTATAAGTTGGTAGTTCTGTTGGTTCAACGGTGGCTGTAATGTCGTGTATAACTGATGGAATGACTTTTTTTGGGTTAGCGGTGGAAAAAAGCAACCGTTTAGTGAAGTGTACAGGAAATGAATTTTTTAACAAAATGTCATATAATATTTTGAGATCTTGATTAAGATAGTCTTTATGACTGATTTTACTGATGCGATTTTTCATAGCAAGAACTAAATTGGTTTTGTATTTGGTTGGACAATTTGAATTAAAATTTAGTAATCTGTTTGAATTGGACGGTTTCCTGTACCAACGGAGTTTCACTAAGTTACCAGATCTAACCGACAAAAGTAACGTTACGGTTTGTATGTATAAACACGACTATCATAATAAAATAATTGAACTGCTTAATGACGCATCGACATACAAAAAACTAACTTCTGATCCAACGTATTCTTACGAAAGAAAAACACTCAAATATATTAAAGATCTCAAAGACAAATATTTCATTAACGAAATAACTTACAAAACTTTATGTAAAAGAAATTCAGCCACACCACGAATATATGGTATCCCAAAAATTCACAAAGAAGGTGTCCCTTTAAGACCCATCATTAGTAACGTTGATGGACATACTAAATATCTTGCTAAATATTTGGCAGATATACTCAAACTAGCATTTCATGACTACAATGAATTTAGAGTCAAAGATTCTTTTTCTTTCGCAGAGAAGATGAAAGATATGATGATTCCTGATGATTATAGCCTTGTATCGTTCGATGTTGTCAGTCTTTTCACTAACATACCCTTAAATTTTGTCAACACCATTATTGAAGAGAATTGGTTTTTAATCGATCCTCATACTAAAATCCCTAAAAAAGAATTCATCAATCTGTTAAATTGGGTATTTGGTTCAGTTTATTTTAAGTATTGCGATGATTTTTACCTGCAGATCCATGGTACCCCCATGGGCAGCTCATTGTCACCTATTGTTGCGGATGTTGTGATGAACACTGTCCTTAAGAACATAAGAGACCAGGTTCCCTATGTTTTCGGTTTTATGTATCAATATGTGGATGATTTGGCTTGTGCTCTCCCTACTGTTGAAATAGAGAATACTTTGAATTTATTTAACAATATCTGCGACAAACTTGCATTTACCTATGAAGTTGAACAAAATGGCATTTTGCCCTTTCTTGACACTGTTATGGTTAGATCTGGTAACTTAGTGAAACTCCGTTGGTACAGGAAACCGTCCAATTCAAACAGATTACTAAATTTTTAATTCAAATTGTCCAACCAAATACAAAACCAATTTAGTTCTTGCTATGAAAAATCGCATCAGTAAAATCAGTCATAAAGACTATCTTAATCAAGATCTCAAAATATTATATGACATTTTGTTAAAAAATTCATTTCCTGTACACTTCACTAAACGGTTGCTTTTTTCCACCGCTAACCCAAAAAAGTCATTCCATCAGTTATACACGACATTACAGCCACCGTTGAACCAACAGAACTACCAACTTATAGGTCGCTGATTTATGTTCCCGGTCTTACCGACAGAGTCAAGAAATTATTTACCAAATATAACATTAATATTGCATTTACTTCCGCAGTGCCATCTAGTAAGTTTTTTACCAAATTAAAATGCCCCTTACCTGTTGAACAACACAACAACATAGTGTATGCTGTCCAGTGTCTAGATTGTCACCAATATTACATTGGTCAGTCCTGCCAACGTTGGCGGGAAAGAAAAACGCAGCACAAAAGTGACGCACGTTTACATCCCCATAAATGCGCGTTAGCGGGTCATATCAAACAAAGCAAACACACGATAAACTTTGAACATCCCGTTTTCTTGTTTCAACAAACAAATTACAACAAGAGAATTGCATTGGAGGCTTTGGCGATTGCTAAGGTACATAATAATCTTAATGCTAAAGAACAATCTTCTAATTTCTCTAACATTTATAATAATATTTTACAACATTATAAGTTACCTATCCCCTGATGGTTTTCATATTTCCAGTGACCCTGTATGTCGCATTTGTCTCCTTTACCTTTATTTTTCCGTTTTCAATATCTAATGTGTGGAATTAAAAACATCAAATATATTTTTATATATCGCTGTCCTGCTTTGGACCAGCTCTAGTTCATTCTAGTGTCTCTCTTTTGTTACATCTGGCCGAAAATTTTATATTACAGACGCTTTTTCATTTAGTTTGTGTGCTTCCTTTAAACATGTAACACTATTTTATCTTTACAATTATTTTAATTATTTGTGTTTAACTAATAAGTATGTAAGTTAGAAGCTTTACGTTTATTAAAAAAATTTCTTCAAGCACACAGTATGTGTAACGAAATTTGTTCATTTCAACAACAACTGGCCTATTGTAAGTCACTTATTTGATCTTTACATTAATTCTAAGGTGTAATTCTATGTATCATGTCGCATAGGTCTGAAGATGGAGCAATAAACTCCGAAACGTCACAAAGGCTAAAATAGTACTTTACGTTATTTTATTTAAACAAACCCAATTCTGTTCCTGCAACAGTAAAGAAGGGAATTAATATTCCAAATCACATCACAATACACGAAGGATCAGCTTCAGTAACTGATTTCAGTCTTCAAAATTCTAGTACCAATTTAACATGGGTTTTTATGCTGATATCACCAAGAATTATGGCCCCGAAGTCACCAAGGCCATGAAGGAATGGAGTAACATCAACGTCAAAATAGCTTCTTTTCGCAATAGAATAGTATTTTTAAAGAAATGTAAACAATTTTCAATTTTTCCCAAACATATTATTAATAGCTTCAAATCTTTGGATTATTGTACCGTCGGATGTAACAATCATTTCGTTAGAGAGGCACACAGAATATCCCATAATTTTAAAGTTAGTATACTCCGTTGGGAGCTAAACAACAGCCATTCGCATCTTGCAGATTTAATTGGCAGGAGGAGACAACTTGTGACTTACATCAAGATCTCTATACCCTCAGGTATGTTTAATAATTTCAACAACAATCAAATAAAACGGTATACTCAACGTTTTCTAGCAATCAAAAAAGCAAATATGAAAAAACTTTGGCAACTTAAATTTAACTCAAACGATAACTCAGGGCAAAACATAAACAACAAGCAAAGCCAAACCAAAATAAATTGCAACGTGCGTTTAATGCAAAACTCAAAAAATAAACAGGGCCAAGCGGACACACATTCACACAATATAAATAACCATCATACACTCAATATACAAAGCCAAAAGACAAATAAAAATAATTCTAACTTGTTAGTTGCACATCAACATTATGACAATATTGTAGAATTAAGTGATCAAACATCTGAGCCCCATCAGGGCATAGAACATAATACCGAATTCTTCAAAAATTTAACTAATCTACAGATTCCCTCGAATGTCATTGATGTTTTGGCCAAAGGACCAAAATTCTCACTACCTATTGATAGTTCCAATTTACCTTTACATCGCCTTTTGGCAGACTATGAGGACATTTTGAATATCATACCCAATGAGGAACGGGACAATATTAGATCTAATTTAGCTTTTCATACTAGTAAATTTTTAGCTACTTCAAAACGGGGAAAAAACACACAAGATCAAAGGGACACTAACAACTTCCTCAAACAAAATAGAGATGTGGTCATCACAATATCCGACAAAAGTAACGTTACGGTTTGTATGTATAAACACGACTATCATAATAAAATAATTGAACTGCTTAATGACGCATCGACATACAAAAAACTAACTTCTGATCCAACGTATTCTTACGAAAGAAAAACACTCAAATATATTAAAGATCTCAAAGACAAATATTTCATTAACGAAATAACTTACAAAACTTTATGTAAAAGAAATTCAGCCACACCACGAATATATGGTATCCCAAAAATTCACAAAGAAGGTGTCCTTTAAGACCCATCATTAGTAACGTTGATGGACATACTAAATATCTTGCTAAATATTTGGCAGATATACTCAAACTAGCATTTCATGACTACAATGAATTTAGAGTCAAAGATTCTTTTTCTTTCGCAGAGAAGATGAAAGATATGATGATTCCTGATGATTATAGCCTTGTATCGTTCGATGTTGTCAGTCTTTTCACTAACATACCCTTAAATTTTGTCAACACCATTATTGAAGAGAATTGGTTTTTAATCGATCCTCATACTAAAATCCCTAAAAAAGAATTCATCAATCTGTTAAATTGGGTATTTGGTTCAGTTTATTTTAAGTATTGCGATGATTTTTACCTGCAGATCCATGGTACCCCCATGGGCAGCTCATTGTCACCTATTGTTGCGGATGTTGTGATGAACACTGTCCTTAAGAACATAAGAGACCAGGTTCCCTATGTTTTCGGTTTTATGTATCAATATGTGGATGATTTGGCTTGTGCTCTCCCTACTGTTGAAATAGAGAATACTTTGAATTTATTTAACAATATCTGCGACAAACTTGCATTTACCTATGAAGTTGAACAAAATGGCATTTTGCCCTTTCTTGACACTGTTATGGTTAGATCTGGTAACTTAGTGAAACTCCGTTGGTACAGGAAACCGTCCAATTCAAACAGATTACTAAATTTTAATTCAAATTGTCCAACCAAATACAAAACCAATTTAGTTCTTGCTATGAAAAATCGCATCAGTAAAATCAGTCATAAAGACTATCTTAATCAAGATCTCAAAATATTATATGACATTTGGTTAAAAAATTCATTTCCTGTACACTTCACTAAACGGTTGCTTTTTTCCACCGCTAACCCAAAAAAGTCATTCCATCAGTTATACACGACATTACAGCCACCGTTGAACCAACAGAACTACCAACTTATAGGTCGCTGATTTATGTTCCCGGTCTTACCGACAGAGTCAAGAAATTATTTACCAAATATAACATTAATATTGCATTTACTTCCGCAGTGCCATCTAGTAAGTTTTTTACCAAATTAAAATGCCCCTTACCTGTTGAACAACACAACAACATAGTGTATGCTGTCCAGTGTCTAGATTGTCACCAATATTACATTGGTCAGTCCTGCCAACGTTGGCGGGAAAGAAAACGCAGCACAAAAGTGACGCACGTTTACATCCCCATAAATGCGCGTTAGCGGGTCATATCAAACAAAGCAAACACACGATAAACTTTGAACATCCCGTTTTCTTGTTTCAACAAACAAATTACAACAAGAGAATTGCATTGGAGGCTTTGGCGATTGCTAAGGTACATAATAATCTTAATGCTAAAGAACAATCTTCTAATTTCTCTAACATTTATAATAATATTTTACAACATTATAAGTTACCTATCCCCTGATGGTTTTCATATTTCCAGTGACCCTGTATGTCGCATTTGTCTCCTTTACCTTTATTTTTCCGTTTTCAATATCTAATGTGTGGAATTAAAAACATCAAATATATTTTTATATATCGCTGTCCTGCTTTGGACCAGCTCTAGTTCATTCTAGTGTCTCTCTCTTTTGTTACATCTGGCCGAAAATTTTATATTACAGACGCTTTTTCATTTAGTTTGTGTGCTTCCTTTAAACATGTAACACTATTTTATCTTTACAATTATTTTAATTATTTGTGTTTAACTAATAAGTATGTAAGTTAGAAGCTTTACGTTTATTAAAAAAATTTCTTCAAGCACACAGTATGTGTAACGAAATTTGTTCATTTCAACAACAACTGGCCTATTGTAAGTCACTTATTTGATCTTTACATTAATTCTAAGGTGTAATTCTATGTATCATGTCGCATAGGTCTGAAGATGGAGCAATAAACTCCGAAACGTCACAAAGGCTAAAATAGTACTTTACGTTATTTTATTTAAACAAACCCAATTCTGTTCCTGCAACAGTAAAGAAGGGAATTAATATTCCAAATCACATCACAATACACGAAGGATCAGCTTCAGTAACTGATTTCAGTCTTCAAAATTCTAGTACCTATATATATATATATATATATATATGTATATATATAAAGTTTAACAATTTTATCAGTTCTGACACTGACAGTAGACTTTAAAATGTGAAATTAAATTTTAATGATGTCACAATTTTATTTAATGAATCTAATTATACGAAAAGAATTTGCCCTGAAGTTTTAGCTATCAAACATTTTTCGGATTATATTAATACAAAAGAACAATCTTCAAATTTTACGAATATTTATAATAATTTAATTAAATTTATCAAATTTAAGGATTTACATTAATCTTTTGGTAGTCTTTTGTGATCTCTTACATTTAAATGTCTTTGTATGGAATGTTATAAATCGTTTTCCATTTGATGTGTTTATAATTTTTTTTTTCTCGTATATACAATATATTTTCATTGCATTCAACATATTGCTTTTAAAATGTCGAAATTTAAAATCTAACATGTCTGGTTTTGTTTACAAAATTGTTTATCAAATATTTTGCATATGTTTTCAAATTTCAAAAATTCAAAATTGTCAAAATTGTTTCACATTTTTAGAGCCTTGTATTTAGAAAAACGATTATCCTTGTTGTAAGTTATTGTTTCTTGGTTTAAAAATAGTTAAGTTTTATTATATATTTATATACAGGTTTGAAGAAGGATTAAATTAATCCGAAACGTCACGTAGGAAACTACTGTTTTTCATTTAAATTAAAAGAAGGAACCCATATTCTGCACTAGTTGCAGTAATTTCACATTATATATATATATATATATATATAAAATAGTAGTATTTTGCGAATATACCCACTTGTGTATTAAATTGCTTAAATATATACAGTCATACTCGAAAGTCTACATACAGGTAAAAAAATCGTTTGTTCTAGAAATAGATGATGAAAAACGATTTCGTTCGCCACAAATCGATCATTAACGACAAGAACAACTTAAATGTGGAGTATTTCTCTAGTAAGTTAGTTCTCTAGTAAGTTAAACGTTCGTTCAACTTATGAAATCGTATTCTACAGTGCTTTTGTGTTCATTTAGAACTTTTATTAGATATATTTTTGTTTTTACTACTTTTCCTTTGTTGAGACTTTGTATATGTATATCACGTTTTATCGCTTGTTATATCTAGAACCTAACTACGCTTACTACTATTATGTTATAGCGAAATGGTAGCGTAATGGTAACTTTGAAGTGATAGTTGAAAAAATAAAACAAATGCAGTACCAAATCCACTTTATAATCTAATAGTGTATACCTGGATTTTGTTTTGTGAGTTCATCTAACAATATTTTATTTAATCGAAATTCTTTTTCATAAATTAGTTAATTTTTTAACGCACTTGTTACGTATTTATTCAGAAGGAATTATTGATCTGATTTCGATAGCGGTAGTATTATGTGGAAGAAATTGGAATAGGTTACGCAATATTGCAATACGTTGATAACTGGTTGAAATATGTTTTTGGCTATTCTTGCTTATTTCTAACTATTATTTTAATCAACATCAATTAGTCCATGTTTTGGATATGTACATAAATGTATCTGTTGTATTATGATGTAAGTATGAAATGGTTACAAAATACTTAAACTAAAACATTTTTTTTACCCATGAATGACAAACTTATAAAATATTTTAAAATGAATTTTGAGAATCTTAAAGCGAGAAAGTTTATGGTAATCTTATTAAATCCGCTTGCAATTGCGGCAAAGGATATTTATTAATTTAGAAGTCTGTATGAGGATGTAAGGGTGAAATACAAAAATATTTTCACGTGTTGGATTCTTGCGTGTGTCAGTATTTATTGCATACTGGGATAGGTTAGGTAATTATAAAATGTGTAAGTTTTTTACAATTTCGCTTTCGTATATCGAAGTTCTGTATATATTTAAGTATTTATTAAATGTTGCATACATCTCATTCTGCAGATATTCTACGGAGAGTAATAAAGAACAGTAAAAAAGTTTCCAAATTCTTACATACATACAGATTCTATCTAAATGCAAATAGCTGCTTCAGAATTTATTAGATATGATTGAATTTTACCAGAGCTTACCTAAAAAAGCTGTCTTATTCATTTGTGCAAAGTTTTATAGATACAACGAAACATTTCAGAAACAAAGAATATTGTACTCATGAAGTTGTATTAAATAGTTGTTAACATTCTAGTGCCAGCTATTATAATACTTAAAAATAAGTTTAGTTCGTCATATGCTGCGGGCTTCTTTACAACGTCGAGCTTTCTTGTAAGAAATTTATATCTGTGGATGTGTTATGCAATACCTATACAATTTTTAAAACAGTTCATTTGAGTATTAGCGAGAATGTATGTTCCTTACAGTTAGCAACTAAAAAGAAAGAATACTTTGGATGTCCTTTACCTACTTAAATTGGTATTAGAATATAATCCCATGTGTTAAAACCTTTTTCTACCTTTTACTGTTAACAAGTTATGCGCAGAGGCAGAATGGAAAATTTTCAATTTTCAAAAATCTATTTTGTCCAGTCAGTGTTTGCCAGCAGAAAAAAAAGTTAGTATGTACCTATATGTGATGTGGGTATAGGTATATTAGATTGCTTCAGGGAACTAAAATAACTGAGAAATGATGTTAATACAGGATACCAATCTAACAGATTCGTTTATTTAAAAATATATACACAGTATTATAGTTTTAGATAGTTTCCGTCTTAAATTAACTTGACATTATATTTAAGTTGTTATACGGTTTTTCGCTGTATATTATTGCAAACTTGCTTCTAAGTAGCCACATACAAAGTTTTCTTATAAGCTACTTGTTTACAAAGGCTTTTGCGGGAGGCTTGCCTTAGTGTAGATGCCTTTAACTTTAGGCATGTCGGAGACCGAACTTTCCAATTATTATATGCAAAAATCAACTATTAAGTTTATATCGCAAGAGTTTTCTAGTACATAGTTAATTTTTCAACATTGACTGAGATTTAAATATTTGTAACTTTGATAGGTAATAACATAAATTATTTATTTTTAACGTAGTGTAAGAAAATTATTTCGCATAAAGTTTATATACTTTCAATTGTTAGTTTACATAATTAAACAAATAAAAATTTGTGGTAATAATAATTTTGATAAAAGAAGAGTGTCTGCTAGAATTATTCATTTTGTATCGTACGTGAAATAGGTAATTAGCTGATGATTTGTACATAATACACTAGTACAATATTCGGTAACTTTCTATTCACGTTTTTTTTGCATTTCCAACATTTAGTACATTTTAGATGATATTTTCTGCAATACTACTGATTCATTTCTTCATGTTTATCGCTCTGTAGCCTAGATTTGAGTAATTTATTCCATGGTATCTACAGATGACGTTCGTTTGTTCTAGTTAACTACTACTCATGATTTTTTTTATTTTTTTTACTAATTCTTCCAAATTCATGTTTAGTGATCTGATGTGTGACTTGCTTTTCTGTTCTTTTTTTGAGAATAGGATATAGCTTGGTAGAAAAAGTTGTTACCGGGCTCCGTAGAAATCTTGGTTCTATTTTTTGCTATAATATACAGCAATATTAGATTTTTATTTGTTATGATCGAAACTTAGTGTCCTATGAACTTGCTTATCAGTTGTTCTTCCTATTTCTTAATCTTTATGTGATATTTATAATTCGTCCAATAGTGGTAGAAATTCGTTAGTAGGTACGTTGGATCGAAAACCTCCAAATCTTTGTTAGCCTTTTGTATAGATAGAGTGTAAGTAAGTCAGTCGAATGGGATCACCTGGTCATGTTGCTTATTATTGAGGATACAGATTTCATTAAATAGCTAATATGTAGTAGTAGTAGTATTAGTCCAACTAACTGTTTTACATTTTTAATTAACTAGGCTTGTGTCAATTAAAAGAGGAACTATTTATTTAGAGAACGTACTTCATAAGATACTCACGAAAACTTCAAATTTATAAGGACATTAACAATATGTAGTCTTACAAGCTATACGAAATTAGCACTAGACGGTATAACAAGGACTAAATTAAATGGATTTCTACGGTTTTAATTTCTTAGGTTGCTCTATACTCGAATCTTGTGTGGTTTTACTTACGCTGTCTTAGCACGCCATTTATAAAGTCATTGTAACCATTCTTTGTTTTAAAAACAAGCAGCAAAACTTGCAAAAATTATCGTCAATAATTTATTAACTACTTGTTTGGGCAATATTGCACCGACCGAATTTGAAATTGTCAATTTACAGATCGCAAAAATCTAAAAATGTATCTAATTAAAGCAAGTACAACTTTTCCGTTCCTAAAGTAATGAAATAATAGATCACTCAATCTAACTTTTTATGAAGTCCCCGGGTAGCTTTAGTCAAACACTAGTTTCCGGAAAGTTGCATGCCTAACCCTTCCTGCAACAAGATAACGCGATACTTCGCTGACCTAAGGAAGTTTGAAGTGATTTGTGTTGGTAGTAATCCCTGCATTCTCTGTGTTTGCCTAATTATGCTCACAGCAACTTTCAACTCTCAAAAACATAGATAATAAGAGTAAAGTGGTGAATAAGATCACTACCTAACAAAGTGTACTACGAACATAGGAAAGCTGTTACATTGGAGTAAGTTTGTACTGCTAAATAAACATTATTTTAAAAAGCTGTTATATAATGTACCTACAATAAAAATGTAGTTATAAATAATGTTTGTAATAGTAAAATTAACAATTATTTTTAGAACAATCATTAAAAATACTTACTATCAGCTCTCAAATTTTAATTCTGAATTCTACTAAATACATTTTCTATAAACGTTTTGAACGATTTGTGTTAAAAGTTCTGTATACCGGCAGTATAAGTGTGAACAAATAATTAGAGTTTCCATGGAAGAAAATTTATCTTTCCTAGTTGGTAAAAGTTTCCTCATCTAGTACACAATCTCTCGACAAAGTTGGCCCATTTTGTCGTATTATTATGGGATACTAGTTTGTGTTCATGTAATATAAAAGTTATGTTATGTGTTTAGAAAAGCTAGAAATTACTAAATGCAAATAAATTGTGAAAGTCAAACGAATGCCTATAAAATTGTAATTTAGGCAATATTTCTATTCGAAACACGATTTTGTCGTATTTCCGGGATCCGTACTTTCTTGAGACAACCTTAAAAAGGACTGAAGAACTGCAACATGTCTCTTGCACTGCTTTCCTTATTTCGAAATTCACACATTATTTTATGCCGGAGAAAGAACATTTTGTGCTTTGCAGTGTAGTGTTTCAAATTAGCGAGACACTATGCGTTTCTCGCTTATTTTAAAAGGTCTTCCTCCGGTTAACCGGAAGTGATATTTATTCAAAAATATTTTCACGTGATAGTTCATATTCAATCATACCCAACTGCAAAATTTTGTTTTAAAATTCCGTTCCGTGTGTATAATACTTTTAATAGGCCATTCCAATCAATCACCCTGTATATTTTTACTTCAAGCAGGGCGTAATCGTGAAGTTCGTGTAATAGTGCTGTTTTAAGTTTGACTGTTTTTTCAGATCATAAAAATCAAATAGTTACATTGATTTTCAGGAATGTTGCCTGGGTGTCAGAGATATTTTAATGCTCATTTGCCAGTGAGGAAAGCTCCACTTAAATCTGACGGCGGTTGGAAACCTTCTAAGGCAATTTTAGATCTTAGGAATACAGTTAGTTCGTTACAGTTAATTAGCTCCCGTGACACAGACTATAAACAAACTTATATATTTTATAAGACTATATGCGATCAGGCAATTGTTGACTCGATGCGTAGTTATAATGACCATCAGCTACTGTTATCTGCAAACTCAAGTAGATACATTCGGCGTGTTGTTCGTTCTCACACTGGTGGGACTGCTGGTTCTACCCATCCTACTTGTTCTGTCCTGAGAAACCTTTCTAATCAGTTTAACCATACTTTCTTAACCACAGATAGAGTCACATCTGATACGCAAAATTCGGATTTTAATTAAAATACAAATAATAACCCTTGTTCTTTTTTCTTTCAACCAACAGATATAAATGAATTATCAGCAATAGTTAAATCCTTAAAGAACTGTAGATCGTCGGGTGCTGATGGTATTCCTAGCTGTTTTATAAAAAAATGCTATTTCAGTTCCATGGAACCTCTAGCACACATTATGAATGCTTCTTTCCATTAGCTTATTAACAAGTTTTTCTAAATTATTTGAAAGAGTAGCATTCAACCGATTGTTGGGGTTTCTTGATAAGTTTAACATCATAAATAAAAGTCAGCATGGTTCTATTAAGGGAAAAAATACGAAGACTGCACTTTTCGAACTAACAAACGGAATATTAACCGCTTTGGAAAACAAACAAATAACTTATGGTTATTTACTAGATCTGTTTAAAGCATTTGATAGTATAGACCATTCAATACTCTTACGGTAACTTGAGCACTATGGAATAAGGGGTAACGCTTTAGCTTGGTTTTCCTCATATTTAAATGATCGCCAACAAAAAGTGCATGTTAGAATCAAAGGCTGCTTCAGATAACATGATTATAACAAAAGGTGCACCACAAGGAAGTATATTAGGTCCTTTAATTTTTATTGATTATTTTAATGATATTTATAATCTTCAACCCACCTCTGCCATAAGTATTAACTTTTTAACAATAAATTACCCGGGCAATACTACTTTATTAATAACTGGAAGTACACTAGATGAAGCTATCGAACTAGCCAGCACTTATCTATAACAATCTTAAAATTAACCATGACAAGTGCAATGTAATATTCTTCAAATGCAACAAATCTCAAACTTTCCCAGAAGCTGTGAATATTAATAACTGCGAGTATTCAGTTCGCACTTGCGTTAGGCTGCTGGGCCTTACAGTCGATGAAACCTTAAAATGGAAAGACCACGTCAACGTACTCTGCAAAAAGCTAAGTAGTCACTGCTTCGCGATTCGTCGACTTAGAGATATAGTAAGTCCACATGTCCTTCGCATTATGTATTATAGTTGCTGCTACTCAAACATAAAATATGGGATCGTTGTTTGGGGTGACGGTAGTGACCTAAATAGAGTTTTTCTGATACAGAAAAAGATTTTGAGTGTAAAGTCGTGTGTAATAAACTCGAGTACAATCAGTCCTGCAGAGGATTCTTCAAACTAAACAATATTTTAAGTGTATATGGTATTTACATATTTGAATTGCTGATGCTCTTATGGAAAAACAAAAACTTATTCGAGGACAGTGAATTACAATACGAGTATTCTACAAGGTTCAAAACCGATTACCGTTACTCTAAACATCTTAAGTGAGAATAATTTAGAATATAGTGCCTGAGGTACTATAATAAATTGCAATCACATATTAAAACTGCTAGGAACTTGTCTGTATTTAAAAAAACATGTATATAGTTTACTATTGGAAATTGAACCATATCATATAGAAGAATTTCTTACTTCGAATGTATATATTTAAGTTTTTTTTGTTTTGATTTGAGTTTTGCATTTTTTCTTTCTTGTTATATTGAAATATTGCAATAAACTATGTATTTATCTATCTATCTATCATTTTTTATAGAGGAGAGAAAAAATCTTACATGAGACTACCACACAGTTCGAAGTTTGTGGCTTGTGTCAGATTCCTACTTACTAAAAAGCCTCTCCTCTTCGGCATACTGATCTTTCCATACCGGAACTCGCTCTCGCATTACTGCAATGTGGTGCCGTTTCAATTATCTCTGATGTTGTTAATTACTTGCTATTATGCTACGTATAGCGGAATAAGTATGTTTCCATTGCTCCTCTGTCCCTACCAGATCCTTCATCATGCTGTTTTCATTAAATACCTCGCCAGTCTCTCGGGTGTAGTTTCGTCTAATGTAAACGCACACCGGACATATGAAGAGTGTGTGTTCGACATCATCCACAGCCCCACAATAGTCACACGCATCAGAGTTTGCCCTTTTCCTGCCAAATAAGTATTTGCGAAAGCACCCATGGCCAAACAACGCGTGCGTGACGTAATAGTCGACCTCGCCATACGGTCTCTCCACCCACTGTCGGACGCTCGGGATCAGCCTCCGAGTCCATGCGTCGTACTTGCCGAGGTTCAATCTTTCCTACCACCTTAGGTTCAGTCGAGCTCTTGCGTCTCCTCTTGGTACTTCGTTGTATCTATCTTCCTTTTCGAGGATAAGGAATTCGATAGGGGGGACCTCTGCGATTACACCAACAGCCTCTGCCGATACCGTTCTGTAGGCGCTGGAAATTCTTATATTTGTAAGTCTTTGCCTTCTTGTAAGTTTCTCTGTTAGCTTCTGGTTTTTGACTATCTTGTTCCAGATCGGCGCGGCATATAAGATATCCCAGTAGTCTTCTTTTCGAAGCCACAGGATCACCTATATTGGGCATTAGGCCAGACAGCGAGCTAATTGTTCTTTCAGCTTTGGAGACAACATGCCGAGTATGGGCAGCGAACGTACATTTTGTGTCTAGCCAAACACCAAGGTATTTAATTTCCTGCCGCGTTGGTATCTTGTGGCCTTGGATATCAAATTCAATACGACCAATTTTCCTCTTGGTTGTAAGAAGAACCGCTTCCGTCTTCTCAGGCGCCAGTTGCAAATCATTTCTGCCCATCCATGCAGTGATCCCTAGTATTACGGTGTTAGCAATGTCCATCAGATTTTGTTCTCCTTTTGCAACCACAATGAGAGCAACATCATCAGCGAATCCCACGATCTTAACCCTTCAGTGGTTGCGCCACATTTTGTAACATGTTTGGTCGCGCCGGTCTCTGAGACCGAAGCCCTTTAAGAACAATACATTAATATTTAAGTTGCGTATTACATCGAGACATAGTCATAAATGCTGGTAGTTAAGAAATTAAACAAATTATCAAGAAAATATATAACATACTAGAAACTTAGAAACTAGAGAATATGTATTACTTACATAAGTACAAGTAATGGAAATATTAACCGGACTTCCTTAGGGTGCAATTAATCGTAGTGGGTAATTCGGTCTGTGATGAAAAGAGGTGCATCAGGAGTGTACCTCCTGATGAAGTCAAAAATTAAAATGACAAAATATTTTAGTTCATATGAACAATTAGTTGTTTGTTCTTTTCATCACAGGCCGAATTACCCACTACGATTAATTGTACCCTTACATATCTATCTAACTAAAAAATAAAACGTTTTTTAAACTTATTATAAGTCAAATAACTATATAACAATTAAATTTAGTTAGCTATGATTTTTTTTACATTGATTGCAAATACAGCAAATGTGGTCTAAACAGAAGATGTAAGTGTTATATTTGTAACAAGAAAATCGAGTTTTCCGATTTTACTTAGTTCCAGAATAAAAGCATCTGCCAGGTACATGATTAGGTATACTTTTTTTGTGGATTTGATTCAATGCCACGGTTTTACAGATTGTATGCTTATCTGGTCGCGTCGGTCTGTGAGACCGTTTTTTAAAATATTTCAAATATTGTTTACTTATCGGCAGTGCACCGGTTACTCCTAATGCATTCAAGCTTATTTCAGGCATAACTGGCGCAGAAAGAACACACACCCCCTGCATTAAAAGTTATTGGTGATTTTTACATATTCGGTCTCAGAGACCAACACGCGACCACTGAAGGGTTAACGCCATTCGGTAATTTCATCTCAAGCAGTCCGTCATATAGTATATTCCAGAGAGTAGGTCCCAGTACGGATCCCTGCGGAACTCCACTGATCATTTTCATAATCTGCTCTTTGCCAATGTGCCTATTTCTAAGTTCTTGAAGTATAAGCTGCCAGGAAGCGCTATTGAATGCGTCCTTCACGTTGAGAGTAATAATCGCGCATAATCGTCTATGTTGACACGCATAGTCTGCCGCTTCTTCTGCTAGCCTGTGCATTTCCCTAATGGCATCTACAGTTTGCCTGCCTTCCCGGAAGCCGTACTGGTTTTCAGCGAGATTGCCCGTTCTTACTAGTTTCTCCTTTAGCCTGGCTAATAACTATTTTTCATAGAGCTATCCCTCCACGTCGAATAGGCATACTATACAGGGTGTAACAGTGGGAACGCCGTGGCCTCTGGTAGTCAAACGGTAACAATTTTTGGAAAGTTCTATACTGGAACATATGTAAGCGGATTAGATCTACAATTTAAAAATAATAGGCAATATACAGGGTGTTTCAAAACTTAGCAATGTACCAAAGTTATGTTTTTCTTAATGGAACACCCTGTATTTTATGGCATTTTTGAGTTGTGCACTGAAATCTAGATCAACTTTATTCAAGGTTTCCTATGTCTAGTTTTTGTAGTTTACGAGATATTTCAAGTTTTTTGAAAATGCAATGTTGCACGAAAAGTTTAGTATCTCGAAAATGACTTAATTTAGAGAAATGGAACGAAAAGCGGAAATAGTAGATCCTTTGACTGATTGAATGCCATATTCAAAGTTGTCGAGTATTTTACAGGTCGTTCAAGTACCGACTTTGACACGAACTTTGTGAACTTCTTTCGTGCATAACTTTATTATTTTAAATGGAACACCCTGTATGTATTTACATTATTAGATAGAACATTTTATTGTCTAAAAACCAGTATGAGGAATCCCTCTGACTATCTGTACTAGTTTTCAAGTTATTTGCTGTTTTTAGATAATTTAAGTGAACTAAATTTGTTCTTTGTAAGTGAACAGCCAGTATATCTTTACATCCATGGATAGAATTATTATTCGAAGAAGTTGATTTTATATTGTTACAATTTAGGTATTTGAAAACATAAATTCCAAGTAATAAAAATAAACAAAACAAAACAGCAGTAAATATTTTTGTAGTTGGATTAAGAAAAAAGATTTCGTATAAAATAAATGAAAAAACATAACAAAATAAACGAAAAAGTGCTAGCGTTTAACATAATTGCCATTTTCTTCAATACAGAAAATAACCCTCTATTCAAATGCTGTTCTAACTTTCCTCAGCATATCCGGTGTTACTGAACCAAAGGCGTCTCTGATGCTCGTTTTCATATCCAGTGGGCAAGATATTGTAAACGATCCCTTTTACATATCCCTATAGGAAAAGGTGCATACATGTTAAGTCCGGAGACCTTGGTGGCCAATTGCACGGACCATCTCTTCCGATCCACCTATTAGGAAATTTCCTGTGAAGGTAGTTTTTGACGGACCGTTTAGAATGGGCAGGAGCGCCGTCTAATTGAAGCCACATCCGGTTTCTAATATTCAAGGGAATATTTTCCAAAAGCGTCCAAAAGTCCCATTTTAAGAATCTTAGAAATTCGTCTCCGTTTAGGTGCCCATTGAAGAACTATGGTCCAATTACATAATCACCTATAATGCCTCCAAACACGTTCAAACTCCAGCGATGCTGCCGCTCTAAGGCACAAGAAAGATGGCGATTTTCGGTATCATAATAATGCAAATTGTGACGGTTTCATTCATTCTTCTTTTATCTGGATGTTTTCGATTTGGATACTTCTGTGAATTCACCCGAAACGCAAAGAAGCAATTTTTCTCACTCACCAATAACTAAAATCATATCAGTTCTTTCTGCACGTCAAATTGACACTTTCTCTATGAGGATCCGACCTCCTAGGTTAAATAATAACAATTTTCGTAAGTTATCTAAAAAAACGCAAATAACTAAAAGACTAGTACAGATACTCATAGGGATTCCTGATACTGGTTTTTAGACAATAAAATGTTCTATCTGATAACAAAAATACATATAGGGAGTTCCATTTAAAATAATAAAGCTATGCACGAAAGAAGTTCACAAAGTTTGCCCTCGGTACATGAACGACCTGTAGAATACTCGACAACTTTGAATATGGCATTCAATCAGCCAAAGGATCTAATATTTACGCTTTTCGTTCCATTTCTCTGAATGAAGTCATTTTCGAGATACTAAACTTTTCGTGCAACATTGCATTTTCAAAAAACTTGAAATATCTCGTAAACTACAAAAATTAGACATAGGAAACCTTGAATAAAGTTGATCTAGATTTCAGTGTACAACTCAAAAATGACATAAAATACAGGATGTTCCATTAGAAAAAACATAACTTTGGTACATTGCTAAGTTTTGAAACACCCTGTATATTGCCTATTATTTTTAAATTGTAGATCTAATGCACCTACATATATTCCAGTATGTAACTTTTTCAAAATTGTTACCATTTGACTACCAGAGACGACGGCGTTCCCAATGTTACACCCTGTATATGTAGGTCTGAATGAATCGGATCTGTCAATGGGTTTGTCACCTTTTTTTAAGTAGCACTAGCTTCGCCCTTTTCCACGCTGTTGGAAATATGGAGTTATTAGCTAATTGATTCATTACTATGTGCTAGCATATTCCGGCCGATTCGTTGCCACCTGCTTGACGACTTCTGCTGTGACGTTTCCTGGACCTGGTGCTTTGTTAGTATTGAGTCTCGAGCATGCTGCCTGGAGTTCCGCTGCTGTAAAGTCCTCAAAACTGGTGTCATTGGCACACTTAAACGTCACGGTCTGATATACGGGGAACAGAAAAATTGCGATCTCTATCATCTTCGCCATAGATAAAGTAGGTGTTTGCCGACACCCTAGCATCACCTTCATTGCGATCTTACAACCGTCCCCCCAGATATCGCTATCGATACTATCACATAGAGCCTTCCACTTTGCTTTCTTAAATAATTTAATTTTAACTTTCAGCTCATGCTGGGTCACCTTGTATTCTTCCCACCGTTGTAGGCGTAGCTGTAGTGGCTCCCTTCTTCTACTCTTAGTGTAGAGTCTTCTTCTGCTAACACATATACGGCGAGCTTCCGCAATATCCTCGGACCACCAATACACCGGCTTTCTATGTCCTGCGGCTCTCCTCTTCGGCATGGCTTTATAGCAGATAGCAACCAATTCCTTAGAGAAATCTTCCCCGGGTGTTGTGGATGTTTCGCACTTAATATCGTTAGTTTCTTCCTTCAGCTTCTGCGTGTTCAGTTTCCCTGTCTGCCAACCTCTTCCACTCGTTCTATATGCGCTGGTCCTCTCATTTTGTCCTATATCGAATAAGATATAGTTATGGTCGCTGAGTAATTCTTTCTGGCAGACGTGTCAGTTTGTTATTTGAGCCTTTATGTTGTTGGTTGCAAGTGTTAGGTCTATGATAGAGGACTGGTCTCGCCTTTGAAATGTGGAGTATGTTCCTTGATTTGCCACCATGATGTCGTTAGCAGCGAGCCACACACACATAGCCCGTCATCTGTCTTACGGTCTTTATTGCGGTCCTGTTATCAAGGATTTTGATTGCTGCGTCCATCTACTTATCGTATATCCAGTCCTTCCGGTTTCTTATGGCATTTTTATTAGGTTCTGACACCACGATGACCGCGGTTCCGACTTCCCTTCTATAGTGTACTGCAAGATCTTGCGCTGGCCGGTTCCTGTTAGTGTTGATTTGGAGGATCTTGAATTTTGTTATTTGGCTCATTCAAGACCTCCGATCTTCTATTTTCATTGGCTTTACACCTCTGACTCCCAGTTTGATGGTCCTCTTGCTAGCAGTTGATGCAATAAGACTGATTTTGACACTCGGCTACTTTGTGCCCTGTCTACATATCTATCTATCTGCTGGCATGGGTACCGAATTTGCCATGTTTATTGATGCCTTTAATTTTTCTAATATCATTTTATGCAATGTATAATTAAAATCTTCTGTTTTGAATGTAGTTTTGATTTACTTGAAATTATACTGTTTTCGTTACAACAAATGATATTTTGAATTCCCACAAAAAAATCTAGGGACTTTACATCCGAATCGTGTGCTGGCCATCTCACCCTTCCATCTATTTCTAATCCATTTTCCCATAAGGACTTCATTAAGATAACCGGAATGTAGTGAGAAGTTGTTGAAAAATGATCATCTTTCAAAAAGTGTTGATCGGGCAAGGAAACAGGATGGTGCGTCAGAAACAAATTTTATATGCTGCATTCTCTCTGGAAATTAATTCATATATATACATATATGAATCTATAATTGGTTTTGAATGCCTACTAGTTTTGTAATATATTTATAGTATATCTCGTGTTTAATATTATCAAACATATGTGTAATTAATTAATATATGTAATTAAGTAATCAATTAATTCATTTAAAAAATAAAAATAGGTGCAATATATGACAAATTCCTTTCGCAATATATAACTAACAACTATCAAAACATAAGACAATCTGTACTCACATAACTTGATAAAGCCTATGTAATATTTATATGAAACAAATATAAATGTAAAATATCTGTAACCTAGGAGCTATCTAAGATAGTATAGAAGAAACCTTGACTTAAATTCTATGGATTTTTGCATTATGCTTTTTATTTTTAAACAAAAATTTCAATGCTTTTTTACAATGTGTTTACTCTATGTGTTTTATATCGTTGCAATCAGAAGGAGGTAAGCTATTTTAGAAAATAATAAAAGAAATAGGAACGTCATGTTTTCCTTAGCACAATTCTTTTGTGAGAAGTATATAAACAGTTTTAATATGTTAGTCCTTATTGCGTGGGGTTTCATAAAACTTTGTCCGATTGTATCTCATATCCCTTTGTTACTCCATAATATATTACGTCGTTTCGGATTCTTTGGTTAAGATTTTGCCAGTTACGAATAGAATTGTATAAAAGAAACTAAGAGAACAAATAGAAACATAAAATATGCAAATAAAGAGGAAATAAAACACAGAAATTAAAAGCTCTAAAGAATAAATTAGCAAGGATAATTCATCATAGCGCCAAATGAAAGAATATAAAGATCCTCCTTAGATTTTGAGGGAGCTTGAAGTAAATTGTTCGCTTTATTCAATCTATAGTGTAACATGTTTAAAAGTATATGATTGGATAAGCAATAATCTATCTGTATATACCGTAGACGACAAATTTCAATTTAATAACAAGAGAGAGGCAGCACCCAGTATAAAATTAAAAAATGAGATAAACGGGTCGATAGCCGCAGTGGTTAGGCGACTGACTATTTTTGTGGCGGAACGATAGGAGCCGGGAAGAGGGTGGCATTTTTCTCGGAGAATTGAAATCCGATCAACCTGCCATTCGCTGTTGGGGAGGAACGTGATTAACAGCGGCATTATAAAAGGCGATATGATACTGTCACAAAGCCATTTCAACACAATCATACACACAAAAAAACTACACCGCGAGAGTTGCATGATAGACAAGCGATACAGCGCTAGCGAAGTCACTGCAACATAAACAATGTGAACGGTGAACGGTGTAATGTTCATAATTAAATTTAATATTTAGTCTTGTATTCAAGTTCAAGAAGTGGTGCTTACAAAGTAAGGTATACATTTTTAAATGCTACCATAATATTGTTGTATTCCAACAAACACAATATGGCTTTTTAAAAACTGTTTATTTCTGACACCAGGGCAGCTTTTGGTGAAGCTCCGTAACACTTACATTAATTAATTAATAATTATTTAAAAAGGCGAAATTGGTTTTACAAGAAGAATTACAACTACAATTACAATAATTACTCTGCTCGATATGCAATCGGGCAGAGTAACGAGTTATAATCCGGTTGCCGACAATTCTTGCTACTGCCTTCGCTTAGCGGTCAACCTTATTATGTATGTATATAGGTTAAGCTGACTAAGACTTTGGATATATACAAGGTGAGGCATTAGTGCGTCAAAGGTCAATATATCCATTAATATTAAAGATATCACAAAATGTTATATACAAAAATCATAGATAGTCTTAAGCTACATATTTTAAAATTATTTGCGTATATACAGAGTGTTTCATATTGCCAGGGTGAACCAAACACACATTTTCTTAAATGGAACACACTATATATTATTTCAAATTTAGATTAGTTATGGTAAATTTTGTCTGAAAATCATTGCGTGTTCAACGTCCTGTGTATTCCTCACGAAACAACTTGAAATTCCTTTAGTACTGAAATGACTTTTTTATATTGTTACAGTTTCATAGCAAAGTGATATTTTGCCAATATTGCGAAAACTGTGTACAGGGCGATTCAAAACGCAAAATTATTATTTTCTCATCTTAATTAAATGGAACACCCTGTATTTTATATTAAGAAAGAGAAGGACACTGTATGCTCTTTCATTTTTATTAACCACTTATCGTTAATTTCTGAGATATTTAATATTTTCTTAATGAAAGGTGAGCTTTTTCAAAATAATTGTTAAGATATCAAATTAGCAATGAAAAAATGGCAGTAAAAGGCCATTAAATCATCCATTGAGATAAACTTATTAAATACAACACAACTACAAAATGTTAAACTTATACCGGTAATTAATATTTAATTATACAAGCCAAATGTTCGGGATATAACGGATTTCACAATAAATGTTCAAAATGTTCACCAAAAAATCAAACAACGTTGTAGCCATTCGTCCACTAATCGATTTCCATTTCTTAACATTTTTAGATACAATCTCCATATTAATACAGGAGAAATTTTGTGCCAACCAGGTATCACTCAAAAGGCTGTTGAAGAATACTGTGTAAAAATTAATGGCATCTATACCATATGCAGTTGCATTGTAGCCGTTCTTTAAATTATATATCTGAACATTTCTGTATTAATGATCTGAAATTATTCTGTCATTTTGTTCTACATATCATTTTGTGTACAGCTGATTTCAAAAAAATCTGGGACAACACTTACATCGTATTTTTGTGTTTTTCAAGCATTGTAAAACTGGCTCGCCTAAAATCGCTTGCATTTCGTTGCGCACGACTGACATACCAAGTCTAGATAAAAATGAGATATAATTAGATAATTATGTTATTATTGATTTTTCTATGTCATCACTTATTAACTAAAACAAGTAATTAAACTGTTTGCTTAAATCACTTTTTTTAATGAATGATAGTCTTAACAAAAAACATTAGTTAATATATTTTAGAAATTAAGGCTTTGTCTCAATGGACTACATCTTAAATAATGATAGACAAAAGATATTGTTTAATATTTTACAGGACCACCGTTACTTAAAATAACTTTGTCAAGTCTCCTTGGCATTGAAGAACTTAATTCCCTAACACAGTTTTCGTCGCCACTTATTTCTTCCCACATTCCTTGGATTGCAGCCCAGAGCTCTTCGGCATTCTGTGGATAAAAATTTCGTTGATATAACTTTTTAACAATTAATCCCCACATGTTTTCGATGGTGTTTATGTCAGGACTATTAGCAGGCCAAGGGAGAACTTCAATGTTATGGTTTCTAAACCATTCGCCTACTGCCGCCGCCGTGTGGACTGGACAATTATCATGCTGGTAGATAAAATTGTTTGGATACAGCTGAGTAACAGATGGTAACATTATGTTTTCAAGAATATTTAAATAATGTGGAGCGTTAAACCTATCATAGATTCTCCAGCAAACACCAGCACCCCTACCACTAATCCAGCCCCATACGTTCACTGAAAAACGTCCTGATGTTTTAAGATTGTTAGTATATTTCTCAGTGAACTTAGTATTTGCAGGTCGATAGACACCAATTTTTGAGTTCTTGCTAGATTGAAATACTTTTTCGTCCGTAAATACTACACTATTCCAATAATCTAAGTCTCTATACACGTAATTTAGTGAAAATATGATCCTGGATTGCTTGTGTTCCTCAGAAAGAAATGGTTTGTTGGCAGCAACTCTGTACTTTAATTCCGAAGATTTCACTCTTCTACTAGCTGTAGCAGGAGATCCAGGAAAATTTGTTTGTATTCTAGCTTCCACTGCAGAAAAAAAAAAGGATTTTCACGTAACATATTTAAAAATGCAGCATCTTCTTCAAGAGTAGAAACTCGGCGTCTTCCACTACCAACTTTTCTCAATATGTTTGCTGTTGTTCCCAGCGCTTCTTCACATAAAAAACAGTATTTTTGTTAATATTAAAATGTTCAGCAACTGCTCGTATAGACCAACTGTCTTCAATTTTACTTAAAATGCGAGCTTTTATAACAACGTCAAGCTTATTGGGAGGCATTTTGACAATGACAAATAATTTCTATCTTATTTGTCAGATTCGATTGTCATATTAGATTACAACTGATTACTAACAAGCCACATTTACAGTATGCAAGAGTACTTGTCCCAGATTTTTTTGACATCATCTGTACTTGGTGGTATTTGATATAATACTTACAAGGTCTTTCACATAACGCCACCCGAGAAGTAAAGTTTACTTATTTCTGAACATTGGGCTAGCCATGTAACTGGTCTTCCTCTTTGTTGTTGAGGCTATTCACAAAAAGCAACTCTATGGGGTAAGTCATTGTCGAGTAATTGTTGATGCAATTACATGTGATATGGATGCAATTTCTTGTTACGTAGTATTCTTTGAACAGCCTTTTAACTAATATTTTGTTAATGCGAGGTTTTCCGTATACTAATATGTAGATTGTTCATAACTGAAAGAAGTATGTAGAAGTGTTAAGAAATGCAAATTGATTAGTCGAAGAATGGCTACAACGTTGTTTGATCTTTTTGGTGGACATTTTGAACATTTATTCTGAGATCCATTATATCCCGAACATTTGGCTTGTATAATTAAATATTAATTACCGGTATGCCTTTTACTGTAATTTTTTCATTGCTAATTTGATATTTGAGCAATTTTGAAAAAACTCACCGTTAATTAAGAAAATATTAAATATCTCAGAAATTAACGATTTTAGATATAGGGAGTGGTTAATAAAAATAAAAGTGCATACAGTGTCTTTCCATTTCTTAATATAAAATAAAGGGTGTTTCATTTAAATAAAATGGGAAAATAATGAATTTACGTTTTGAATCGCCCTGTACACAGTTTTCGCAGTATTGGCAAAATATCAGTTTGCTACGAAACTGTAACAATATAAAAAAGTCATTCCAGTACAGAAAGAATTTCAAGTTGTTTCATGTGGAATACACAGGAGGTTGAACACGCAATGATTTTCAGACAAAATTGATCATAACTTCTGAAATACTCAATGAAACCTTATATCGAAGGAATGAGGAAGATATGCTTAATCTAAATTTGAAATAATATATAGTATGTTCCATTTAAGAAAATGTATGTTTGGTTCACCCTGGCAATATGAAACACTCTGTATATACGAAACTAATTTTAAAATATGTAGCTTAAGACTATCTATGATTTTTGTATATAACATTTTGTGATATCTTTAATATTAATGGATATATTGACCTTTGACGCACTAATGCCCCACCCTGTATAAATATGTATAGTTTAAGGGTTAATGAGGGGTGCAAAAATATACGCAAAATTGTGTTGTGTTCCGAATTTAGCAACAAACATTGACAAATCTCAATTGAAAACGCTATTTTTTTTCTCAAATGGAACATAGTACTTCTCACGCGAGCATTGAGTACCGAAGATGGTTCTAGATCAATCATTGTTCAAGTTTCATGGATTATCTATACTCATAATAATTTTTGAAATATTTGAGATTATTTGGTTATACTAGGTATAATATTACAATTATGCCAAACTTATCTAGTTTTCTATTGAAATCTTTGAAAGTGATATATGATTGATAACTGCCAGTTATATAACATGTACACTAGTGTACCGATATGGATGTATGCAATGGTATTTCAAAAATTTCTGATAATACAATAACAAAAACGTCTAGTTTTGGACAAATAGTAATGTAAATACGTTCTACGCACAGTTTAAATAAAATTGTCAAACAAATATTAATAATTTCTTTTAAATAACAAAAATATATAGTTTATACGTTTGGAGTGTATGCTGTATAAATTCGTATACACTATGAAAAGATTATTTATTAAGATATTTTATTTCAACAAAACCTATTTTCTAATCAGCTGCTACGTATGTTTTGCACTATTAGTGAATGATGTCTAAAATGTGTGCCTACAAATAAAAACTGTATAATTCCCCAAAAAAACGTTAACGTTTCTTTCTATATTTACGATAGTTACGAATTATGAAATTCAAAAACTGCACCACTCACGAACTCGAAATTTAACAGGATTTATTTTAATTGTAAACGATATTTGAAAGCGTATAGAAGGATACTAGTTGCGGGATATCGGTCGTGTTTAGCATAAAGATTTTGTTTTTTTAGATAATTGTGTGTGTAAAAATATAGTAAACATAAGTGTGGTTGTGAATGTATTATATTTAAATTGAAATGTTTTGTGTTAATAATACTGCTTGTGCTTGAGTGTGATATTAATTGACAAAGAATATCTTCTCTTAGTTTCTTAGAAATGAATTGGATTAGGATCAGAAGTATTCAAGGTATAATTGCAATAAGTCTTTTGTATATTTTACTCACGTGGTAATTTTTGCTCTTTTTTACAGATTTGTATACCTTGAATTCAAGGTAGGTGGCTAGTTTAAGTCAATTAATTAATCAATTTTATTGTATTATGTAGAAAATACTTATAAATACATTAACGAGAAATATAGAATTTTCGCGTGTTTAATATATTAATAAGTGTGTTCGTTTAAAAGATATTTGCTAAAACGTGTGATCTAATTTTATTGATTTGTAAAATATTTGTTATTATCCGCAAAATTAGTTACTGTTGATAGGTGTATTTTATAATTACTTAAAATGCAGTTTTTCAATTTTTTATTTAAATTTGGGATATCTTTCAAATAATTTTGGCGGATCCTGTTTTTTATAAACTTACTGGGGCAGCATTTCAGTACTTGTGCAGTTGCGTAGAAGTACATTACATCTGAAGAATATTCCCTCGACATCGTAGATAAACAGAATACAATTCAAATCTGTCAATACAGAAAAACAGTTTTTATAATTAGAATTTGTCCATATTGGTTGCTAACTTTTGAACACGATGTAGAAATATAGCGCCTCTTAAGCCCGATGGACACATACCAGAAAAACTTTGAAAGGTAGTTCTCTCTCGTCGATTCATATGAGTTAAAAAAAGCACGCTGCAATTTACAAGTCCAACTTTGAAAGTCGAAACTGTACAAGTAAAACTGGTACATGCAGTATTTTCTTGACAAGTATGAAAAAGCTACAAGTCGCGCATGCGCAATTCGTCAGAACGCATATATACAAACTGAAAAGAAATAAAACCGAATACTTTACATTAAAAACTTGGTTGTGTATACGGACTTGTAAAGAAAACTTTTAACATAACTTTTAAAGTTTTTCTTGTATGTATCCATCGGGCTTTATGCTAGTGTCTAAAACTTACATCCTCGTACTTTGCTTCGTAAATACGCAATTGTTTGAACTTGAATGGTGCAATTAAAACAGTTTCAACAAAATTGTAGATAGCATGCAAACAATTGAGTTTAGATGTAAGGGACCTTAATGCAAAGGTTACTTGAAGTTATCCACAGTTTTGCAGCCACACTTCTATCGTAACGAAAGTTCGAATGAAGTAGTAATTCCAATATAACATATACGATCGTGGTTTTCTATGAATTTTACAATAATGTTCTACAATCCACAACATATTAACCGATTTCTCTCTGGTGGAAGCTATTTTATATGTATATCTAACAATGAAATTTAATAGGTTCGCCGTTTGTGGCCTGCAGAATAAAGAAAAATCGAAAAATCGTAGAATAGGTAATTAAAACGTCGTGATTTTCTTATTTATTCGAGTGCCTCGATATCGACCATAGATAATATTTTGGCATGATGGTCTCGTACCAATTCCATCATCAAATTCATTTGGCTGACCGCTTACGATCTTCAAAAGTAATAAAAATCGAAAAACCATAGATTAGGTAATTAAAACGTCGTGATTTTCTTACTTATTCGAGTGCCTCGATATCGATCACAGATAATATTTTGGCGTGATAGTCTCGTACCAAATTCACCATCAAATTCATTTGAATGGCCGTTTACGATCTTCAAAAGTAATAAAAATCGAAAAACCGTGGAAGGGGTAACTTAAAAGTGGTTCGTGGTTCTCTTATTTATTCGAGTGGCTTGATACCGACCATATTTACCATATTTTGGAATTATGGTCTTGTATCAAAGCAACCATCAAATTTATTTGGCTGGTGGCCGTTTGGGACCTTCAAAATAGAGAAAAATCGAAAAACTGTGGATGGGGTAACTAAAACGTCGGCATTTTCTTATTAGTACGTCACTCAAATTTACTGAAAAATGTTCTTATTTGCTAGATAGGTATGTTAAGATGCGGTATCGAAGGTATGACTGGCAGTTAAAATCTGAATTTTCTCGAGAAATGCTCTGTGTTTCTAAAACTAAACCAGCCATGAAAATCTTGTTTGTACTATTGTTTATGGCTACCGACATAGGTACCGTGCAAATACATAAAAAAATTTGACACTCGCATACTGGACGAGAATAAAAATCATAAATCATTCAGGATTTACAACTATTGAAATAAACACGTTTAAAATTTCTCTTAAATTTTATTTTTAGTAGAAGTTCATTTCATGTTAATATTAACATATATTTTACATTTATGTAAACGTAAATATTTGTAAACAATTCACTTTTTGATGCACTCTTAAATATATACATGTTAATAGTTGCGATGAACTTATAACAATATACAATTACAATAAAATCTCTAGATGCATGTATATCCTGGTTAAAGTAAAATGTAAGAATTAATTTGGATATCTGCAAACTAAGCAACAAGTAGTAACTGGTACTTTATTGGTACAAAGTAATCCATTTTTTGCGATATTGCACTTAATATTTTATGACTTCACAATTTGCAGCTGTTTCAAAATACCTTTAATAGGAAACTTTTAAGTTTTGGTAGTCAAAAATTGTACTTTAGACAAATGTTTAGAATACTATGCTAGTGGTAAATGAAATATTAGCAGCGATTATTTTGTCGTTTGACACAAAATGGTGGAAATTAAATTTTATGATTATCGAGAATTCATTACCCAACGACATAAACAGAATATTACGCCTTTAATAGAAAATTTATATTTTCACTATTTTGCTTTGAAAATTAAATATCAGGACAAGGAATGAGCTCCTCACATTTGCTGCGCACGGTGTGCTGTTACTCTGACGGGTTGGTCAACAAGACCTCTGATTTGGCGTGAACAAACGGGCAATCAGACAAATGATTGCTAGTTTTGCTGTACGAACACTTTCGGGTTCTCCAACAAAAATAAGAACAAGATCAGTTGCGCTAGTGTGTTGTCTGTTACTCACCCAGTACCTCATTCAGTACCAGTATGCCACTAGCAAAACCTATATGTGTTTCGAATGAAGAATATGCCATTACAGATGCAGAGGAAGAAATTTCCGAGTTATTATTGACTAGTAATGATGAATATTTGCCATCTCTAGAGGACGGACCTCACTTAGTAAATCAGTCAGAATTAAATGATCCTATTCGAGATCTGAACTCAAAAACTCAAGTAGAAATACTAGGATCTAGACTTCAGTGATGCTAGCTGTAAGCTTCAGGCACACATATTTCTGTGTATCGTAATCGCTAGAAGGGACTGTCACAGTATTTTTCAACTGAAGGTCTTTCATTCTGCAATAATGTTTGGTGCTGAGATTTGGTCATCAACACAACCCAGAAGAATGGCGTTGCATAGAAAATATTTATCCAGGCCATATGAAAGAAACTTATGAAAATATGTCTCATCTTCTCGACAAAATTAATTACAAAGTGTAGGTACAAGTGACATATCAGCGCTGATCTCAAAGTTCAATTTACTCGGTTTACAACTGGCGTTTACAACTGGCGTACTGCTGTTTTCACACCGAAAACAGTCGATGGAGAAATTCCCGTTACATTGTGAAAGATTTGCCAGCCAGGGCTCGGTATATTCCTGGACACAAGAATATACTTCATAAGGCACTAGTCGACTGATGAACTGAGCCGTAACATGAGCCTTAAAATACAGTGTTTACACTCGCACCTGGATTTCTTTCCCCCGAATCTCAGCGACGTCAGTGATGAACACGGCGAGAGCGTTTATTAAGACATTTCTGTTATCGAAAAAGCTTATCAGCGCAAGTGGAACAGTGAAATGTTAGCTGATTATTGTTGGAGTTTGATGTCAGAAGGTACCGTAGAACAGTATAAAAAAGTGAAAAGAAGAACATTTTAACAGATTTGATACAAAAATATTGTTTGTATCAAAACCTGACGTGCCAGAATAAATTTCTTTTTATTGTTGCATATTATTACGACTATGAGAGAAAGTAAAACTGTATATAGTTAAAAAACAAAAAAATTAAAATTTGTTGCTTTTGTGCGCCTTATGTAAAATAAACTGAGTGGTATAAATAAGAAGATATATGTATTTAAATTATTTATTGTTGGTTAGATTCTTGACAATAAGCTTTTTTTGACTACCACAACTTTTCGTAATGTACCGTTTTCATGTTTATGTACTCAATTATGTAGTTTTATCTGCAGGTAATATGTATGAAGACACGTGTCAGCCATCTAGTGCATTTACACTAAGATACATGTACATATGCCAAGTTATCACATGTAATATACAAAGCCAATGTTGCCCATGTATCTTATCAAACGTATGTGCTAGTCCCCTAGAAATCAAGACACTTAAGTTGTATTGTGCTTTGAGCTATCATCAAGCATAAACGTCGCCTTTCAAATATTCCTTACCTCTAGACATCATTACATTTTTGATGAAAGGCTATGATGGACAACACTGTAAGGATAATCAAACATAGCAATATTGTAAATGCCTAATTCATACGCTGTAAGATATATAAAATTAAGCTTGTCTCGATTTCTAGGGGCCAGACTGTACGTGTATAACTATGTAAATGTACTTTTATGTTCTTCTGTGCGGAATATATATGTATATATAAATTATTACCGATCATGATTATATGTATTTCCAAAAACGAATACAAAAATATTTTTCTGGAAAAATTTGATTTTGGTAAATATGTGTAAATATATATGTATGTAGGTACCTTCGACAAAATCAGCAGTATTTTGATATCTTGCGTTATACAAACCAATTCGAAAGGTATGGGGTGTAATTTTGTATTTTGCTTTTATCCAATAACGTTTACAACAATGGTATAAAGTTGAAGGAATAACGAAAAAATATTAAACTTACGAATTCTTCAAAGTGCAATGAAACTACTGTTTATGCTATTAAAGTTGCTGCTTTCTAAAAAAAACAGAGCATTAAGAATGATTACCTTTATCACACATTAATTAACATAAATAAAATATATACTATTGCATTCAATTGAACCTTTTCCATAAAATCGATATATTTTTATTTAGTAGTAAGAGTAGTGGATAATTTTAACTAATTGCTTGTCAGTTAATTTGCAGTAATGAATTCATTTAGATATGTACAAATCCAGGCTTCCATTATAACTTTATGTTTTGTTTGCTTTACGCAAATTTATTTAATCACAAAAAAGACACTGCAATAAATAGATATCTGCTCAGTTCAAAATCGAAATGCCCCATTTTCAACTTTATGTATTTACGTAGGTTAGATGTGTTGGTACAGTAACCTCGCATTACCTACTTATTTATCATAAAGTTAGGTAGATGGATTGTCTAGTTTCAAATCCAGCCAATATTACTGTAATCGCCATCACGTAATGGAATATAAAACCTGAAATTTCCATTTGAAGCAATCACAATAAAGAACGATAATAATGAAATTTTACTATAAATGATTGGAAATTGACTATATCGTTCCATTGTCAGGGATATTTTTATAAATCTAGCTTTGTGTTAACCAAGTTAACCAAACGCTGCCTGCAAGTTTTAGGTGCACTCCGTCAATTAAAGATGGATTTTAGAATACATTCTTTTCTTCTGGAACGTATTCATAAATCCAGCTGCAGCTAATAGATGTACCGAATGCATTGCTGTGTAGTATTTGCAATTCTTTAAGATAGCACACAGTTTGAAGTGGAATGCACCTTGAATTTGGGAAAATGTGCGGCTTAACAATATGGGTTATTCTAACACCACTGTTGTTGCTTGCCAGTGTTTTCTTATAAGGTAACCGTTCAGATGGACTATTGAAATTACTTATTATTGGTATCACCTAAAGTATTAAATAATGAGATTACAAGTAGTTTGCATCACAGGTTGCAAATCTTCTTAATTCACCAGTATGCTATGGGTGCTATAGAGTGTTGGCAATAAACGAAAAACCAACGCTTTTAAATGTTATGTGAGCAGAAGAATTTTGTTATTGACAATCCAATAATGATTTTACGACGCTAAATAGAATTATTTCATGTTAACGTAAAATATTATAAAGAAGAACAAAAATTGAACCTGATTCCACTGATGATTTGGAATGTTGGCATGCTTGTTCAGCCGAAAAACTAAGCTATGGGGAAGAGGTAATTTAGTTTCGTAGTATATAGAGCGATTTAAATTTGCAAGCCAAACTAGGCAGGCGAGGCATGTGTTCAGAGAATGCTACGGGTTGGAACACTATGTCGGTGTGAAAAGAAATATATGCTATAACTAAGGAAACCTATTTGTTATTGACGAGGAAACATATCGCTAGATGGTATAAATCAACTGGTGCCAGACCATCGGACAGGAAACTGCCAAGGCTTTCCTGCAGGGAGTATAAGTCTACTTACATATGATAGGAAAAATCAGAGGTAGCTTACTAGGTAATAACAGGACACTGGCACCTGAAGAAACACATATGAATAGGCCTCTGTATGTGATACCACTTGTCGAGGAATTCAGGAGGATGGTGAAGCACTCTACTTCATATATTAGGCTATTGTGAGGCATTTAATAGCATTAGGTAGCAAATCCTCGATCTTCACGCTTGTGTCGTCAAAAACAAAGTGCTTAGTATTTTGTATCTTTCGAAAGGAATTTCAAGATTCTGTGTAATCGATTTGCAGAAACGGGTGGCATTATTTATCTGAAGTATGCCGAAAGAGATTGCTGCCGTAATAAATTTAAAACTCTTCTATACGTATGTATATAGTGTAAATAAATATTTTTGGCTTGAGAGTTGTTATGTTGTGTAACTCAATTTCGCGTGTTGTGAAAAAGGTGGCGACTGAACAAATTTATAGCTTTTTTATTACAAAATTTTGTATTTTAAATGTGCTTTGAGTTCTGCTGCACTTTACGTTAACATATTGTGTTGTAAATACATACACTTAAATCTGTACACACGGTTGCAAAATAATGTCTCTTCCCGCTGATGAGTTCATATCAAGAACATTTCCATTCATCATGCTGTGCTCTCTGGCAAGATTGCAAGAAAGTGATAATACAAACGGAATGTGTGGTAGTATATCCTTTTAATTTTAAAACTTGATGTTTCTGTATTTACTTGCGCTCTAATCCCTGCGGGGTATTTCCAGAATTTAATAAATTGCCACATCCGTACAATCTGGATCTGGAGACCAGGCGCTCTCCGGTTTCAAGTAGGCTTGCCGTTGTAACGCGGGGGTTTGCACGGTGGACATGTTGCTTCCCTTGCTACTCGTGGGAACTATATGGAATATTTTAAAGAAAAAAGTGATGGAATGGAGAAGAAGATAGTGGGGGAGACCTCGAGTCCTTCTCCTGCAAGAAGTAATATGTTAGAAAGGCCATTATCAACGTTAGGAAAAACTTGACTTGCTTGATAGATAACTGGGTGACTAGCAACGAAAAATGAAAATGGATGACATGGTTATAGTTAAGGGCATCATGAGTAGAGAGGTACAAATGCAGAGAAGAGAGGTAACTCTTGAAAGGATAAGGACATTAAAATGAGTTATTTTAAATTTGTAACATTTGTGGTAATTATGTATGATTTTTTTGGTTACATTGCGTCAATTTGTTGGCCAATACGACTGCCTCAAACGATCTAAAAGTGCTTGTGTTTCAGAATGCAATGTATCTATGTATGTGCGCTTGATGAATAATTAGCTTAGTGAGAATGTGATTTGCTGGTAATATAATTTGATGCCTTTGTGAATAGCTGAGATCAAGGAATAGTGCTCCTAGCTTGTTCTTTGCAAGCAGATCATCACCGTTTTGCAAATATTGCAACTATTAATTCAATTCCTTTAATTGAGCTCTTTTTATCAAAACATCTAATGTATACTTTAGTTCTCGTACTTGTAGTAGTGTAGTGGACTTTGTTGTGGGGTACGATCCGGAAATTTAATTAGTCTTAAGTAAAATGTTATCACTCTGTGAAGTTAGTTCAAATTTGAATATCGAGTGAAAAGTTCCCGTTTCTTGAACGTAAGTAAACATATTGGTGCAATAACTAATCTCCATTTTTCTACATTTACTTTAATACTTGGTAACCTGTTTGTAATTTGCTCAACAAACAAGAACTTTAATTGTTGGTTGTATTCATTTAATCTTGATGCAGTTGCTATTGGAACAACTCTGTTGACTTTAGTGGTAATTTGACCAATTCCACCTATTCAAAATACGAAATTTGGTTCGCTCATATCTGGTAAAGTCCAACAATGTTTAACAGTCACACAGGCAATTTGTCTAACGGCAACGCAAACACTAGAAGCAAATATAAAGAAATTTTAAGATGTCGAGGAGAATTATGGAAAAAAAAACTCGAAGGACCAAAAAATATGGGTACGATAATGTGAACTGTGTGAACTCAAGTTAACTTTAACAACTTTAATTATTATTAACTCATAAATAATACATATTACGACGACACGTTGTTGATTGTTCGTTACATATACTTACATATATGTTTATAGCAGGTATATACACTTTTTTACGTTATATTCTGTTTATGCACGGCTCAGAATTGGGGCGAAATTTAAAAGAGTTCAAATATTGAACAAATGGAATAATGTAATAACAATTTGCATTATTGAATTATCACATAGTTTTTACTATTATTATCACGTTAAATCATCGTTTAGTGTGAGATAACAGGTATCCAAATTTTAAAACATATTGCTTAAAATCTATATATTTATTCATAACTACTAGTTTTAATTGGAAAATATATCTGTATTGTTTATCTTCATTATTTTTGTAATGTTTATACAAATACGAATTATATATTTTTTAAATAAAATTTGCGTGAACTATGTATCTAGAAAGTGAAATATTGAAACGGAAGTATAATGCACTTATCATGAAGGTTTCTCTCTCTCTAAATTTAAAATTCACTTCTTGTCACTGAGTACAATACATGACTGAACAGCCCAAAAATCGTCAACCTATCGTAAAGGAAAACATGTTTAAATCAACGAGTTGTGTCACTTCTTTTATATTATTTTAAATAGTCCAGTACCTATTTTACCAGAGCAATAACAGAGCATTGAAATTAATCGCTTTGTCAACCTATTACCTGAAATCTCGAGAACGCCCGGCGAGTAGAATACGTCAAACGGTAGGTGTTATTGATGTTCATCGACAGGGGAGACATTACTTTTAAAACAGGGCGCACGTTTTATTAAGTGAGCAGTTTCTTCTGTCAAACAGCCCCTATACATATACATGGCACTGTTTCTGACGGCTTAATAAAATGAACTGAAATAACATTTCTTTTGGGATTAAATTAGTGTTATTCTTTTATGTTGAATTTTGTTTTAGATAGATACCTATAATCGTAAAAGAAGGGGCGATATTTATTCATCCACGGAATTGCTTTACATAAAAAAAATGTTCTAAATCTATCGAGAAACAAGCATGTTTATTGTTGCTATAATCGACTTTTTGGAAAAGGTGTTTAATGGGGCTTTTTTACCATCTTTCACTTTCTTAAAACTCTAAAACATTTAATGATATAAACATTACATCTTATTTATGTAGGTATGTACGTATTATTTAGGAAACTACCGTTCTATATTTTATGTTACATCCTTCATTACATATATTTCACGTATTTTAAAACAAACAAATGTCATCGAAAAGTATTATAACATATAAGAATTAGATATTGGTTTACACTCTTTGGTCTCGTTTATTGTTGTTATCGTGATTTTATTGAATTTGTCAGTCTGATATCGCGATAGCTTTTCGATGAATTTGTTGTGGTATTATAGAAATATTTAACAGGAATCAATAGTTGTTTTTCCCATTCGTTTGAATAATACATTTATAATAGTTCCCTATTACCTTTACCAACATTTTGTTAGTCCAATAATCTGTTTCTTTCGTATTAACGTTAACAAGTTATTTCACTACACTTGTTACTTTTCAGACAGAATTTCTTTGTTGTTCATTTGTTATTTGAAATGTTTGTTATTCACTTCACACACAACGGCAACGTTTTCTTGATTATTTTCATTCTCCTTCTTCTTTCTACAGCCCGAAGTGCGCGACCAGTACACTGAGTAGACATGCCGGTAGAGGGTATTCAAGTCGAAGTTGGCCTCCATGTTGCATTGCTGCAGGATGTTCGCCTGAAATGAAAGTAAACATTCGTTTAGAATGTACAATTTATTGATTGCATGACTGCTGTGAATGAAATCTTAAATATATAAAATACGTATGTATGTTTCGAGGATATGTGCTACATTTTGAAGTGTATACGGTCTAGAACTTCAATCATGTTTTATTCATCAACAAAAGTTTTTAAGGTTAAATATATTTATTTTCACATAAGCTACGTTTTGTTGCCTGGTATTTAATAGAAAGAAATAGAAAGAAGAAATAGAAAGAACTTACTTTCGTGTTACGGAATAATAATCAATTGCAGCAATAATTCTACGGAAAGACATTATATTTTAATAAAAAAAATGAAATGGGAGTGTTAAATAGTTCAAAAGTAAAATAATTGTTTTTCTAAATTGTAGATTGATATAATACATAATTAATTTAAATCAACAATATGGACTTAAATTTAGTAGGTATAAAAATAGTTTTTTCGCATAATCTTATAAATAAAAGAGTTAGGATTTCAGGTAGTTCTTCTTTCCTTGTTACCCATTTACGCTTACCTCCCACATGGAAATGCTTCATGACTTTGAGACAATTAGCTTAGAACAGATATGATTTAATTAATTTTGTAGGTGCTCGATTTACAAGTCATACGAGGATACTAGCAAAGAAAGAAATGTTCATATATTATTTAAGTATGCTTCTCACAAATCACTTTGTTTGACTTATACTTGTTTTTCAGTTATCATACAAATGTAGTACAGAACTAATGTCAACAACTTCTTTTTGATACTATTTTAAATTGTGTTATCTTACAATGTGTTTGCTCATAAAATTTAATCTTCTCTTATAGTTCAGCATAAGTGACACGGTGAAACTTTGCAAAATAAAACATCACCACAAAAATGTATGTAACCAAACAATAAAAAGTTTCAAAGTCAGAGTTAGGAATATAAGTTCATGTGACAATCCAGGTATGCTTATGTACAGAGTCGACAAAGAGCGGTAAGTTTCAGTGCAGTACGCAGAATCACGTGGAGAGGCTGACCAGCCGTATCAAGCCGAGCGTACAGTAACGTTCACGTCCTCGAATCATTTATGTTCGTGACTTTCTTGAGTGAGCATAGGCGATACGGACGCATGAATGTTTACACATAAGATAATGCCAATGTTTTAGAATGAGAAAATCTGAATCCTCGACAATAACACTTTCAAATAATATATAACCGCAATTCTTTTGTCTTTTAATTTTGTTTTAATTCTTCTTTGAACAGAGTCACGAGCAGATGGCATAACGTTTGATATCGATATCCGACTTGGTAATGTATAATCCGAAAACTTGCTCCAGAAGGAAGCAGATGCTTGTTGGTCTAGTAAAGTGAAAGATAAAATACATATACATATAAAACAAACACCTATATAAAATGTTAATTGTTTGCTGCATCGTTTGCCACGGATTGCAGAACAGTGTTTTACACTTTTTAGGTGGCTTTCACACTTCCACTTGCTGGTATACGTCAAATAGTTATCGCATCTTACACATTTAATTCTATCGCCATCGCATTCTAAATCATCATCGGCATACTCGCTATTAAGTTGTCTAGTTTCTTCGAAATACATACGTTGATTCCTAAACGTACGACGTTTTCTAAGTATGTGTGTACTGAGAAGAACTCAACAATCAGTGGAATAATACTGAACAAGTGTGCTTTTATACGGATGCTCGAGTTTCCGTGCCACCCCTTTACGTTGCTCACCGCACTGCATTGGAAATTGCCTCTCTTTGCCGAGTCTACTAAGGTGTGTCGCAAAAATCGTCTGTTGTTGGAGGAGGTGGAGTAATAAGGCGGTTTTAGTTAAGGTGCATATATTTTGATGAATAATTTAAGGCTATTTATGCATTCGCTAAAACATTATTATCTTAATTTTATGCAAAAAAATGTTCTTCGTTGACACGATTTCACTCCGAAATTATACAGAACGAAGTATGCTTGTTGTCTGTGCTGTCATTGCTCTTTGGTTTTTATAAAGTTTGATGGAGTTAAGAAATAATTAACCCTAAGATCCTCTGATTATTTTAGTCGTTATCTATAACAATAGAAATTCCGTTTACCTTCGCAGCACTGTATTATCGAAATACCGGTTTTCTTCCCTTCTTTGATAACCGCTGTGGTGAACAAGAGATATTATGTTCTTCGAAGGTAATACTTTTGTAGAATAAAACAATGCGCTACATGCCGACTAGAATTTTGTTTCCAACTTGTGTGTGTAAAGATGTAACCATGATCGATAATAACTTTTATGACCAGGCCCCTTCTGTGGAAATATATTGATTTCTTACCTGGACTTATGGTCTGAGCTTATAGCTTAGCAATTTTGAAATAAATGATGAGCAATAGTACAAAGCAAATACTTTAATTCTACATTTATCGATATTTCCTCTTGTATATTTTATTTGTATCTCGACTAAATTGCTTTGTGGGAGTTTTACGTACATTTGGTGATAAAACTCTTATTCATTTTTCCCGTTTTAAACTATTTGTATAGCAATTTTACGGATGACTTCAAGCATAATAGGATGCCATAATTTTTGATAATACAGTAAAACCTCTCAATAGCGACCATCCTCGGGGAATCAAATGTTGGTCGGTAAACAGGGGTGGCTGGTTAAGAGAGAAAAATTAAAATAGCTTGCCTGCATTTGACAATTTTTATTTATTAATATATGTATATGTATGTATAATTCTCGTAATTTTTATCACATAATAATATCTCATAAAGTTTGAATGGCTTCCGAATCTTGGAATAAAGTAATAAAATTAGTGTAGGTACCTATATTTCTTAATAACCATGTTAAATAAAATACACAAATTTCAAATTTCCACAAAATATAACTTCAACAGAACGTATTACAAATGTTTCGCCTCTACAAAGGCTTCGTAAGATACTTATTACTAAGTAAACTCTAAGTGCAAGTAACCTTAAATACCTACTGTTAAACTACATAGGTACCTGTACAATTGAGACAGAAAAAGTGACATTATAGGAAACATCTGTCGGGTCGGGTTTTACTGCTCTTAATAGAGGGTGTTTTTAGCATTAATATGTAGTAAAAATTGCGAGGATGGGTGCCAGCGGTCGTTTAACAGAGCGGTCGGTAAAGAGGGGTATACAACAATGGGATTGCGGTTTGTAAATACGGGGAATTAATAATCGGTCGTTTAACACAGGTGGTCAGTTTATAGAGGTGGCCGCTAACAGGGGTTTTACTGTACTAAGAAACCACCTAGACTTCGTTGAACAACACTATTCAAAATACACGAAAATCCTATGGTTATATCAGATAAATTCAGTGCTAATACAACAACTGCAAGCCATCATGTGAAAAATGCCAATTATTGATACAGTTTCAAATTATCGTATACGGTTTTATAGACAGGTATGATTTCATAATTCTAGATTTAAAAATGCCATTTTTACTGATTTTTTTTTCCGATGTACAGTTTAGCTTAACATTTATGAGGGTGAATTCGTACTAATCAATCATGTAAAATGCTTTAGAATAAAAACGTCGAGAGCTGAATGATACAGTAACCCGTTTTCATCAATCGGAATAAAAGAACTATAGAATATTCAGCATAACTTCAGGAATTATTTATTTAGTCGATTTATCGAAGAATTTTGGCATCTGGTATACTTTGTACAAACATATATTGGCTGCAACCATAACATGTTTCGACTCAAAAACATATTAATGCAAATCATGCATAATCATAAATTTATAATAATTATTATAATACAATAAATTATTAGTAAGGAACATTTTCTGTAAAGTTTGTCTTTTGGCGGTAATGTTTCCGAATGTAATATATTATATTCATTTTGTACAACTAGTGTAAATATGTACTTATTCGGGGAAATGTATACAGAACTAATAACAGTATATTTCTTCATGCACCCGCATCTTGGTCATAATAATATGACATTTGTTATGTAGTATACAGAGTATGTTATGACGAGAATCAATTAAAGGTACCTATATTGGGAATAACAAACAACTAATTAAAATTTTAGAAGTAATAATTTCGTGCTGTATCCACTATTTAAAATAATTTTAGATTTCTGCTTCTACCAGTTCACTTAAAAACTAAAAATATATCCAAATCGACCAAAACCTACCAGAAGTATTTTAAACAACCTGTAAAAAAATCTGATCTCATATGGCAGTAGTTATAGTTTTGTTAGTAATTAAACGTTTTAGAGCATTATTAAACAATTAGTTCTTTTGTGTTTATTTTTCATTCCACTTTACATAGCCTAATCGATTATACAAAATCAAAATTAATATATTTTAGTTTATGATCCTCTTTTTCCATAATAAATAGATCTCTGTTATTTCTTTTATATAGAACGTCCATTTTCGGTTAGAACTATGTAACTTTAAATTAAAACAACCCTACATTAGTACAATATTATAAATTTAGTAGGTAGGTACTTACTTACGATTCTAATTGATATTTGAAATAGTTATATAAAAAGGGATTGATATTGTTTCAGTATATACACATGTGAGATGTGTTTTATTTAGCATTTGGATCAGTTCGAAATCAGTTCAACGTCACCCAACTGGTCTAAAATGTTTCCCGGCATCGCTGAAGTGATCCCCTTATTTTAAAAGATCACTTCGTGTTCTCCAACTGATTCGCCAATGAGAGTACGTGTTTTGAACTGGGGAATGGGCGCGAATATCAGTTTATGAATGTCAAGGGCGGATGTTGGATTAAGTGTTTCATTGACGTCTATTAATATTTGGGGTTTTATAAATTGAAAAATAATTACTGAATTACATAATGACTTTTCAACAAAGATGTAAGCATTTTCAATTGGTTGTTAATATGATTGTGTTAAGTAGTTCCATTGGAGATTTTTGCATAAAAACAAAAAAAAAAAACAGGATATGGACATCAAGCTAGGCAGATGTTATTGCAAGTTACACAGATTTCACACTAATCGAAAATGCCTCATCGTCGAAAAGAGTAGTTCAGAGAATACTTTTATTTGGAGGGGCCAAAAGCATCGCTTTAACTTCGTATTTGCGAAAAATTCTATCCCTAAATTTAGTGATTGATAATTCGACCAATATTTTCAAGTATTATGGGGCATCATTTCATTGACAGAGGAGCAATTAGCACTAGAGAAGGAACTATTCTTAACTTTGTGGTATATGCCAAACTGCGAATTATTCTGACAAATTAGAAATCGCTTTAATGTCACTAGAACTGCTACCTTCGTATTTGTCGGTTGGTTTTCATTTTTTTTTTGTGGTAAGATCGACTCCACAACATATTAAGTGGACAGGTGAATCAGTGCCTACAACAATATCAGAAAATGTCCATACCAAGTAAGATTTTCCTGATGGTGTCGATGACTGCCACAAGTATGTTGAATATGCAAATGTAATTTTTAGTTTATTGTGAAAGCTGTTGTTGCTCTTTGTGTTTTACACACAGATATTTTAATGACACAGATATAATGGGAGGCGCAATAGATGCAAATATTGGCCACGATTGCCCACAAGGAAAAGATGAAGTCCAAGTCATATACCGAAGACGACATATTTTCAGTACCTATTTTTTATTGTTTTTCAACTGTTACTGAATTTTTTAAACACTTTTGTTAGTTTTAGTAATCAACTGTCTCATTTTCATTCCGTAATGATGTATGTACCTCTCTTAAAAGTAATTATTTCCGATAGAAATTCTACTATAACCTATAATAAAATATAAACAGTGATTTTTTAAATGTCGTGCAAGCGCTTTTTGCCAAGGATGTGATACGTAAACAATTCTTTTTGGCGGTTTTATTTACCAGCGAGTCGGATCAGTTGTTGATGATGTAAGTGACCTGATCTGAATTGATCCAAACGCTAAATAAAACACACCTGTGATTAATACTACAGTAAAATGTTATTAATTTCATACAATAGGAATTTTAGGTAATTAGTAAAAGTTTGTGTAATAATGTGGGTGTTGTGTCCAGAACTTGTGAGATGTAAAACGGTGGGTGTAAGTTGTCGGTTACTTTAAACTAACTTCAGTCAACGGCAAGCATAAAGGTATCCAGAAAACATTAAACTTATTAGAATGTACGAAAATAGGTAATTTAATTGATTTTATGTAACTCAGTTTACATTCACACACAAAATTTATACGACTAGATAAATCCCAAAGAAAAAAAAAAAGATTTATAGGATTTTAAAGACGAAAAACATAGATGTTAGTATGGAACTCAGCAACTCCTCCCCCCTATACATACGCACACACATACACGCAAGAGTCACCGTGGTAGTAGTACAATCGATACATCTGAGGAAGCCATCGCACCTAGCACACACCACACAAAAAAAGTCACAAGTACAAAGACCTAACGTCCTTTACTTTAATTAGTCACAAGATAAGCACCAAATTTTGACAGACGACTTTACAGCTACCCGCGAAAGTATTCGTCCAGGTAAAAAAATCGCTTGTTTTACAAATAGAAGATGAAAAACGATTTCTTTCGCCACAAATCGATTACTAACGACCAGAACGGCTTAAATGTGGAATATTTCTCTAATAAGTTAATTATGAACAAAGTTACAAGCATTGAAGTAGGCATGGAAAAATTTACCTCTGCTTTATGGTGAAAGTTGAAATTAAATTTGGGTCACTAAAAGAAAGAGAATTTGGTTTGATTATCTGCAGCGGTTCCAAAGTTATGAATTTTTTACTTTACGAAATAGAGGCGAAAATCGCGTGCGACTCGCATTACAGAGCGTTCGCACGCGATTTTCGGGTAGCTGTATACCAAGAACTAGGAAGGTGCTAAAACACACAGGCGTATTGTAACGGAGGATGGCAAGAAACCAGGAATATTACCTAGACAGGGTCAATGTGAGTCCTTGTCTACAGGTTAAAGTAGTCTTACATTTGTCTCGGCAATAGAAATCAATAAATAAATTAGGTAATTCTGTACGAAAGTTCATGTAGTTCTTCACTGGATCTCTTAGTGCAGAAGTAGAGCACCACACACTTTAACGCACAAAACTCAGGAATTTTATTATCACCGTGATAACGACAGTTTTGCTGTCGAAATGCTTCGGTTTTTAGTAAGTTTTTTAGTATTTTGTGGGTTGAAGTGTTTAGTGTTCCAGGAAGTTGATTTAAAATTAATATAAATTGAAAGCACATAGCAAGAAATTTTGACCGATTATCATCGTGGTGCACTTTTAGTAATGATTTTGAGGGCAAGAAAATGTTTAACCATCTTTATGTAATTATTCCTTGCATTTCATTTTCAATTATCGCTGCAATTACTCTATGAAATATTAACATTATACAAAGAAATATAGCTAGTAAGCTAAAAGACGATTTACTGTTGTTAGGTTAATTCTCTACTTGCGCTAGTTTTCAGGATAGCAAAGGACTAAATATTAATCGCATATTCTGTGGCTAAAGCGTAATAATATTACATTTTTATACATTCTAATTAAGTGAGATTGACCTATTCAAAACATCAACTAACAGTGAAGACCTATTATTATTTTTAATTAGTAAAAATAATTCTCAACTATAAAATTTCAAATATAACAGTGAACAATACAAACTACAATCTTCTGAGATTCTTAGCTCACTTTATTTTCTTGTTTCAGTTCTTTCGTTTCTTAATACTACATTATTTTTATAGTTTCATTAAAGAAAGGATGATTTTCTATTATCCAATTAACATTGCGGGTTTTGGGGAACGTAAAGGCACCTAAGTGCAAGTTAAACACTTTGGGTCGACTTTCTAGGTGACTCTGAACGCCATTATCCGTTACGGTTCAAACGCAATAACGCAGGATGGAATTGCCACTTAACGCTGTTCTTAGATAATCCTTCAATGTAATTTGTGGCTTGGACGAAAATACTTTACCTTATATACATAAGTATAAGAGTACATATATCGATGCTTTCACATTGTTTTGCACTTAATTTTAATAGATAATCTGATTTTTATACGTTTGTTAAGGTTAGCTTGTAAAGCTCAAATGTAACACGTATACATACTACCGCGCCTTTAAAATCTTTCCTCGTTAGAGACGGTCTGGGGACAGTTTAGTTACGTCAAATGTGTGTAATAACTAGTAATTTAGTTTTTGAAAAAATATTTATTATAATTGCAAAAATTAAAAAAAAAACTAAAACAGACGATGGAAATGTTGATCATTATTTTGTACACAAAGTTGACCTTTACGCTGTATACTTTCAAACCCATATATCACGATTTCTTGTGTTATGTCACATCTATTCACAATAGCTTTACGAAGCACTTCTATTGTTTGTGTGTGTGTGTTAACCGATTAGTAACAAGAAAATAAAATAGGTATAATCAAACAACTTTTTATGGTTACTTGGGATAAAATGCCGCAAACATATACACAACGCCTTGATTAGGAATTAAGGTGTAATTATAATACCAATTTTTTTATCTGTAGCTATAGCAGCATTTTAGGCTGTATTGTTTGTTTGACTTCTGTTGCAACTCTACCTGTGTAATTTATGTGTGTATAACTGTGCTTAATGCCTAGTTTTCATTAGTAGAATTAGTAGTAGAGTACCATGGGCAAGTACTAACTATCATTATAACTCTACCAATGTAAACGGAAATGGTAGAGTAGAGTCTCTACCAAAGTAGGTAGAATCGAATTAACTCGACTAAAAAGTGCGCTAGTTACGCTACCATTAATTATACTATTGAAAACTAGGCATAAACGACCTCATTACAGCTCTGTATCGCCCTTTATAATGCTGCGCTGTTAATCACTTTACTCCTTTGAATGCCATATTTGTCAGGAGATTATCTCTTCAATAAGCGGCTGACAAATATGGAGTACCGAAAAGTATCCATTTTTGAAAATATGAAGGATATATTTCAGATGAATTCGACTGATTACAAGTTAATAACTTGTCCATATAATATCTGTGAGGATAAAATGTTATTGATGCATTTGTATTTGTTTCAAATTATAGGAAACTCGTTTTAGAATTAAAGTTGCGATGTTTTCGGCAAAATTATTTGAATCTACATGAAAAGTTAGAATTTGATAAACAGACTTGTAGAAAATATGAGGAGATACAGCAGTGCAACGGATGGAACATCTGTAAATAATGAGTTTGACAATTTTGAAAAAATGTCAACATGCATACCAGTGTCAAGCATTGTTAATTACGACGAGATAAATTTCTTTGATGGCCGCGCTGGTGAAAAAGTTGTCGTGAAACGAGGAAGAAAACACTCTGGACGATAGTTGAATTCTATAAAAAAATTCATTTCCCATAATCTTTGCTGTAGCAGCTGGTGATACAACCGTTTGTACTCTAAATAGGTAATGGGAACCACCCTCTTTTGGATCTATTGAGGACACATTTATTTTGATAATAATGCCGTCACCTACATATAGTGGACAGAAACAGGTATGCAGGGTTATTAATGGAGCTGGTTCGTTAGAACTTTTTGATGGTCCTGAATACCTACAATTCTGAAAATTTGTAATTACGGCAACCTATTGTGGTCTGGTCTGATTGGCGAAATTATTTACGTTTTCGTATCACTTCCGGTTTACCGGAAGTTCACGTCAACTTTCTTAATTTAAATAGCATGGTATATTTTATGCGAGTTTTTTAGATCGCTCCAGAATGAGCATCTGTATCAAACTTATTCAGGTACCTTATACCCAAAATCAGCTGTTTTTGAGTTATTCAATTTGTTTTCAAAAATAGAGGCAACTGCAACGTTATGTTACAAATTCTGTATTTCTGGAACAAGTGCAGGAGAATACATCATATTTGACGTGTAATTAGCCGAAATGTAGGGCATAGAATCTACGCCTCCAAAATTATGTCTATGTATATAGGGCCGTCCAAAATTAACGTTCATTTCTACTAAGTTCACATCGATGGAAGTCACTTTTTTAAACGAAACATCCTAAATATTATTGTATCTTTGAATACACTCAATAATTCTTTATCATTCCCTATTAGACATATTATCTTGTATTTTTTACGGTGTCCAAGTTAGAAGCGCTTTTTTCAGGAACATCGAAAAGTTCTAACGAACTAGTTCCGTGAATAACCCTTTACTTTTGATAAGGATATAATACAAAATGAATAGCAAGAGCACAAGAAAATTCTTTTAAAGTTTTTGATATAATGTTGTTTTTGAAAATATAATAAAGTATATTTATGTCAATTTTTTTAACTATTTATAGATGTATATGAAATTAAAAAAAATGTTGCAGACGTTGCGTATTTTTTTTACTCTAAATCCAATCAATTAGACGAACTTGATTCCGAAAATGAATCACAGAATCGATATGACAATCAGCTAATTTATGTGTAAAATTTAAGCACATAAACTTTATCTCCTTTAACCTCTTTTAAGACAGACAGGTTGGTCTTGTAATAAAATTATTTGAACAAACATTTTAAATCGTTATTGTAATCGTAAAGTTCTTTTATAAATTACTCCTACGTCATCCGTTTATAATTGTTTATTCATGCGATTTGAGGGTTAACATCGCCGATGTGAGGGTGACCATCGATATACATTTGATGGCTAACGTATATAATTTGTAATATATTGCGTATTTTATCTTCTAGCATTGTCTCTGATCTTGTAAATAAATTTTACGAAAGCTTAGACAGTAACATTCATGTTTGAAAGACCTTTACAAAATGCATCGTAGATTCTTCGGTTATACTGAATTCTTTATCTATTCTTGTAACGAACATCAACAACTAGACTTCATGTCTGCCACTTGTGGTGGAAAAACTTTCTATAATAATATTAAACCATCCATATTATCGTATCGCCATTGCTTTGTTCGGGTAGATCAACGATGGCAAATCTTGTAAGCCTCATGCAATGCATTTGGCAAGAATTGGATCAGCAAGGTCAAATAGATGTAATCTGTATCGCTGTTAGTAGCGCTTTCGATAGTCTTGATCACGATATACTTTTATATAAACTATCTGCATTTGGATTCACTCCAGCATTACTGCAATTACCTTTCGTCCTATTTAAACAATAAGTATAATTATGTGGTTTCTAATGGTTTTAAATCTTTCAGTTTTATTTCAATTTCTGGTGCACCTTAGAGTTCCAATTTGGGATCACTATTTTTCATACACATATACTATATACCAGCGCTGTAGACTAGACTGTGATAGACTCATACGCCACCCCATTTCTTAGCGAATTTTCGTACCCCTTACCCCTTCCTATTTCTCAAAACGACCGGTATATGAATATAAATTTGCAGAAGGTTGAAATCGCGAAAGACCTCGGAATGTTTTTTGATAGTCATTGCTCTTTTTCGTATCACATTTTGAACTCTTCTTTACCTGCTTCTAGTAATCTGGGCTTTGTTCTGCGCTCTTGTAAATACATTAATAACGTTCGTGTTTTTAAGACTTTATTCTATAGTCTATTTCTAAGTAAATTGGAATACGCGTGACAAATACATATTGTCGCCACATTATGTATGTCTTCAGATTGCGGTGGAGAAGATTCAGTGACGTTTCTTGAAGTTTCTATCCTTTAAGAATAATGACGTTGCCGCTATGCGACGTTGATTATGCGACCCTGTTGACCGAAACGACATGGATGCCCTAAGTTATCGTCGGGAAAGACATGGAGCCCGCTTAATATGGAAACTAGTTAACGATGCTATTGACTGTCCTTTTCTCCTACCTTCCCTAAATTTTACGCTTCCTAGATTATGTTCCCGTTACTTATGCAGTTTTTTGATTCCATTCTCCAGAACAAACATGCTATAGTCTTCATCACTGATGATGATGTGTGGAGCTACTAATTTGCATTATAATGATATTTTTATTGATTCCAATAATAACTCCATATAATTTAGTTTAATTTTATTTTATGTATATGATATTTATGTTTTCTAATATATTACACTTATAATTTTGTGTTTTAATTAGTATTGCTGTTTTTTTCCTAATTTTATTGGGTAATGACGGTCGATTTCATTTAATTTTTAATTTTACGTTTCGATACATATGCAATCGTAACATTTTCAACTAAAATGTTAGCAAATTAAATTGTATAGTAATTTTAAAATATATACATACGTTAATTTAAATGTTTACATATTAAAAATAGGTCATACCTACATGTAAAAGATACATGCAAGTTTGTCTAATACATTTACACAAATAAAATAATATCAAACTTTAAAAACAGATTAAAAAAAAACCAGAGATGTGTAATGTAAAAAAATTGTCTTATATTACTTTATATTACAGATTATAATATATATAAGGTGCAAGAAAATGAATTCAAATCTAATTTTCCACTGCGTATCTAATACGCTTCATTGTCGTGTACATGAAAGATATTGCTACGGCCACACCTGCTTAAATACACATCACTCAGAATCCAGGTTTTGTATTTCACCACCACTTGCCAATCATATTTCTTCTGTTATAAAATAATAACTAATATGCACGCAGCTTTTCACTAGTAAACAATCGGTTTACAAGACACTCGATAAATATGATATGTACAACCTTGTTGGTAATTGTTGATGTAGAAGCGATTTACAAACCAACAATTGCTGGTGTTGGGGGTCGCGCGCGTATTTATATCCAGCCACTGAAGTGTTCGAGAAAAATTTATCAACGGTTAGAAATGTTAGGAACTTGCGTCAACACATACATACATATTGCGAAAGGAGAACAAGCAGAGTGGTCTTGCTTCAAGCGCAAATTTCTGGGGGTAAGAATAAAGCGGGGTTATGCGAGAGAGCATGGGTACCTAAAGGAGACAACGATTCTAGGACGTGTAATTTACTGTTATGTACTTATGTGTTTTGCTTACCGATCCAAACGTAAAAACAGAGTTTACTAATTTGTACAGTTACTTATTTGTGAATGGCGGTCTAGATAAAAAAGTTTGTGAACCGTATTTAGCCCGTCAGCGGTTATTTGTTGACTACTGGATTACATCATTACTTATTATCGATTCAAATGGGTGCGACAAATAACTAAATATAGATATGGTATTAACTGTAAAAGTTCGCAATTTTAACGTCTGCGTCTTGAGTCATTTACTCTTACCTATAATTTATAACGTCCTGTACCATATTATAGTTAAATAATAATTTCATTTGTATAAACCTGTCACAAAAATTAACAGAGACGCAATGCGTGAAATCAGTTTGTAAATGTTGATAGATGTGACAATAATTAATTATATTATAGGTAAACAGCGATGGGTTTGCAAACATTAACAATGATACACAACGAGAAATTTATCACACCTGTTCACATTGGGTAGCACGTGAGTTTCTATTTGTAAGTGTACATATACACAGGAATCCTGGGTACGTGATTGTGGTCTTGTCGCTCGTATTTCGCCAGTTGTACAGCACAAAGGAGCTCTAAAATATACAACTACATACGAGATGGGAAAAGGATCTACATGGAGATGAAAAATACGAATTGTGAGGAAAGACGACATACTGATATGGGTGGAAGTATGGGGAAAGATTCAGTAAACTGAAAGGCAAACGGTAAATGGCATGAGGCTGTGTACCTTTGTATTAAGCTCTGTAGTTTTTCCAATAAGGCGCACGCTATTCACGTACATTTCTTTTGTATTTAGATTCTATGCAATTTTATAAAACTTTTGATTTACTCGTAAGTGAAAGGATCCAAGGTAATACTGTTATGCTATTTACTAATAAATTTAAAATTTTTATATTATGTTACATACTTATATATTCAAATTTCTAAAATAATCATAAGGGAAATGAAGGTTTATTTATCTGAACTGCTAAAATACTCTAAAAAATATATAATGGACCTCTTAAAGATATGTGCAAAACACTTACATACATGTAGAAATAATTTTGTATTACTACATATTTGAGACTTATTTGAAGATAGTGATACAATATTTAGGTTAAAAAATCAACGCAACAAGGAAATATACGATCTATATATTTTTCGTTTATTTCAACACACTTTTGCGGTAACGACCTAAACTACTCAAAAAATGAAAAAGGAATTTTTACATTTTTGAATTTTTTAGAAAATATGGGTAACTATTTGTAGTGTATTACATTAGATACATAATTGTACACAACAATTTAAAATTTTTAAGTATATTTATTCAGAAAAATCGTTAGATTACTAAGAAATGATCAATTATGAAATAAGCAACTTTTTTATCAATAGCTAAAATAAACATTTTTCTGTAACAATTAATACTATAATGGCAACGGACATCTCTCACAGCTGTACATCTTCCGGGCATACTCATAATGCAATTATTAATGTGTTCTTGTGACACTCTTCTCAAACACAGCGGTAAAATTTCCCTCAAGTGTTGCACGTTAACTGAGGGTGGATTATGTTCGTTGAGCTATTCTTGAAGTCTGTCCCAAATGTGCTCAATTGGATTCAAGTCGGGAAACGTTGGTGGTAAAGGTAGCTGATTAATATGGAGGTCATTTATTGCTTGCATTACAATTTGTGCACGATGAGGTCGTGCATTATCATCAATAAAAACCATGTTTTCATCCACAGCCTCACGAAAGTCGACCACATATTGCTGAACGGACACATCCTTGTCTGAATTCGTATGTAGCGGTCTTGTCTCTGATTTGTTTTGCTCTCAGATCCACTACCGTGTCTCCTCCTTGCAGACCCTGTCTGTTGAAATCTTGTTAGAGTCTTACTAACAACACTTGGAGACACATTAAAAACTGCGGCAATTTCTGCTCCAAATTGCTCTCGCTGATGCAATAACGCAATTAAATCGAAAGTTTCTTTATTTAAATGACGTCTTGGCATCGTGAAAATGTGAAATGACATTTAAAATGAATAATATATAAATTTTTATAATCTTGTATTCTAAATTAATTTAAGGTTAAAATACAAGATTCAATATTTTATCACACAGAAAAGACATTTACCAAATAAAATGTCCACAAACGACTGTGGGCCTTCTAATTTATCTATAGTTTGAGAAAATACGTTAAATTTAATCGAATTAATTAGATCTGTTAAAAAAAGATTATTAATTAACTATTAATTTTTAAGTAGTTTAGTCACATCAGGAAAATATTTGCGTTGGTCTCCTCCCTCAATAGGCTATCAATTGAAAAATTACTTTCTATGAGGTGACTTTCCAAATTTATAGAGAGAAGACTATGCTTGCGAGTTAAATTACTATGGGGTTGGCCAGTAGTCGTGTGTGATTTTGTTAAGATATTGTCAAAGATACCATTGTAATTGTAGCCATCTTGGTGAAGATGTTACAAGAAATATACACATACATTTACCGAGTCTGAGGTTCAATTTTTGTAAACAATTTGTAGTTACTATTAACATTTACTTTCTAGTTTTACATTTCAAAAACGAAGGAAACCATTGCTGCACTGACTTTTATTATGTCCTCATTTTTTCGAAATATGTATCTCGATTAATATTAATTTGAGGTCAGATGTCGTTTACTATTTTTCTATTCACAATTTATCGCTCTTTTAGTATTTGATAAAAAAAATACCATATGCTATTTCAAAAAAAAAGTTGACCTTGCTATGACCTTTGTGTCTTTCTTTATAGTGGCAATAGTAGCGCCATCGAATGAGCCCCTTTATACAGATAAACTTTTGTCCAATACTTTTCTTCATAACACTAACTGTTTCGAAGATATTGCAGTGTTGTCCTTTAAATGGACTATCCTGTATATAAACTTGAACGACACTATCTTACAATCTTATAGAATTCTTTCTCAGAAGAGTTATTGGGCACGAAGCTACACATTGGCCAATGGAACGAAAACTTCGAATAAACGAGGTTTGTTGAGTTTTATTTATTCATTCTGCCTCAAATCTCGTGAACATGGCGTACTGCGGTCCCTTTCGAAGCTTTACATGAACAACTTGTGTGTTAGTCGGGCTGGTGGCTTAGTGGCTTGCACACTTGCCTCGCAGTCCGACAGTACCGGGTTCGAACCCCGGTGCTTCCTTTCTGAGTTTGGTTTTCTGTAGTTTTCCAAATTCCACGGCAAATGCGGAAAGGTAACACCTTAAGTCGGTCTACAGCCGCAGGCGTAATAATAACTCATGGCCAGCCGATGCCCCCTGTAATTGGCGCAAGCTGTTGGGGGATGCTAAGGCATGGATTATTATTATTATTATTATTATTATAATTTCAAGTATCACTTCACAATATAAATGTAAATAGTGTATAAACTGTTACAATTTGTAATTTTATTTGTAACCGCTTCAATTTAATGACATATAGTATACTGATTAGTAATAGCTGTTATTTCTCTTGGTTTTGAAATGTATCATAAATATAAAATATCACTAAGTATTAGTATCAGAGATGCTAACAGACTATATTACAATGGTCATAAATTTAACATTTCTTTTTGATTTTCTAATAGATTTTAATAGATTATTTTTGAATTGATTTTAGCAATTTTCACGTTAAGTATATGGAGAAGTATTGTTCCATTGTTATAATAAAGATAACTTTTACTCCTAGATAATTTCTATTTAAATCTTTATAGACGCGCAATTCAAGAGCAGAAGTCTACCTGACTTTGTAATAAGAACACAACTCTATACCTTTGACGTTTAAGAGCTAGTTTCAACTGCTGAGGTTGGGTTTGAAAAAAAAAAACAAATTTACTCTTATGTGAGATTGAAACTGTCTTCAAGAAGTCGAAACCATACTTTTGGTGTTCTAATACTAAATAAGCAAGTTCCTTTCTTTCTGGTAGTAACATTCGATACCGTCCGGAAAATCCTCTTACACGGAAATACCAGTGGGTGTTAAATTCTAGAGCAATGACATTTTGCAAACTGAAAGAGTACCCTGGTATCGGAACAACATATTCTTCTAGCGACACAGTCACCCGATTTCGAGCAAGCGTTCCCTCAAAGTATTCGTGATTTTTTAATATTCATGTATGTATATGAAAGTGTAGGCTAAACGGAATGGAAGTATTACTGCAAATAATATGTAAAATTATAAAATATAATAACACATTCGTCTGACACAATGACATATAAAACTTAATCTCAGCATTGGAAGCGGAAGGGAGTAAGACCTAGAACTGATTTATCAATGAACGGATTTCTTTCTCTGTTTGTTTCTCTTCCTCGTTTCTTTTTTAGTGTTTGGCTTATTTAAAGCATATCGTTTTTAAATGGCCGGCCTGTATAATCGTCTAATAACAATGTGTACAACTTTTAAATATAAGTAAATTAACGTCCACAAAAAGAACAGATATTAGTTTCCCGAAGAAAAGAAGAGCGTGGGCTATTAAAGAGTGGATACACCTTTAGTAACAAATTACGATTTGAGGTGGGTGTTGTTCTTGAAGGTCACAGTAATCATGACGAAAACCGAAGCATTCCTATTGCTGCGCTCTCGAACAGAAGAATTACGGTCTCGTCTCGATTTTAGGAGTGAGACGAGATATATTGATATCGAGACTGAGAATCTTGGGCTACTTGAGAGTCTCGACATTTGAAAGTCAATGCTGGTACTTACATTGCTTCAACATTTACGTTAGTCCTAAATTAGTACTAATTATGACAAATGAGATGCGTACATAACTGGTATCATTTATATACAATTTAGCTGAGCTCTCAGTTGGTTTGGACTGATCGTTAATCATATTACAATCGGTATTATTTTTTTCAAATTAAATGCGAACTCTTCAGCGGGCAATTTCCATCGAGTAAGTAAACGTCTAATAGATTTTTAAGAATTCTCCATTCCTGAACTATATGATTATCTTTCAACCAGGTTTATAATTCACAAAGTGATTCTTATAGTCTTATTATATTTACAAATATCAATTGATGAAAAACACTATTGTGTGGGTTTTAGTGTTGTTCTTACTTTATTAGGGATCTTAGGAGCCTTGATGGTAAATCTACAATCTGCAGTGCTTTCACTTTAAAATATTAAATTTAATATCTTTCACACTATCTATTATATTTAGAGAAATTTGAAAGTTTTTCAATATCTGTTGTGTGATTCGCAAACTTTTCGCACTTTTACATATACTGTAAAAACAATTATCTGAAGCACACACTTTGCATACAACTATATTCGACCTATGTATGTTAGATTTTGCGCACCATCTCACAATGGATAATTTAAGATATTCGAACATTCGAACAGTCAATACTTCACCTATTCTATAGAATAACTGAAGCATCCGAAAGAATTTTTCCATTAAAATTACAACGTCATACTTTTATTCCGTTTATGTGTAGCTGCCACCTTCTCGGCGTTGCAGAAGCTTCAGCAGCCGTAATATTTCAAGTCACGTAGCTTTCGTTTTACCATGTCTCAAATGTCAACTGGAATACAGTATAGCCGTGTCGCAGGATACGTTAGACGATCTGTTTCCCGAATAGATTCCCATACATGCGGTCTTATAAATATCGTATAACGTTTCCAGTTATTGAGGTGCACTGACATAAAGTCCTTCTGAAAATTATTGACAACAAACACACCTTTGGAATAGGTATATATAGTAATACATTTTTAGCAATATCTTGTAAACAATTTGAAGGTTTATTGTAAGCGTGTTACTATTTTGCTGAAAGGATACTTTCTTAGAAGAAATATGTACTTGAATTACATTAGATGCAATTGCTAAATTGACAGCCTCCTTGATTAAAATGGATTAAATATGTTTAACTTCTTACACTTATGTTTATTATAATTACAAACTATGATTCTCGTATTGTTTTAATCCTTGCGAATATAATTCCAAAATGAAATTTATTCCTACAGAAAAAAATGGAATGTGTTTGGTATTGATTTTAAATTTGACGATTTTCACTTTCTGAACCATTTAAGTTTGTCAATTCGCAACATCCATTAAAACTTAGTGGGTTTCCTCAGGTACCCGATGCTTTGTACGAAGAAACGTTAAATCAATGCCCCTCAATTCGACTTTTATTTTATTCAGATAATTGCGTATCTTTGACTTTCTGAAGATCTCAATAGAGTCTTGGTTATACCGAACCTTTCTGATAATTCATTCATCGTTCCTAAGTTAACAAAGAATCTCTTAAATACAGTTGAAAGTTTATAAATCAATGAGTAGATTTTCATTTAGCGTCTTCGCCTCTTTAAAGCTGTCGGATAAAAACGCATTGGTCGGTCTGTAGAATAAACCACAGAACTTCTGCATATAATTTTCTATTATGTTTAATTCCTTTTTATTTAATTAAAGTACATAAAAGTTCATTTTCCTGTTTACATTAAACTGAAACTAATGTTAAAATGGGTATTGGCAAGACTTTTCAATTCGTATTCTGTAAGAGTAAGTTTCTCAACGAATGTTAATGTTTAATTTTGTTTTAAAATAATTTTACGTATTAGAAAATGTTTGTTTGTCTTGTTTGAATTGAGTGAATATCAGATTTATCTCACGCCATTGAGTATTTACATATATATATATAATTTAGTAATTTTTGGCGATTGTCAAGTTTCGTGCTACATATGTTGGTATATGATGTATCGTGTAATGTTCACGTTATTAATAATTATATAATTCCCATGAAATGATATGCTATTACATTAATGCTAAATAATGGTGACTTTATGAATGCGTTACTTTAAACATAACACCAAACATACTCCAAGATGTTTAAGCATATTAAGAATCCTATATTGATAAAATGCCTGCTATAGCAATTTTTTTTAGAAAAACTCGAATAACTACAAAACACCCGAATCATATTGTAAAACGTAAAGGTGTTTATAAAGCTTAAAAATAGGTAAATCCAAATATCTAAAAATATACAGGATGTTTAATTTAAAATAAGAAAGTAGATGACGACTTCCGGTATATTTGGAACCGTCAGAAATCTAACAATAGTTTAATTGAAGAGAACACAATCGACTATATATAATTCTGAATTTTCAAATTTATATTTTCGCCAGAACTCCATAAACTTCTAATGAGCTGTCTCGCTGAGATACTCTGTATATTCTGTTGAACTACTAGAGTTCGCTTCAAAAGCACAATCCCGAGAGTCAGTTTCTGAAGCTAAGTGTGTCATTTTTTGTAATTATTGCGCTATATTGGTAGTAGTATACTGCGAGATATATAAAACTACAGAGCGATCCAACTTCGTATGTAATAAAAATCTCAAACCGATTATAATTTTAGTTGATTCTAAGAATTCATGAATTAATAAATAACAATTGCGAATAGGGAATTCACTGATTTTCCGCTGATATCTCCGTCTAACCCTATATTAAATCTTCAGAAAGAGAGAGGAGATTTGTTAATATTGTGCTACTCCATGGCATGATAGGAAGTGCTATGTACCGATCAATGATTTGGTAGTGCTTCAAGTATACAAAGATGGATCCTAAGCTGGTTCTGGTTGATATTCTCTCAGACAACATATGTAATTATATTAAATTTCATAAGAATATGGTGGTTTTACATAGAGGTGCTAGTGATAAATATATTCTGCGTTATGAAATAGAAAATCTAAAAATGAAATAAACAGATACAGTGCGGTCTTTATTTTATGAGATAAAGCTGTAATTATAGCGGTTGCATAGCCTGTATTTTATATTGATACAACTTCTATTTATTATTATTATATATTATTATTAGAATTTGTAGTAACTAGGTTTAGTGAAGGTTGATTGACGTTGCATAAATATATGTGGCGGGTTAGATAGCCGTGAATGTTCAGAGAAATATGGACACTGTTAATCCTATATTCTTTATTAAATGAAACAAGTACATAATTTCTAGCTTAAATAAATGAAGATTGTAGAAAATATTGATGGAAAAACTGTGTACTATATGAGCTAAATGATTCGTTCGATGGTTCGTTTACAGCTTCTGTTTTGATTGAAAATGTTAGATATAATAGGTTTCAATAATGCCCAGACGAATAATTGGTGTTCGTAAAGACTAAGTGGAATTCCTCGAGATTAGGTATAAACTATTTCAATGAATACTCTGACAGTCTTATAAAATCTCAGAGGTGATTGAAAAATATTTTGTAAACTAAAGCGTCAATAAATAATAGTAAATATGATCCTTATTATACATATATCATATTGACAATTTCAAAATTATACCATTAGTTTAGAACTAGAACTTTTGATGTTTAAAGTGTTTCTTTAAATAAATTTGAACTTTATACAATGTGTAGTTGTCTCATAATCAACAAATTTAAAACTAATTGTAATTTTTATATTACAATCGAAAAACTTTCGATGTTCCTTGTTAGGAATAACAGAGGGGAAAAAGTTCACACTTTCCAACTATAATATAACGGTGTAACAAATTCCTGCCTATAACTTCTATGAAGGCGCTAATATTGGAAATAAAAGTTAGAAAAGATACACGAGAGAAAAAAAACGAACACTACTTGAATTAGAAACAGATATCGCGCGCAGATAGCGGAAACAAATGATGAAGTCTTAAAGTCTTATAAAGTTGTCTGTTGAACGTTAGGATTCCTTGCAGTACTACGCGTCTGGAATATCGAGGCAAGGAACTCAATATATTCCATTAGCATGCTAAATATTTAAATATTTCAACTTTTCGACAGGTTTCGTGGTTCGAAGCAGAAATTATTAATAGATGTACATTTTTTGCCGAAAAGTGTCAACGTTTTTTTTCCCTCGTTTGGAAGCCAAAACCATACCTCCATGGACTCACCTTCTTGAATAAAACTTTTAATGCAATAAATCTAGAGGGTTTCAGTGGGATTAGTACCACAAAATGCGTGTCAGGTTAATAAAGGCTGAAAGTATCTAAAAGGTATACGATGCTTATCGTTTGTTACGTTGAAATATTTACATACGAGTTTACTTTGCACGTTTGCATGTTGATGCCTTTGTTAATATTTAATATACCTGCTTTTAGGGACTGCAAGATACTATTCACTTATTAATTAATTCTATTTTGTACCGTGAATAAGAGAAAAATATCGACATGTTAAGGTTCTTATTATTTAAACTAGAAACATTACTATCTTATATTGTCAAGTACATACTTGTTGCTGTTAGATCTAATATTTACTGATATTACGCAAATTAGTCTACATAGAGAGCTTAATTCACTCGTTGCTGAGGATGTTTATCATCCCGCTATTAGTCTATATTTCTCACTTGTTATTAACCGCTCTTCAGAGGTTCTTCAGCAAAACATGACTACAAAGAAGTATAACTTCAAACGAGCTGATTTTCCCAACTTATATACTAATCTCCTCAATATTGATTGGTCCTTCTTGCATGGATTTACTGAAATTAATCATGCATGTGATGCTTTCTATACTCAACTTTACAAGCTCTTTAACAATTTTGTTCCACTAAAAAGTGATAAAAGACATAATTACCCGGTATGGTTTACTAATCAGCATATTTATGATATAAAAATGAAACTCAAGTATCGACTGAAATACACTCAAACTAAAAGTATGGCAGACTTAAATAAATATAGAGAACTTCGTGCGAAAATTAAAACAAATTCGAAATTGTTATACAATAACTGCACCTCATCCATTCAATCATCGATTAAAAGTGATCCTAAGCAATTCTGGACTTTCGTTCGCTCTAAAAGAACCAACGCTGGAATTCCGTCAATCCTTTTCTATGCAACCATCCTCCATTCACAGCAATTCACCCCTCATTAATATTGCCAATTTTTCGTGTGAGGATGTATTTAAATCATTAAAATCAATGAAGAACACCTTCACTATGGGAAAGGATAATATACCAAGCTTCATTGTGAAGGATTGCGCTAGCGCATTAGTTGATCCGCTCTGCTTTCTCTTCAATCTTGCATTACGTACGTTAGCCTTTCCAGATTGCTGGAAAATTACCAGATTAACACCTGTCTTTAAGAAAGGTGATGAGGATAGAATAGATAACTACCGTCCCATTGCTATTATTAACAACTTTGCAAAGGTTTTTGAAAAGTGTCTATACACAAGCTTACTTCCTCAAGTTAAATGTCAAATATCTTTCCATCAATATGGATTTATAAGTAAACGCTCTACCGTTTCTAACCTTGCTGTTTTTTCGCAGTGTCTATGTGATAGTCTAGATAATAATGAGCAAATCGATGTTATATACATGGATTTCTCAAAGGCATTTGACCGGATTGACCACGACCTGCTATTGAATAAACTCGAATTACTGGGTTTTGCGCCCAAATTGGTGTCACTTTTCTATTCATATCGTCATGAGAGACACAATTTCGTTTCTTGTTTGGATCACATATCTAACTCCTTCACTCCGTCCCCCGGTGTTCCACAGGGAACTAATCTTGGTTCACTACTTTTTCTTCTTTTTATAAACGATTTATGTAATCATCTTGACTGTGAAAAGGTATTGTTTACAGATGACTTGAAAATATATTACCGAATTCGTGCCCGATGATTGTGGACATCTGCAAAGGCAAATAAACGTCTTGAAAGTGTGGTGCGATCTAAATAAATTAGATATGAATGTTCCTAAATGTAAGGTGGTATCGTTTACTAGAAAATCTAATACCACGTTTTTCTGCTACAAATTCGGTGGCATTGAGCTTCAACGTTGTAACTCTGTAAAAGATCTAGGTGTAATATTCGACTCTAAACTTACGTTCTGGAATCACGTTTTGGAAACTACGAGTTCTGCGCTTAAATTATTGGGTTTTCTTATAAGAACTGCTCTGTGCTTTACATCCATAGATGCTATTATATTTATCTACTACGCATTCATACGATCTAAACTTGAGTATGCTCACTTATTTGGTGCCCGATTTATGTAAACCAGGCCAGCTCACTTGAGTGGGTGCAAAGACGTTTTCTTAAATATCTCCACCTAAGAGTTCACGGCTATTATCCTGTTCGTGGATATCCACATAACTTGCTCCTGGAACAATTTGGGATGAATGATTTATCTACTCGGCGGGACCAGACGAGTGTCACTTTTTTATATAATCTACTCCATGATAATATTGATGTTCCAGATTTATTAAAAAAAATTAATGTTTGTAATTAATTTGTTTTTAGAATGTCGTCTAGACGCGATGTCGCCTTTTATTGTTCACGTCCACGCAGTAATATGCTGCGCAGATCCCTATTCATAGATTATGTAGTTTATTTAATAATATATGTAACGATGTTGACATCCATCATGCACCGTTGTCAACAGTACTCAATATGGTCTCCTTTTAGGGACACTTCTTTGTCCTCATGAAATGATTGGTATTTTTCCCTTTAGTTTTTAGTATTTATTAATAGGTAATTTCTAGTGTTTTGTATTTTTTATTGTTAGCAGATAGGAAACTAGTTTTTATGATATTTTGTATGCATACATGTGTATTATTTGTGCTTTGTCCTGTAATTGGATTTATTCTGTTGGGCAAATAAATCTATCTATCTATCTATCTATCTATATATTTAAATCAAAGCAGAATGTTACTCTACATACTTCGTATGATAATCACAGGTTAATATTGTATCTAGGGCGGGCTTTATTCTTCCCTTAAAACGTTTTCAACAAAAAGTTATAGTATAAGTTTATTAGTAACAAAGTAGCAAATGAAATGTAAATTTGTGAATGTTACAGGTAGAAATTACTAAACGAATAGCATGTATAGCTATGATGTCGAGGCTATATTTTCTGAAATATTTTAAATTATCAAATTCAATAGTTAGCAATTCCCGAAACTTAACTATTATAAGGTCTTAATATACACATAAATAAAATTTATCAATACGCAACACAACTGTTGCCATTGTTGTAATTTACGCATGTATAGGATGTGTGTTGCTTGATTGATGCAATTCTAAAAAGACTATTTAGTGTAGTAAATTGTTTTAATGGATAAAAGTAGTTTTGAATTAAAGTATAGGAAACTACATTTTAAATACTGTTATGATTATGATCGATGAAATTCGATACACATTCCAGCAGCGTACACACACAATTTTGCATTTAATGTAAATTATTGGGAAAAAAAATCTATATTGGATGGTTAAGCGAGCTCATCGATCGTGGCATGTTTATACACGACATTCTTTTTCGGTGCTTATTGGTTCTTGGATTGATCATTCCAGCCAGTTATATAAGTGGGAGGGAAAGAAACTTCGTTTCTCCAGGCTAATGTTTGAGAGTCAAAAAACTTGCTGAAATTTACAATTTTTGACTTATTGATGCTAGATACTATTGGTGAGCGAAGTTAAAGTCCAAATAATGACAATTCTCTTACTAATAAATTTTTATTGCAATTTTTTATTGTAATTACAACTGGTGTTATCTAGTAGTATTAGCAAAGCTATTTATTCTATTGTATCACCTCTCATTTACCCGAAGCTGACGTGACCTTTCTTAGTTTAAATAGTACTGTGTATTTTTATGAGTTTTTTAAGTCGCGCATCCAATTCTGTTCGAAAACTTCTAAGGCATTCTCTATGAATATAAAATAAATCTAAAATATCATTATTTCCATACTTCTTTATTTTAGTCACCACTTTGTAATAGTATAAATACGATATCAATTATTTGGACATTCAAGGATTATTGAGATATTAAAAAGAAAAAGATGTATTTTTCGGAGTTTCAGCGAAAAAGCGTTTATAATTCGAAAACGTAGAAAATACAAACCAATATGTCAAATAATGAATAATGCATAATTATTAGCTGTATTCAAAAATGCAATAATATATCGCGCGTCCGGTTAGAAAAAGTGACTTTTATCGGCGCGAACTTGGTTGGAATCTTTAATTAATTTCAGGTGGCCCTAATTTTGAGAATACAAATCTAATACTTCTTTATTTCAGCTAGTAACATGCTGAATATGAGGTCTTCAGCTGTAATACTTTCAGGAGTATAGAATTTTTGACATAACGTTGTAGTTGGCCGTATATTTGAAAAAATGGGATATCTCAAAAACGGCGGATTTTTTACATGGCGTACCTTAGTAAGTTTTAGACAAAATTGTAGGCGTGACTTAAAAAACTCATAAAAAATATATAGTGCTATTTCGTTCAAGAAAGTTGACCTACGGTAAACCGGAAGTGATACAAGAACATAAATAATTTCGATAATGATAGTAGACGATACTATCTTTACCTTCTTAAAGCTGTTAGATTTCGGCAACATCGAGAAGTTCCAACCAACTAGTGTTGCGATGCAACTATATCGAGCTCAGCCAAACGATACTTTTTTATGTGAAAAAGCTAGAGTTAATGATATATCCATGATTTATAGCAACGTTAGATTTGCATAACCACTCTGCAGTTTCTTGCATTTGCTGCCTTTGTTAACTTGAAAACGTTTCTTATCTTTTCCGAATGTCTTTGTTTTTGATCTCTTTGTATAATAAGTTATGTCCCGAATTAATTACAATTGCTTAATTTAGCTCATGATAGTCTTTGTAGTAAGCCGCAGTTTAATCAAATTATTAAGTGCTACAGTAGCTCTTAAAATAGAAAGATATAGGGTATAAAGGTACATGTACAATCCATAATTCTCATTGAACAAAATGTAGTAAAAGAAATACATATTTTTAACGCAATATTTGTAGATGGAAATTTCAAATAGCAGGAATTTTTTATTCTAGTATTTCAAATCACTCTAAGCCTACAAATATATTAACGTATAAGTGTCTATATGTCTATTATTCGTGTGCCAACCAATTTAAAGCAATAAAACATTCCGCAATATTCATATTCCTATTAATAAATCATGGGATGATTTATACTTACTGACAAAACGAGGAATATATATTTGACAATTGCTAATAAATTAACCGCAGATCACCACGCATTCTATTCAATATGTATACATCGTTTGCATATAAATCTAGACTAACACTTGATGTTCCCTTCAGCGCCATTGTACGATTAATGTCTGCAACTTAGTCGATTGCCTGTGGCCACTTATGACGATTATCATAACAGCCTTGAATAACGAGGGTATAGATGTACGATTATCTTTATGTAGGTTTGCGGGTTGAATACAGTTGTATGTGTATATATACCGCGTAATCTTTAATAAGTTTATAGATACGTAAAACGTCATAGTAGGCATTAAACTGAGGAAAGAAGAAGTAAATAAAGTAATCTGTTTGAATTTTTAGAGTTGTACCATGTTGGAACGTGGTTGAACTTAATAAGAGAAATACTAATGTGGTAGTTTTGAAAGCTGCGGCATGTACGTTACATATGTGTATATTGCTACATAACATATTGGTGGAGGTGCCGGAATATACTGTTTACTACAGGTTTGCTTGTGAACAGTTGATGAACGCATTTGAAGTATACATTGAAAAATCATAAACATAATTTTAGTTAACGAATAAATACAAATAATAGTAATAATAATAATACAAACGCAAAAAACATATTATAATGGGCGACCTAAATATCTAGCAAAGCGGAACAATATCACAAACAAATACGAAAACACAATTAAAGAGCACAAATAGAAAATATTACATAAAAAGACACGAATACTATACTAGAAGAAACTTTACAAATAATCACAGTATTCTAGATCATGTTATAACATCATAACATCAACAATAACATCAAAATGAAGATAATCCCCATGAATATTTCAGATCACTTCACAGTAAAAACAACAATGACAAACACTACAAATAGTTTATATTACAAACACTACCAGCGACTAGAAACGAAATACAGCAATATAACTAGCGAAATACGGAATATTGAGGATAACAAAGTAAATTCATTCGAAAAATTATAGAAGAGAATCGAACCAACCAAAGATTAAAAGACGGGAAGAGTGTCAATGGATAGACAATATCCTAGTAAAACAAATAAAGAAGAGAAACAAACTGTATAAGAGGCATATACAACACCCAAAAAATGAAAATTACACCAACGCCAACGCCTATAATTAAGCCAAACGATCTACTCTATACCTAATAAAAAAAGCTAAAAAAGATTACATACGACAAGGAATTCAAAAAATACAAATCTGATACATCAAAGACATGGAAGCTGTGTACAAAAGAACTAAACAATAACCGACACGCAAACAGACAAATACTTGAAATTGAGAAAAAAGACAAGACAACCACCACGAACCAAAAAGATATTGCAAATGAAATAAATGAATATTACGCATTTATAGGCAAGAACCCAGCAGAGGTACATAAGGGAAAACCGTTGAAAACACAACCAATCAAAAAAAAACTCCGACAACTAAGAGAAGTAATAGAAGGAGAAATACAGAACGATCATTGAACTGAAAGATAACTAAGTACCAGGTTTTGATAAAATAAGCGCAAAAATTATCAAGTGCAATAAGAACAAACTAGTACCAATACATACTACTGAAATTAATCAAAAACACCATTAGAAATGGAAAATTTCCCACTTACTTAAAAAAATCACTTATACTACCTATATATAAGAAAGGAAACAAATTACATGCCGAAAACTATGGACCAATAAGTCTTCTACCAACACTAAGCAAAAGACTAGAAAAAATTATACAGAAACATAACTTGATCCATACGAGACAATACGCGTTCAACAAAAATTCCGGCACTACGTCAGCTGCAAATGACTTACTAAATAAAATATAAATAGGAAAAAAAAACTAGAAAAAAAAGTATGCAACAGCCGTAGTTTTCATCGACATGCAAAAAGCTTTCGACTCCATATCAAAACCACAACTTATGGAAAAACTAACGCAAATACGAATAAGAGACATAGAAAATAGCTTAATGATGACATATATAATCGATAGAACACAAATCAGACATACTAATAAAACTGAAAGTTATGAGCTACTAGCAGAGTACGGAATACCGTAAGGCGGTAACCTGCCACCGATCTTATTCATAATATATATAAACGGCATTTTCAACATAAACACACACGGAGAAATTTACGCATACGCCGACGACATATGTATGTATCGTATACTCAAGCACAAACGAACAACAAATACAGGAATATATAAATAAGATTGCAAAAAATAATTATTGTTCTTTCTTGTACAATTTATTTTAAAAACAGTGAACATATGTCGGCGTAAAGCCATCATCAGCATTGAATCTAGAATCTTACATACATTAAAAATTTAAATTAATTTCAATTATTTAAATACAAGTAGTACAGCATCAAAGTTAAATAAAAATTAATACAACTTGACCGAGTTAGTAAGTTTAACAACCCTCCAGCAATATCTTCGTATAAATATTTTGGAAAACAAAAACGAATGACAAAAATGGTTATGCTGTTATAATAAAAGTTAAGATAAAAAGTACTAAGATAAGAAGACACTGGATTATTAATACAAACTATTCAAAGAACGCTTAAAATATTTAGCAATAGAAATAGTACAAGAACAAAATTTTGAAAAGCATAATATATAATACAAGAAATTGAGGAGGGCGACAAAACATAACATTTAGGGTGCGTTTATCAATATGAGGATAAAAGTGTTAGTTAAGTAACTGGCAGATAAAATTTAGCAACTACAATGCTTTATCTTGCAGATAAGTTCCATTTAACACTCAATAAACGTTTCATTGTAATTATCTTACGAATAAAATTTTATCTGCAAGTTAATTTATTTATCCTCACATTGATAAACCCGCCCTTAATTTAACAAATAAAAAAAGTATATCATATAAATATAAATGTTGGGATGGTGTCGGCAGGAATGTCAACTTCAGAACGTCGGGATTTATTTCCACATTTTCCAACTTCCAATAGGTAAGTGTCTAATCAACGCTACAAAGTGAAAACGAGAGAAATTCGAAAAAATAATATCAAAGTTGAAATATGAATATATAATGAGAAGCGAAGTTATAGTCAACAGGTACTACACTGCATCAACTGTTCGAACATGTAGATATGTAGTATAAAAAGAATGGAAAAATGGAAAGACGTAATCTATTGCTATTGATCGTAGAGTAACAAGTTGTAAGTATATTGTAGTGCAAAATGTTATATTATTTATGTGTATTTAAGATAGTGTAATATGTATATGTATACGGGGTCTTTCGGGAAATTCGTTAATTAGAAAGTTTAGAGAATGTACTGTTATACAATTTTGAAAATTGCATTTGTAGTATTGCTAACAGTATAATTTTTTAATGCAATGGATTCTACGCATTATTTGCAAATATTTTGTATTAGGATACACTATCTCTAAATTCTACTGTTTCTAAGATATTTACAATGTTCTTTAATAATTTGCTATTGCATCATCCTAAAGAAAAATTAATTAATATATGTATTTTTTGACCTTTATGTACTTATCTTTTAATTCCTGATTTATTTCCACTTAGAGGTCAATAAAACAATAAATAATTAAATACCAATTTATTCCATAACATATAATAATACGTTTTCGTTAAATAACTTCTTCAGTGGAAGAAATTGACATTTAATATGTGTCAAATAATATAAATATATATTGTTGATAGGCATGGCAATTTATATTTATATTATTTGACACATATTAAATGTCAATTTCTTCCACTGAAGAAGTTATTTAACGAAAACGTATTATTATATGTTATGGAATAAATTGGTATTTAATTATTTATTGTTTTATTGACCTCTAAGTGGAAATAAATCAGGAATTAAAAGATAAGAAAAATTAATATTGTAGAGCGCTTTGAAGTGTCAGCTGCCAAACTTTTGCGAAACAAAGTAAAGAGTCATATATACTGAGAATTGTCATAACTTTCAACAAAATTGATATAGTGTGTGTCGAAATTAATAATCAATTCAGATATTTAAACATTAATAGTTCATTGTTCATGTGGTATGTAGTAGTTTTTAGAGCAGCAGTATTAAGGTCTAATACCTGTCTATTAGTTTTTGAGTTATTAGATATTATTGGTTCTCACTACGAAAGATATCCTAATTATCTGTTATTTTTCGCGTAATTTGGTATGAAAATAAAATATTTCGATTTAAATGCATGACACGTTTGTTGCTTTGCATTTAAACTATATCGCACCTAGTGAGAACTAAGTTCAGTCGCTGCCGCCTCAGTTGATCTCAGACTCAGAAACTTCCATTTGTCGAATTTTAAAAAGGCACAGAATGCGATCATACTTGCTTCAACTTAAAAAATATATACATATGTACATATATGGACTGACGAATCGAAATTTATACGAGAAAATTTGATTAATAGATAAAATTTACATCACTGGGCAATAGAAAATCCACATGTTGTTTGGACCTTAAATTATAAACATATATCTAATGCAAATGTTTTCGCAATGATGAGAAACGGTCGATTACGTTATAAATTATATGATGAAAAGTGGACAAGCGATTACTACTTAGATATATTAAAAGACACCAGCATTTTTGGGTGAGTCGCAACTAATGGACTCTCAAAATGGCTACCTAGGTTTCCTGGTCTAACTCCCTTAGATTTTCTTGTATGGGTTATTTAAAGGAAATGCAAATGTAATAACAATGAAAGCAGAATTCATCAATAAAATCGGAACACCTTTAAACATTTCAATTACTATACTATGGAGAATAGTAGTAGTCAAGAACGGCCAATATATAGAGCATTTATGATTTTTTTATTTTATATTTATTTTTAAGCTTTTAGTTTTCTCATTTTTTTATGGATTCAATATCCTCTTGTGCTGCTGTATATTTACTTAGAGACGTTTGTATTAAAAATAAATCTCATTGTATTACATATATGAGAGACAATAGATTTTGTGTTGGTGATATTTTTTATTAAATGCATAGCTTGTTCTTTATACAAACCTATTTACAATAAACATGTACTTAATAAATTAAATGAGTAGTTTCTTTGCTTCCCTTTGTAATAACATACATTATTTACAAGTAAATGGAATGGCGCTTTCAAATAGATTGGCAAAGCAACATATGTATATGTATTATATTATGTAAATACGAGTATTAACCATTTGACAACTCTTATCGAAATATTGCTTTCGTAGCAACCTATGAGAAAAATATTAGGAGAATTTCCGTAGTTGGAACCAATAATTTTTAATAACACAAAAACTAATAAAGATACCACACATACGGATTGATGTAGACTTTCTTGGAGATATATGTGTTACAATAAAAACTACAAAAAAAAGAACTTTTAATGTTTGCAGATATCTGATTTGGTTGTTAATTTCTGCACACTCTATATAAATTTTGATGAAAATTATGACAGTTCCTAGTACGTATGATACTTTACTTTCATTTGAAGAAGTTTGGCACTTAACGGTTCAAATCACAATATTAATTTTTCTTTAAGATGGTGCAGTAATAAAATGATAAACAGTTGAATTTAGGGATAGGGTACGCTAAGGCAAAATAGTTGCGAATAATACATCGACTACCTTAAAAACACATATCAATCTATTTGAAATGACTAAGTTGACATTTAGTATTCAGATTAGGTTGAAAATATTTTAGAAGAATAAAACCAATACTATAGCAGTAGATTCGCTAAATCTTCTAACGAACGGGTTTTATTAAAGATCCTGTATACGTGGGTACCTCTACTACACGTAATTCTACTACATACAAACAATTAAGCGACGAATTACCGAATATATACTCACATGAAAGAAAACAAATAACAATTCGACAATTTAGTGGTAACATTTCCATTTCAGTTGATTGGTACATATCGCTCTTATTGTAATAGCAATTAATAATGCAATATTTTTTCATTTTTAGGCGTCAGTTTTTGAAATATTTTATGCAGTTTCAATATAACTACAGCTTTGTTTCTAGTACTTTGAATAGAGTAAAATCACACTGATTCGCTCTATTGCGAATTTTGTTGCTACACTCAAACGTATTGGATTGTATGTAACTGTTTAGACCAATAGCAGAAATTGTGCTTATGGAAATACTGTTCTTAAAAACCATATTTATATAATTTATAATATTTTTTTGTAAATCGTTCAGCTGCTTCAACATTTTTAATAATATTTATATTTTTGAGGGTTGTTGTATTAATGTTCGGCATTTCTTTAAGCTGCTTTCCCAAATGTATAAACTTAATTTCATCTTTAACAATGATTTTATAGGTTCTCTCACATCTCGAGTAAATATGTATGTTTAATATTAATAATATTTTCTTTACTTATACATATTTCACTAATTGTAGTATAATTTTGACTTATAACTAAATAAAACTTATTTTCCATAAAAAGAACTTTATCTTCTAAGCTTAATTTTTCTACAATAAATGCATTATATTTCCCTCTATTCAAGAATATCTGCAATTCACAATGTGTTATATCATTTTCTATATGTTCGGTTTCAAACGGATTTTCTATTTGGATCGGTAAAGAATAGAGATGGTATTCATAAATCTCGTGAATAATAATTGGCATTAGTAGTATAGAAACATAAACTAGAAATTTCCCGTTTAGATCAGGAATCTGTACCAATTGATTTCAGTGAATTCTATTGGTATACAAAATATTTTCCATTTTTACTTTGTACTTTGACTTTATCTAGCCATTCAACTATTTCATACGGTTCAGTATATTTTGGTTGTGTCTTAGAATATACCTTGCATGGTTTTTCATAAACAGTTTGACTTATTTGTAAGGGTTTTATAATTAGGGCTTCATTCAATTTTGACACATTTTTCTCTTTTTGATTTTGACAAGTATTTGATGTTACATCATAAATTTTTCACATATTTTCTTTATGTTTAACTACATAATTTTGACAGTAATCAGCATTTAATTGTACCAATAAAGGATTCTTACATTTGGTGCGACTGTATAACAATTCAAACGGTGCCAACTTAGTTATTGGAGTTAATGGAATTCTTATAACAGAATAGTGGTACAGCTAATTATTGTATACACTGTAGGAAATATGTCTTGTACACGGGCTTGCCATCAACGCAAGCAAAACAGCAGTTATCGTGTTTGGTCGGCCAAAGGCGCGTCAAAAGATATTTACTAAAATTAATTTAACATTGAATGGAGAAAAATTAGACGTTGTTGAAGTAGTTAAGAACTTGGGTCTCACAATTGACTGTGATTTAAGATTTAGACAGCATGTGGTGAAAGTGACGGGTGCATCCTTTGGGAAACTTAAGTTGTTGTATGGTAGGAGGGATTCTCTGACAGTGGAATTGCGCAAGACCCTCTGTGAATCGCTTATTTTATCTAGGTTTAATTATTGTGATGTTGTTTATGGTCCCTGTTTGGATTCGGAGGATAGTCGCAGAATACAAAAAGTTCAAAATGCCTGCTTAAGATTTATATATGGTATTAGGAAGAGGCAGCATATTTCCCATACACTAGCTTGGACGGGATGGCTAAATATGATTATGAGAAGGAAATTACACCTTGCATATTTCTCTTATAATTTAATTTTATTTGGAGTACCCCCTTACTTGCACCGGAAGCTGACCTTTAGAACTGATGTTCACAATATTAATGTTAGATTTAAAGGCGCACTTACTCCGCCCTTATTTAATACTGCTATTTTTAAACGGTCCTTTTCTTATAACGTCGCTATTGTTTATAATTCTATTCCTATGAACCTCAGATCTTTGTCCTGTACTATGTTGAAGAATAAGTACAAAGAACAGCTCTTTCAGGGATTAAGATAAATTCGTGTGGGATTGTTGTATCTTGTCATGCTGCTATGGCTATTGGATCGACCGATACGTGTAGATGTGGTATAATATATTGTTCTTTTTTCTTTCTGGTCTTTTGATTGCTAGTCTAGTAAGGAGAGTGTGATAAGTAATGTATGCACGGCTTTTGTTAATTTTCCTTCATTACTAATGGATCTGAAGGAAGAGCATCGTTCAGATGATTCCGATCCATTTAGGCAGGTATATTGATTTATTGTTTAGATTATACTCTTTACCATGTAAAATTATGTTGCTGATTAATAAACTCTATTATTATTATTATTATTATTATTATTATTATTATTAAGTGTTCATGTAATCCTTTTCTTTAAATATTCTAATGTATTCGATAATTGTAGAGTGAAATCGTTTGAATATAGCATTCAAAATTGGTTTTTTCGGTGTTACGAAATGTTTTTTTATATTATGTAGTTTTAATAATTCATTAACAACTTCATTGGAAAATTCTGTGCCATTATTACAAATGATTTCTGACGGTGTACCAAATGTTGCAAAATATAGTATCAACTAATCGGAAATTTGTATAGCTGTTTTATTTTTACCTGATACATTACTACATACATAACTAGCATAATTCTTGATAAATCTGGGATAATATCCTAACAATCCTAAAAAGGATTTTATCTCTTTTTGAGTTTCTTATCCGGATTGGGTTTAACACTTGAAGGAGTTTTAAGATGCCCAAGATATGTAACTTCCGTACATAAAAAAATGCACTGCTCTAGACTAATTTTGCAGTTTGCTACTCTTAATCGTACGAATACTTCTCTAACTTTAATGTCGTGTTCTTCTAACGATGTACTGTGAACAATAATACCATCTAAATACACCAAATATATTTGTTAGCTGTTAAACCACCTACAATGGAATTCATACATCGTTGAAATGTCGCTGCCCGAAGGGCATTCTTTTGAAGTGAAATTGTCCCCAGTTTTATAATTAATAATAAAACTGGTAGTTTTATTATCGCCTTGATAATGACAAATTTGTTGGTGTTTAGTAGGTTAAAGTGTTTAGTGTTCCACTTCTGCACCAAGAGATCCAGTGAAGAACTTTACAACTACCTAGCATTCGGCAAGTTTCTATATAAATTCGTTATGATGCCTTTGTTTATTTTAGTTCGATTATAATTCTATGCTATTTCCAGAATTTTATTAATTTTTATATTTGTTGTTAGTTTTCTAAACTGTTTTGATATGAATTTTTGAAGAGGGTAAAAGGAAATGATAATGATTAAAACCTTGTATAGCAATGATTATAAATGAAATGGTTTAGTTTATTTACATAGTTTGTGGAATAAGCCAGAAGACTAATAAAAAATGTAAACATTTAAAATATACAATTCTATGGCTACTAATACGAAACAATAAACATTTTGTTACGCAATAAGCGTGTAGGTACATGTAGATATACATTTTTGGTCTATTTGATTTTGTAATGGGTCCGTAAACTTACAAAAGTAGAATACCTGATTTTCACTTTTAGCAATGAAGAAATTTTAAAAAGGCGACAATGCCCCATATTTCATAAAGATGCGTTTATATCAATAAAAGAAGGAAGCTTTACCACTAATAAAATTTATGTCGACTTGAACAATGTGTCACATGCATCGCTCTTTGTATTAATAGTTTTCACTATCGCCTGAGTTGCAGGTTATCTCTCGACAATAAATCAGGTAGAGATTTCTAGATGGATGAATGAAATGACAAAAATAACTTTCAGGAACGGTACCGCTGAACGGCGTATTCTCTATAGATTCAGTCAATGGTTTTGCATGATAGTGACAAATTACTCCTTTGTATGTGGAGAATTTATGCATCTCTAACACGCGCTAGCTCTGAAACGTAACTAATACGCGACGAGTTTTATTAAACTAACACAGAATGGTAATGCATAAGAGCGGGTATACGAAAATATACTCTCACATAAATATTATCATCTAGGATGCACAATACAGGTAGTACTAACTTATACATAAAACTGGCAAACGCTGTATGTAAACCTTTCTGTGTGTACAGTATTGCGGCGTACGAAAGTTTTGACGTTTTGGTAATTTACGATTGGAAATTTGCATGTATGCGACGTTGGGTAGACAATATTATGCATGCGAAATTAGCAAGGGCCTGTTTTGTAACCATGTATAGTTTTCATAGCGCAATTGTGGCTTTACGCAAGCTTTGATTTGAAAAGGATATGGTGATATTTGCCAAGATTGACGACTAAATGCCGTACTAAAACTTTAACAGGAAATTCTGTTTTGTCATTTCCTGTTAAAATGGATGATATGTTTTCGTAGTAAAAGGTTTTACTGCAGAATTATAAAACATATTCCGCTTTTCGATAAACTGACTGGTTCCAATTAGAATCAATGTTTATATCTTAAAGTCGTTATTAAATCTTCTATGAAATGTGGTATTACACAGATTATAGTAGGATATCATGGATATAATTTAATAAAATGTAAAAATTACTGGTAAATTTAAAGAGTAATAATAAATATTGATAAATTGAATTTGGAGCTATCCTATAACGGAGTTGATACTTTATAAACTTTATAAAAATACGACATTTTTGTGCAATGTCAAATATATAAATGCAAACAGACTTTTCAATTAATTTGATAACACTGCCCAACACATTTTTTGTTGACTTCTATTTGAGACTTGTTTTTTACTAATTTGGGTGTGCTGAATCCGAAAATCACATTAGTTTTTGCGTATCACGTCAAAATTAAATTCTATACCATACTATGCTCTTTGAAAAATCACTAATGCGGCTAAGTTGTTACTACTGATACGATATAAACAAAGTATAAATTTGTAATAATTCATTTATTTATTGAAATACAATATTAGTGTAGTTCAAGTATTTACACATAAAATCATTAAAAAATTACAAGAGTATTTGTAAAAAGAGAAACAACAATCAGGGAATAAATTTTCGTTTGTAAGACTTTCTGCTGTGAATTTTGGTTTGGCAGTCCCTTTGAATACTCCAACAGTAGTCGGCCATCATATGAGGATCCCATCTTCCTTGGTACCGAGTTTCCATGGTTTTTAAATCTTGATGAAATCTCTCACCTTGTTCATCGCTTACAGCACCTAAATTTTCGGGGAACCTATCAAGATGACTATAAAGGAAATGAAGCTTTATACTCATGTTACAACCTAGGCGGTGAAAATTTTCAAGCATTGATTGCACTAGTTCTTTATAATTCAAGGCTTTATTGTTTCCAAGAAAATTGTTCGCTACCATCCTGAATGAAGTCCAGGCTTCTTTTTCGGCTTCGTTCATAGAGTTGATGAAATTTGGATCTCTCATTAAAGTTCTAATTTGAGGTCCATCAAATACCCCAGCTTTAATTTTTTCGTAACTTAGTCGTGGAAACGTTTTACGTATGTACTGGAAACAGTCACCTTGTAAATCTAGAGCTTTGACATATTGCTTCATAATACCCAATTTTATGTGAAGAGGTGGAAAAATAACCTTTTCTCTGTCAACTAAAGGTTGACTTATAATATTCGCATCTCCAACATCTAAGGATGTTCTGGAAGGCCAATCTTTCTGAATCCAGTGTTGGTTTCTAGCTCGACTATCCCAGAGGCACAAAAAGCACGGAAATTTTGTATATCCTCTTTGAAAGCCAAGTAAGAAGTTTACCATTTTGAGATCTACACAGATGACCCAGTTATGGTCTGTATATTTTAGTAACTTTATAACCTTCTCAATGTCGTCATATGTTTCCTTTAATTGAACGGAATATCCAATAGGAATTGAACCGAAAATATTCCCGTTGTGTAGCAGGACACACTTGAGGCTTCTGCTGGAACCGTCGATAAACAAACGCCACTCACGTGGGTCATATTGTACAATGCCCATTTTAGTTAGCAAACCTGGCACATTGTTACAATAAACAAATTCACACTCTTGTTTAAAATATTGTACAAGATCACTTTCCCTACTCCGATAAAAAGTTACCTTCGTACTTTGTTCGAGTAAGTTCTTTTCATTTAATCTTGAAGCTAGCAGTTCAGATGATTCCTTTGATAGGCCCAAATCCCTGACTAAATCATTCAATTCTGCCTGAGTAAAACGTTGCGGTCCACAATTATAAATTATATCTTCATCGTCAGACTCTACATCCGAATCTTGCTCCTCAATACCATCTGACATCGGTTCACCATCTGAGTACTCAAGTGAAGGAAGCTCTTCATAAACTGGCACGGGTATTTCATCGGAATGAGGCACTGGTCGAATCGCGGAGTCGATATTAGGATATACAATTTTATTCTTATTCTTCTTATTATAACCGGAGGTCTGAACTAAACAAAAATAGCAGTCATCAACGTGGTTTTTCGGTTCACGCCATATCATTGGAACACCAAAAGCTAATTTCTTGCGTTTTCCCTTGCTCCACATGCGCAAACTTTCCACACATGGTTTACACACTTTATGTGGAGCCCATGACTTGTCTTGATCGCCAAGTTTTACGTGAAAATAAGAGAAATACATTTTCTGAACGAAAGCACTAATATGTGCCCTTTGACTGGGAACGGTGAAGCTGCCACAAATGTAGCAGAAGGAATCGGCACTATTTACACATCTTCGAGTAGTAGACATAATGTAGTCTCTTCAGTAACAACTTACAAGTAACTAAATTTTATTATCACCGTTGCCTACTTTTAAATAGTCCTAAGTGATCAATACTTTCTAATAAAATCTGGATAAACCCTATTATGTTCACTTAACGATGAGGATTAACTTAATAGACTTTTATTGCTGTATAATTGTTTATTACTTAATTACTTCATTAAGTACTTAAATGTTGTTGTCAGATACAAGTGTACATTATGCTAATGGCTTAATGACTTAATGGCTTCTTTGAACAATTAAGAATTTGCTGCATTTAGTTAACGATCTTCAAGAATTTTTGAAATGCCGTAGAAAAAAAACTTGACGTGATAGGAAAAAATGGGTTTCATATTTGGCATTAGCGTACCAATATTAGTTAAAAATAAGTGTCAGATCTTTATCAACAGAAAAAAAAATTTAGTTTGTTGGGCAGTGTAATTGTTAACAAGAGAATTTTCCTTGGGACAAACGATTTTTTTTAATGCGAGTTGTCATCAAAAACATGAATTTGTTTTTATATGACCTAAAAGGTAACTCCTAGATATTCCTTGATTGATCCACGATCTCAGAGCCAGGGAAGTGCACCCTAAATAGTTCATTTATGATCTCCTTCTCTGTTGTGGTATACTCTCCCAAATAGTTTTTGAGTGTACTGATCTTGTAGAATCTGGCGCTGTGCCGGGTGTTTCCAATCCCCTCACAATGCCCCCTCCACGACCTCCTCTTCGCCTCCCTCAACTCTTTGTTGTAACCAGCCCTGTACTCCTCGCAGTCTCCTGATTGTTTGGCCCTATTATATTTTTTCCTAATTTGTCCTTTCAGTTCCGCAAGTTCCTTTTTCCACCAGTGCACATTCCTGGAGGAATGCCTTGCAATAAGGGGGCAGTTATCAGGGCTGAAATGGTTGCGTCATTTAGCTGCTCCACAACCATGTCAGGTTAGTTTCGATTCAAAGGTACATGCTCCTAGAGCCTTTAGTGCTGCTTGAGTCTCTGAGAAAATGCATGAGAAAATGCGCGCACTCTGTTAACGTCTCTTCAAACATTAATTTTTCAGGAACAAAACTAGGTGAGGGGCGCCGGGGTAAAGGTAAAGTACGTTGGAGTAAGGCAATTCTCGACTTACTTGGCTAAGTCTGGGGATAGGTTGTCCTGGATCAATAATTGGTGGAATGATTGGTGGTGACCTAAAAGACCATTTGGTTGTTTAGGTCACTTCGTGTACAGGAAATCCACACATAGCGGCCGATATCTTCATGCCAGTTCACATCATCACCCCGCACAAAAGCAATCGGTAATCGGCTCTCTAGTACATCGCGCGATCTCAATTTCCCAACCCGACAACATCGACAAAGAATTGAAACATGTGAAAACTGCTCTTCTACAGAATGGCTATACCTCCGGCAACATACAAAGGGTCATAAATAGGTACATTCATCCACGATCTCCTAAGGTAGCACCAGAATCTAGTAATCAGCTAAGTACCATCGTTCTCTCCTACATCCATGGCGTTACAAATCACATCGGTAGAATTCTTCGTAAGCAAAATATCCAACCCATCTTTAACCCTTAAATAGAGGTACAATCTCCCAAATTCTTCCTACGCCCAAGGACACTCGCCCTATTCTCTCCCATAAAGGCATTTATAAAATTCCCTGTGACTGTGGCTCAGTGTACATTGACGAAACTGGACGTTCCATACAAACTAGAATCAAAGAACACCAACGGTACATTAAGTCACGTTGCTCAACACACTCAGCCTTAGCCGAACACTTTATTGATACAGGCCATAAAATTTGTTTTGACCAGGTTTCTATTGTAAGCAAGTCTCATCGCTATTTTCCACGAATGGTAAGGGAAGCTATCACAGACATCCCCAAAATCTGAATCGTGATATTGGTTACCCACTCTCCAGTATTTGGAAATCCGTCTTTTCCGCTTCTTCGACCCGTGCTCACTGTTCCGCATCGTTACCTCGCGCTCACTGTTCGCTTTCCCTGCACAGTGGTATATATACCCGCGCACGTCCGCCTTCTCCTTGTCAGAAGATTTTCGCCTCTAGCGTGGTTGACACGTCGAGTTACCGTGACCTTCTGGCGCCCCCCACCTAGTTTTGCTCCCGAACAAGCCATTTACATTGTTGGCGAAACGTCGAGTTTGAGTAAGTTGTATATACATTGTACTTTACTATGACGCGGTCAAAACCCGGAAGCCCTCAGAACAGAGACTCAGATCGTGGAAGCCTTCGATATCATTTTACTAATTTACGAATGCAAAATTGTCGGTATTTTTGTAATGTATATGTGCATATAATGTTTTATAGCCAGATTCATACCCGGTTGACAAGCTAAAACTATATGCATAGACATACGTTATTGTCTAGCCATCTGAAAAATTTGAAGATAATTAATTTCAAGCATTCTATAATCTTATTTGACATCTAGGGCATTAATACGATGAGAAAGTTAAGTACTTTGATTTAGTAGCAGTTATGTAGTCCACTGTGTTTATGATGTTCTATTAGAGAACACCATTCTCTTCAAAGCTCTTTGTTGTAACGCAATCTTATTATAGGTCCGTATTTGTTTAAATTACCGTCGATGAAGACGAAATTTGTTTCGAAACTATTAAAATAACATTTGTCTGAGTTAGCTCAATTTGGCGGCCGAGAAACGCGATACGAAATAAACGATAGGCCTTTAGCTTCAGTACGGTCGTAACTGCAATAGCGACAGCTAAATCCATTGCTTTTTGAGGGCTACAAATAACCACCGCACTAAGGCAAACACGACGGCCAAACCTATGTAACGTCGAAGCCTGCGGGATTGTTCCTTTCGTCTAGTAATATTTGCAGGGGAGACTCTTCCAGCCTACCTACCGCTACAACGAACCGTATTTAGCCAATTCGCTATGCGCATCTTTGTCCTTTGTAATCTTCCTGGAATGAAGTCGGCGGGTGGATGGTTTCGCGACTCTCTTCCCTTAATCATTGGACCCGCGGCTAAAGGAAGGGAGAACGTGTTAATGCTTTACATTTCGTAAGTCGCCCAAAGAGAATAATTAACTGTGTCTCTAACAGCGACCTCTTTAACCTTATTATATTAAGGAGTAACCATGAAAGGGATTCGAATTATGAACCGCGTTCAAAGTGGGGTTTGTAACCCTGAAACTATTTCAAACAGGTTTATTTTTAGATAGAAATATAGGAATTGTCATCGTAACACGATCCAAATAGTATTTGCCGATCTCATGAACACTAAATCCTAGTTTGACAACTAAACACCATTTTTTTAGAGGAATAATGCAAATTAAATTTATATGTGTAATAGGGGTTACTGGGAAGACGCTAACAAATTGAAACAACCTGTATCCTTTTTCACATATGCCAAGCTTTCGTGAGAATTTTATTCACTTCATCAGGGCCAGTGCTACAAATATTATCACAATTGTACAATAATTTTCTACAATTGTACAATTGTGATAATATTTGTAGCACTGGCTCTGATGAAGTGAATCAAATTCTCACGAAAGCTTGGCATATGTGAAAAAGGATACAGGTTGTTTCAATTTGTTACCGTCTTCCCAGTAACCCTTGTTACACACCTAACGTAGTACGCTAGTACTTCCCTTCGTATATTAAATTTATAGTCTACTGAGCTACAAAAAAGTTTTCAGAGTATGATATAATTTAAATCAGTTAGGTATGTTTTAGATTGATTCAGCGATTTAACCTACATGTCCAACGCATGTCAGTAACATGCTTAGGTTAAATCGTGAAATACCGTTCGATATCTAAAGAATAAGACCGACCAACATTTATTAAGCTAAGCTAACAGCCCAAAGGGTACACATAGCTAGTAAAATTAAGGAATATTAAAATACATTTATTGATATAGAGAATCACTTCTGGTGTTTAATGTACAAATCAAAAGAAGAACAAAGAAAAATACAATATATAATAACATAATCTGCTAAATAAGATGTGTTATATGGCCTACAGTTTCACTTCAACGATGTAAACTTCTTCGTTTAACAGAACTAATAACATATTCTAGAATCCAGGCGGCATTAATTTCTGCAATCTTATTAGTGATACTTTGTCGCGTGTACGGCTATAAAACGAAATCTCACATTGTTAAAGCACGAGAACCAGTCTGCCAAATTGTGTCTGAATTTTAATTAATTAATTCGGTTTCCAAAAAATTTTAATAGAATGAACATAAGCTACATCTTGTTGTAAGTAGCTTCCTGTAATTCATCATCATGTGACGTATTTTATAAAGATATCAAGACTTTCATTCTATAACGGTGAACTTTTAATATCCTAAAAGCTGTAAGCATTTGCTGGACACTGCCTAAAGTTTATATTTGCAAATACTTTCAAAAGATATAGGTCAAACAATCTTTCTCTGGCAAACAGCTGCCCAAAATCCAATTTGTTTTTGATGCATGGTGCTTTGGTAAAAATGTTCGTTCATAGCTGTTGACCTACCACTGCCCTTTTTACGATTCTTGAGTCTTGCACAAAATGCCAAATACATATACAGTTAGTCACAAAATGATTCGGCCTAGTAGAATAATGTTTTGTAATTGTATTTAACTTGCCTGGAAATCGTTTAATTGTATAAATATATACTTTCTTAAGATTAAATTATGTTTAATTGGTATTACTAGTTTATATACATACAAGATATCTGAAAATAAATATGGAACTGCAATTCAATAGAACATAAACTTAACAGAAGTTATTCCATTCTACTCTTACAAACTCACAAAATGATTCGGTTTTCTCGTAGTAGTTAACAACTACCAAAAATAAAATTTCACTAGTACCTCGTATCATCTCCTTTCGCATCAATGGCACATTCCAAACGATTTTTCATCGATTTAACTAATTTTATGTAGTATTTTGGTGAATTATGTTCGATTCTTCTATAAAAGTTTTCTTCAATTCTGTTTTCATACTTGTCTTTAATATCGCCCAAAGGCGTCAATGGGTTTTAAATCCGGCGATTGTGCTGGAGTATCTAAGACAATATCTATCTAATCTAATCATTTTCTTAACAAAAGCCCGAAAATTTGTTGTGATCAGATGTCCGATGTAAGCATGTCACAACACTACCTTCTTCTAAAGGTAAGGGAAGCAAGGAAGATCCATAGACATCCTCAGAATCTTAACCGTGATGATGGTTACCTACTCTCCAGTATTTGGAAACCCGCCTTTTGCGCTTCAGTGACTAATGATCTACTTCATTGCATAGTTATTTTGCCGCCTATTTTAATAATTCCATGTAAAAAGCAATTGTACTGAAAATGAGGAGAACATTTAAACTATAGCACAAATGCCACTTCAAACTAAGGTTTTATAAAAAAGAGAATATCCTTTAAAGAAGCTTGCTTACTCCATTCCTGTCTTCTAAAACGGTTCCCAAAAAATTTTGCAATTAACATCTAGCGGTAGATTCCTAAACGAACAAGAGAAACGATATCAATTGTACGTCGTATTCCGAGATAATAGCTGGCGATGGAAATCGCAAATCTGGGTTGTTAAAAAAATCTGAAAAAGAGTGCCGCGAAGTCTTATCGAAGCAAGACCTGTTTTTGAACCATACTGAGTTCTTAAGGAATCTTTCTGACTATTTTCTTGAAGTTAACGGAAGGAAATTTCTTCCTAATGAAAGCTTGCTCAGTTAGCCAAGCTGTACTGAGGCCATGACGGCTGTACGGATTGACTTCGATGTCAATTTAGGTTACTGAAAGAAGTTTGAATAGTTAACTGACAGTTACAGTAAGCTAAGTGAAACATTATTTAAGAGTAAGAGCTAAGAAAATTGAAGGTATTGTATCAGGACTAACCAATATGCATTCTAGAATCTTTGGTTTTTGTCCTAATAAATAAAGACTCATACAGGCTGTCTTTATGACTAGATGCAAGCTGAGATTACTTTTACATATTTTACCTGGCCACAACACAATAAATAAGCGACGTTCAAGAAGAGTAGCTCTCCTTGTTGAAAACATTTGACGGTAGCTCGATAATGTATAAAGAAAGTTGAGTAATTTTTTAAGATTAATCGCTAGTTAAATCTAGGATCGAGAGATTAACTCTCCACAGGTTATCGTTCAGGCACAGCTTAGCGTAGAGTTCTACAATCATGATCATCATAGGATTTTGTCATGGACGGGTTCTCTAGGAAAACTTACTCTTGTATGATGCAAAAGGTAATTAACTGAAAACATATTAATGTATTAGTTAATACTATAGACAATAATTTAACAAGATGAAAGGCAATATATTAGATAGCAAACATACATATATTTCAACAATGTCATTTCATTTCTATATAGGTCGCACAAACTGCTTTGCTTTCCGCTAAACCTTCCAGGTAGACAGCATGTTACTTTCGAATGGAATATATGTCATGTAGAAACAATACGAAAATTAATATTTCAGTTGCCCATTCTATTCAAAAATTTTCAGAATATTTCTTTTTATTAAATAAGAGTCGTTCGTTTACCAAATGATTCCATAATTTCGCGTTATTATTTCATATCTCTGGAAAGTCATTTCCTGTTAACCAAGGCGGCTGCAATTTCCTCTATCCAGTACGAGATCCTTTTAAGTCTAACGTAATAATGACACAAAGATTTTTCCTTCTTCAGAAATTACGCTGCTCCAATTATCGAAGTTTTAATTAGATCAGATTATATCCTATCATCTAGCAGCTGGCGTAACATACAACTGTTTGAAAGTAGTACGTTGAGAGAATGAAATCAGTGAATTATAGGATTCCAATAGCATTAAGAGATAGCACGGTTTTCAAGGTAAGTTTATTTTATACATCAATTGTGTTTCCTTTAATTTTCACTTGTTACAATTTTAGCTTTCATATAATGGGGGTGGTTCCATAAGCTTCTGCGTTTGTAATTAAATTTAGTTTAATTTGGTATAAATGGTAGCATTTTGTATTTATATGATATTTTTCCTTTCACTTCACAGTATTAATATATAAACGACATAGTAAAGTTCTTAGAAATTCTATCACCATCCACTAATGCATTCTAACACCGTCTGAAGTAAAATTAGAGATTTTATGAAGTTACCGTTAAAACTGACGGCATTAGAAATGACGAAATGTATTGCTCATAGTATTGGTATGTGATAAATATTCATAATATTATGTGCTTCACCAATATTAACATTATCGGCATGTTTCGAAACTGATCATGTCACCGCATTTAAATCGCATTTAGGAAGAAGCGGTACAAATACTACAATAATATTCTAAAACAGAAAACTTAAAATAGTCAACTGTCTGTTAAAGTGGTCTTTACAAAGGGCTGATTTCATGCTAGGGTCTTAATTCCCACTAGCAATTCGCGATAATTATAAGGTGCATCAGAAGAAATGTTACTTTTGAACAGGTGACTGGGTAGGCGATACATGGCTATATCTCTTATTACCTGCTGCAAGCCTGTGGTTATCAAAAAATCTAGAATTATTCCATATAAATTTAGTGCACTTATAAACATATATGGCCGGTACAGTCAAGGCTTGCTCTTTATTAGCAGCCTCACTTCGTTCGGCTGCTTCAAACACGAGCACGCCATGAAAAGTATCACTTTTCCTCCGTATAAAATAATACAAAATAATATAAAATAGTACTCCTATTTTTGTCGTTAAATTACTTTTTATTACCATTACATTTTGCAACGTTTAATGTTAAGCCATTTGTGATAATGTTAGTAGTAAAATAAATTATACACTTGAATGCCGCCCATCTATATGGTCCTCTTGAACTAAAGAAGAATATTACACTAAACATTTCCGGAGCTTGTCCTACATATACTTGTAGTTATTGAAAAGAAGTTCAAAGCAGAAAAAAGAGCGACAAAAGCGGGTCAACTTAATGAAATAACATTTCAGCGGTCAACAAAATAAAATGAAATCTAGGATCGTTTCCCTATTTTTTTCTGCCTTTTCTTGGTCTCCTTCGCGTACTTACTTTCGGAAGCAGAACGTCTTATCCGAGTAAACTCTTAGTGGGACACAGAAAGTATTTTATAACCTCGTGGGGGTTGGTTTTCTATCGATTCGGGTCGCAAGAAGCGGATGAAGTGTGGGTAACGCGATGGAGAAAAAAGAAAGAAAAGCCGACTCGCCTCTTTCTTTTTTTCTGAATCAGTTCTACGGGGGGGCTCGTGATGGTCTCTTGTTTACCTCCTTATTCGTCGGCGTGCCCTGTAGAGTTCTAAATCACGAGTAAAAAGAGGAGAATTGGCTGAGATATAATATCTATGTGAACCGTAATATGGCAATTTTGATAAAATGTAATTTACTTATTAGACGACGTAGCAAATCTGTTGACGTAGCAAATTAAGAAATCAGAATTAACGGGGTATCTTTTTAGCCGTTTGCATGTTGGCGGATCTAATAGATATTGCGGTATCATTCTTGGAATAAAATTTATAAAGATCGTAACTGTCGCGAACAGAAATGTTGATTGTAATGTATTGTATATTGTGTGCATATAACATATAGCCGAGTAAATGATTGTGTTTACTGGTTATCATGTGGTTTGCGTTATTGTTAAAAGGATTTACTGGGAAATGACATAAGTTAATTAAATTGTGTGGTTATTTTTGGATTTACTGCTTTGTTGTACTGAGTGTGTGTACTGTGTGAGCGGAAACAATCTTTATATGTATAATAATAACAGCACAAGTCATTATACTTAGAAAATAATATATAATTTTCTTTTTTTTTGGCCTGCGGGATCGAAGCCCATATGCCACCATCGCCTATAAAGAACATTAATAGTAGAATGGGGAACTAAACGTGGACACACACTTCACAGCCTGGGGCCTGTCAGTCTGGCTAACTTAAAACGTAAGAGTAATTCGGCCAACGGAAAGGAGGTTTTACAAATAGAGCACGATTAAGGATGGGATGAACCTTCGAAAATTAAATTAATATTTGGATTTTTTTAATAAGTCCTACCAGTTGGTCATCAATTGCTTTGCTGTTTAAATTCAGTAGCGATATTACGCTAGTTGGAAGCGGAATGCCTCTGGAAATAAGGAAGTTATATAACTGTTGTTGCACATGGATGAAGTTATTACATGACAAAATAATATGATTTAAGTTTGCTTCCTCATGGCCGCAGGCACATGCGGGGGAATCAATTATGTTTAATCTGTGCAGATGGGCTGGGTATCTACCGTGTCCAAATTTTAGTCTACTTAAGGTAGTACGATAGTATCTAGACAGAGTACAATTAAAATACCATGAATTAGTGTTTACTGTATTATGGATGAACGCGTAATGTGTCATATGCGATGCACACAACTCTCTCCAATGTACGTCCCAATCCTCTCTCAGTATACTTGTTTTGGCCTTATGAATTAGGTCCCACCGGGTAAGTACAGGATCATATGGTCGCCCATCCACACAACCCTTCTTTGCCAGTTCATCGGCTATATCGTGTTCTCGAATTCCAGTATGTCCTTTGATCCAGTATATTTGTGTACGAACATCCATCGCTCTTAAGTCATTAATAAGTTTGATAATGTCTAAAATAATTGGGTGCACACTGTGAGGGTGTTTCCGTTGTTGCAAGGTTTTTAAGACGCTCATAGAATCTGTCATTAGTACAAGGTATAATATATAATTTATAGATCAAAAAAAAAACATAACGGCTTTAAAAACGTTTTAATACAAATCATGCTTACGCCTCCTTTGGTAATCATTTCATATCTGCCCCAATTGATTCTACTACCCACAGTTTCGTCAAAATATGATTTCGTTATAAACTAGTAAATTAGCGGAACTTACCACGGACATTAAATATTAATTAATCTTACAATCACCACAGCTTTTATTCAAGTATATTATTAGTTATTACATAAGGTTCGTGTAATATAATAATCCATTCCTTTTGTTATTCACCCTCAATCTCCTTACGATTTTATCTCTTGGTGTTCGTTTACTAAACTCCTCGACAAAGTGTCAAAGTATTTGGTATTTCAGTGATATTACTCAGTTACTCCTCACCTCTTATCGTTTAAACTGTTAGAAAAAACATTGAGCGAACTGTTGAGGTTCGTAAAGAACCTCCAGAAATGGTACCTACGCGTTTGCTTTAATCTTGGGTGATATACGCTTTTCATCACCTATCGATTCAATACGCTACAAACCGTAACAATAATATAAAGTCATTCAAAATGCCGTTTACCATTGGCCCTATGATTAGGACTTGTTTCTAGTATTTAGCAACTTGTCTAGTTTACCTATTTAACATTACAGCCTCACATTCAAAATAATATTCCACTAACTCTAATATCTCGAAACATTAGCAAGCGTAATGCTTCATTGGTTTGTTCTCAAAGGACAAATTCGTAAACTTTGTATAAAAAATGGTATAAGTTTGCAATTCATCTTAACATGCATTCTCTTTTACTTATTTTCAGTAGCGTCAGTGGTGTTTGACAAAGTTGCTACAATTTTCGGCGAGAGAAGAATTCGCACAGAAAAGTGGTTTTTGCCGTACAAACTACTATACTAAATTCTGGATTATACAGCAAGCAGAAACTATGTTTTTAATTTTCTTTGCATTGAGAACAATATTAGCCTGTTATTATTACTCATTTTGTTGCTGGAATTGCTGCATTATTGGCAATATCTAGAGTTTTAGGTCTACTTGGTTTTGTTTTAAAGTTTCCTGTTCAAGTACAGGATGATTGATGATATTATATAATGAGGATAAAGCATCGACCGTACTCTGTTAGTGTAAAAAACCAAGTATCCGGGTGATCGCTCTGTTGTTGAAATTAAAAGCTGATTTATTCGTAAGCTCAATATTTCGTTATATTTTATAACTTCCTCAGGAGCATGAATTTGAGTTTAAAAATGTTGTTTTTTGTCTGACATATATGAAAAGAAGAAAACTATTTACTTAATTTTTGTAACGACAGGTAGAGGTCTCTGTAGTTGATGGGAGAATACTTCAAGCAGAAAAAGGACCAATATAAGACTATTCCAGGAGTTGATACTACCGGTAGAACTGACATGTTGAAATTTTCATGCCACTTATCTATAGTATAAACTCCTGGAATAGCGTTATATCGGTCGTTTTTCTGCTTGAAGTATTCTTCCACCGACTATAGAGAGATCTACCCGCCGTGCACAAAAGCCCCAGCTTAGACTACAAGATGAACGGAACTTATTATTAAAATAGCTAATGTAAGGAAAAATCAAGCACACCTTTATTATTTTAACGCTCGTATTAATCAGTCATTTGTATTTTCTAACAATAAACGCCGCTTATTACTACGTATTTATTATGTAGATCACGTCGCAAATCCTGTACAATTCACTAGCGAGTATAGGCGTTCCAATTGAAAAACCGATTTAATCAATTGACAATTGAGATGGAGCTAAATTCTTGCACGTCCAAACATCTGGAACATTCCGCTGAGTTTATCCGTACGGGCAAAATCGATGGCACACTGACGCTCTGGTAAATGATAAGGGGTCAAATTTACATATCGTTAATCTTCAGAATAAACATCTTTTCTAAAATGTCAGTTTTGCGTCGATAATTGGAACTCTGGGGACCGAACATGTAAAATAGAAGAGAATGAGAAGTTTATGGAATATAGCGGTTATTACATAATCGTATTATTCGTATTTTGTGGTTCCGGTAGATATCTGACACATAACTGGGCATCCTTAATGCCAGATTAAAATAGAGAGAACAAATTAGAAACAGAATAATCAGTGGCGAGGTATATAAAAGTGTTTTGCTATTTCACTGTACAAATGATAAATATGTGAGTACATACACAGATGGACAAAAATATATGTCAATCTACGTAATTATCTGTAATCATTCATCAATTTTATGTTTTTTTTTTTAATGTGGTGGGTGCTTATGTTATTAACAATTATGCGATGCCAAATTTATTCTTTTTGTTTTAACTATAAAAGTACGCTAGAATTATTTTTTCAGCCTACTAAAAATATAAATTAAGAAAAGTTGCTTAGAAAAACATGATATATTGAAATACTTACATTTTGCAACTACCCTGTCATTCTAGTGCATATTTTGTTTTTGGCAATATGAATTCCAAAGAATTTATTATAAAAACATATAATTTTATAATATATATTTCGGAGAGCAAAATTAGACAAATTGACATCCTTTCTATTGAAAACGATATAAAAACTAGTAGACAAACTATATTAGAATGGAGATAATGGAGAAAGCTCCGCTTCACAGGAGTCAGCATGCATACAGGTCGGGCAGATCGACAGAGACATGAGCTAGTTGGAATCATTCAGAAAACTCTGGATGATAAAGATACAGCGATCTGCGCTTTCCTAGATATTTCAGGTGCGTTTGATAACACGTCACATGACGTGATTGAACAAGCACTTGAAGCAAGGGGAGTCACTAAAACAATAACACAATGGATAAGTAAAGTGCTCTCCTCGAGAACAGCTGAGATGACGGTAAGCGAACAGACTATCAAAATCAGAACCACTCGTGGAACACCTCAAGGTGGCGTCTGTTCCCCTCTAATGTTGATCCTGGTGATGAACTGCTCAACAGGCTGACAGCCCTCGGCATACATTGTGTAGGATACGCCAATGACATTGTAATAATAGCAAAAGGCAAGTATGAGGGGATTATTTGTGACCTGATACAAACAAGCCTTAAGGGGTCTACACACTGCGTTTTTGTTCGACAGTTTTGTTCGACGAACAAGTCTGTTCGAACAAAAACGACGCAAAACCGAAGTGTGTGAGTCGAAAACCGTTGTTGATGTTGGCGTACAAAGCTGCTGAAAATAATCTGGTTCGGCCTATTTATGTCCGTCGAACATGTTTGTCGAACAAAACAGTCGAACAAATCTGAAGTGTGTGGGGTAAACAGTTCTAAAAGACGATGATTTTTTGCGGTGGTGTAGTTCTATGTAGTATTATACACTCATATTGTCAGTCGTGTTATTACAACTGTAAAATCTGTACCATTTCAAGTTTAGTTAATCTACGTAATTTCAACATCTGTACACCAACTTATTGTATTCAAATAATGTAACTTAAAACATACAAATATTTTACAATTTTCTCTTAAGTACAATTTTCTCTTTTGATTTTATGGCTAATTCCGCCGCCACTGAACACACATATATTGTCTTCATACTATTAAACTGCTGAACAAAACTGTAGTGTGTGGGCAACTCACGTTCGTCGTTTTTGTTCGAATAGACTTGTTCGACGAACAAAACTGTCGAACAAAAACACAATGTGTGGGCCCCTTCAGAATTACTAGTGAATGGTGTCGATCAGTGGGGCTAAGCATCAACTCCGCAAAAACCACGAAGGAGCCTACACCAAAAGAAGGTTGCCCTCGCAGCTTTCTTAGACATAGAGGGTGCATTTGATAATACATCAACACCCTCAATCAAGCGATCCTTAATGGACCGGAGCATTAACCGCACGACCAGCAGATGGGTGGATTGCATGCTGAAAAGCAGTGTAGTCTATGCCCAAATGCTAGATAAACGCATCACCATGAGGACCCCTCGAGGGTGCCATCAAGGAGGAGTACTGTCACCTCTGTTGTGGAGTCTGGTTGTGGATGACCTTATCAGGCCACTAAATGACAGAGGGATATGGACGCAGGGTTTCGCTGACGACATAGTCATAGTAGCCAAAGGGAAATTTCCGGGCGTAGTAGCGCGCATCATGCGATATGCACTGCGAATTGTGGAGGAATGGTGCCTTACACAGGGACTCTCAGTTAATCCACAGAAGACAAAGTTGGTTGCTTTCACCAATATGAGAAAACTCGATGACCTGTGCGGTATTAAATTGTTTGGGCAAGAGTTACAACTAACCAAGGAAGTAAAGTATCTGTGCGTTACGCTTGATGCTAAACTGAACTGGAGGAATCACGTAGTCAGCATAACAAACAGGGCGCCGCAACTATTCTGGCGCTGCAGAAGAGTTGTTGGTCAAACCTGGGGATTGAAACCGAAGGTGATTCATTGGCTATACACTGTAGTGGTGAGGCCGACGATAACCTACGGAGCCGTAGTCTGGTGGAGAAGGACAGAAGTGTCCTCGGCAGTGGGACTGCTGACTGCTGTCCAGCGACAGGCGCTGCTGGGAATCACCGGAGCAACTAATAGCACAGGAACCGCATCCTTGGAGACCATTGTGGGCCTCCCTGTGGGGACGGGACGTTAAGTTCTCTGAAAACCTAATTAGACGCAATAAAAAACAAGTTAAGACCATTATTGGGTTGATAACTGGACACTGTCCCTTAAGGAAGCATCTATGCAACACGGCTCGGGTAAGGGAACCCTGGTGCAGGAGATGCGAGTTACAGGAGGAAACAAGTTTACATGTAATCTGCACATATGAGGAATTGAAGGTACTCAGGCAGAAACATTTCGGAAAGGATCTACTGGAGCCTTCGAGGGTACTTAAGTTTCCAGTGGGCAAGTTACTGGACTTTGTAGAGGACAGTAAACTTTTCAACTGGAAATGAGGGCTCCAATAGGGATGGTACAAAGAGCACCCAGCTCAAGTGCCTGGACAATAGGTGTCCAACCCTAACTGAATGAATGAATGAACCCCGATTGTACCTTTTACCAGGAAGAGGAACATTTCGAACATGGAAGACATCCATTTGGATGGAACAGTGATCGAATGCAAATCAGAAGTTAAATACTTCGGAATAACCCAAGACTCAAAACTTCTGTGGAACAGACATATAGAACTGACAATGAATAAGGCAACAAGAGCCCCTAATGATACGCCGGAACCTGGCAGGTAAAGCGTGGGTCTGCAAACCAAACATACTGCGGTGGCTGTATATCACTATAGTAAGACCTATGGTAACGTACTGGGCAATAACCTGGTTCCAGAAGGTGACTGAAGTTACAATCAGGAATACCCTTGACAAGTTGCAACGATTAGCATGTGTATGCATCACTGGAGCCATGAGAACATGCCCACTGCGGCCCTAGATGTAATTTTAGACCTCACCCCCTTACACATAGTGGTGCAGGGAGAGGCCCGTGTGGCAATGCACAGACTGACCAGGGCGGGGACTGGAAGGGGCGAGACTCCGTATCAGAGAGCGTAGGCATCTCAAGCAGGGCTCTCCCCACTTCTAAGTCTATCCAATGATGAAATGGTCAAGGAATTTCCTCACCAAGCTAAGCAACAAGAGAGAGTGGGTAGAAGAAGACTCCACGTATTCCCTAAAAGAAAACACTACCAAGTGGTATGTGGACTGTTCTAAAACCGACAAAGGAACAGGTGCAAGTATATTTGGGCTAGGAACCAAATATTCCGAGCCAATGGGAATATACCGCAGCGTCTTCCAAGCGCAGATCAATGCCATTGGAAAATGTGCTCAACTAAACCTTAACAGGAACTATCGGAAGCAGAGCATTGCAATTTTCCCTGATAGCCAAGCTGCCTTAATGGCTCTAACACTATCAGCTCGAAATTAGTCTGGGAATGTCTTAATAGATTAAACAACCTAGGCACGGAATATATAATTCCATTACTGGGTACCAGGACATACTGGAATCAGAGGCAACGTAGAAGCTAATTCATTTGCTAGAACTTAGTAGGAATAGACTACGCATCCTCACAGGATTTCTTACAGGGCACTGTCACCTTGGTGAACACATGACAAGGATAGGTCTAAAACAGAATAGCGACTGCAAGACTGCAGTGACAGACGAAGAAGATATTCCTTCTCTGAGACCATCACAGCTAATGCAATTTATTAAAGCCCTTAGACTGGATGCGGAGCTTTGAGAGCGGACATACCCCAGCAGCTTACAGCTCATGCAAGGGGGTACAAAAGATCAATAGGTCGCAGCGCAATATCACCCTTATTTTAAATCTAAATCTAAAATCTATTTTGGAAGTTCTCTATTACTCACTTGTGCGTTTAAGAATTGAATATGCTTCTGTTGTATGGAATCGTTTTTGTGACGCGCTTTCTAAAATATTTGTAGTGTAAGAGTTTCAACATCTTCGTGTAGGAATTCTACTAGCTACATTTTACTTCGTGCGTTTTCGATGACATCTTTGGAGGCTCGACGTATTATGAAGGTTCGCTGTATAAATTAATTCACAATAAAATCGATTGTGCTTATCTCCTTGATAAATTAAATTTCTATGTGTCCCGGACAACTTCACGCAATGTACGCTTACGTCACATATTTCATTTATTTGTCGATGTTACAACAAATTTAGTAAACGTGACATTTTTATCTCTTCACTAAACAATTTAATAAATGATGAAGATACTCATAATTTTTTATGGATTAGTTATGGATTATTATAATTTAAATATTTTTGCATGTTTATAGGTATATTAGTACGTATGCTTTTTAGTTCTTAGAATTTGTGTCTTCTATTTTTTATATCATTCTAACGAGTCATAGCCGCAGTGGTTAGGCGGCTATCTATGAAATATGTGTGTGTGTGTGTTTTTGTGTAAATCATTCTCCATTTATTGTTCATGATTCACCTATGTACAATTTCGAGATAAAACATAACAAAGATAGTAAATGACCATTGCACACGTATGTAGTGGTGCTATTAAACTGTATCATTCGCGGTGAATATTTTCCTGACAAAGTCAGAATATGTCATACTTCCCTGCTGAATACGTTAGTAGATTTCTCAACTTGTTTAACATACAGCTACTCAGTATAGCCGTTTCTCTTATAAAATCAATGTACAAAATTAATTAGACACCCGAATAACTGGAATGTGCTTTGAATTTCACGATGTGCAGAAAATTACCCCAACCTACGTCAAATAACTCATCTACCTTAACCTGTAAAATAATTTAAAAATTTTAAATAATTTTAATTTTTTCCAGGAAAGTGCCGCGTCAAAATGTTATTGTTTTCCTGGATGGTATAAATCTACTTGGAATTTGATAAAATAAAATAACTATAACTATAACTGTAGCTTCTACTTCGCATATGCTTCCTATGCAATAACTTCCAGGGCAATATAATATATATAACATAGTTAATTCATACAAAAATAATATACTGGTGCGTAAGTTTGTTCACATTATTGCAATCTTTGATAATTGCAACCGCACGTGAATTATGTAAAAATATGTACCGTACTTTCACATGTATTGAATGTAAAATTCCATTAAAAATTCAAGAAGATTTTAAGTTTGCGAGATCTCAGCATATATCAAGATATTAATGTCCACATTTAGTTACCGTTGAAATTGATGTTCTTACGAATGACAAGTTCCTATTAGACCTTACAGAAACGCAAAATATTGATGTGGGTTTTCTATTTAAATACAGACATACAGGCATACAGACTATGCAAAGCTAAATTTTAGTGATCCTATGCAATCGTGTTCACTTGCCAATTGGTCGGAGACAGAGAATGACAATTTACTCGTCCTAAGAAGTTTTATTACGTAAATAATTCGTTTTAGAATGTCGCGTAATATTGACGCCATATTCTAGCGAGAATTCTATTTTAAGTTCAACGCTTGTTTCGTCCATGCGTTCCAGTTATTTCGCTCTCGGACGATATGCCAGACGTGATTCTTCGAATATTCCTGACTTTTGGTAAATCGACTGCTATGTCTTTGTCCAACAATTGAAACCAAGTTATGAAAAAAAAACTTTTCTGAATAACTTCGTAGTAAATGATTCTGTATGAATATTTTACAACACATCTGTAGAAACTCGAGACTGAATTCCACGCTAGTAATTGTATATATTCTTGAACACGAAGAACGTCGTATATATTGAGTGTATCACTATGTAGAAGTTTGCGGAAACATGCAGTCTCTCCAACTTAATTTCCATTTGGAATATTTTGCTTATTTAAATGAATCTCCGTGAAAGAATAAACAAAACTATTATCACATTTCCCATGGAAACTGAGAGGTTCTCAATTTATTTGAAAGTAATCATCTCGGCAACTATCATGCAAACATGTTTTACAATTCGGTAAAAAATTAACTAAAAATAATAATAATGTGTAGGAAACTGATAAAGAAAAAATCAAAGAAATTTCTTACGTTTACAAACAATATCGTTGTATTACCAATTCCAACAATCAATAGCAAAATCAACTGCTTGTTGCTCCCTCAGTAGATTCATTTCGGCTAAAAGAATAAGTACTTTAGTTTTATAGAATTAATGTGAAGTTTATATTTGGATATGTGGCTAGAATAAATAGGTAATTAGGTTTACGTTTAGGCTTTTCTTTATTTAACCAAAATTACAATAAGCCTTCTTCAGAACTGTATTTTAATGTTAGACAATGAAATGGTATTAGAACCATTGTATTTGTAGAGTCAATTGTTCAATTTTGTTAAATGTCGTTATAAAATTGTAAATAGACAGAGACATTTTTACAGTTAAGACATACAAAGACAAAAAAAATGATTGATGATGATGATGATGATGAATTTTATAACGACATTTAACAGAATTGAACAATTGACTCTACAAATACAATGGTTCTAATACCATTTCATTGTCTAACATTAAAATACAGTTCTGAAGAAGGCTTATTGTAATTTTGGTTAAATAAAGAAAAGCCGAAACGTAAACCTAATTACCTATTTATTCTAGCCACATATCCAAATATAAACTTCACATTAATACTAATTATGGCTAAACAACTACAAAAGAGAAAAGTTTTATAGAATGTATTATTTTTACACTATCGTCTATTTTATGGCGAGATAGTTTTTCGGTATAAATCACTAAAAGTTCTGGTTGGAAAATGTAATAACCCATAATTCTGACATAAATTTGATCGACTGTCTATGTATTGTAAGGCTACAAACTTTTTAATCTTGAAATAATCTAGATTTGAAAATATTTTAAGAGCTTCTTAAAATACTTCACTTATTTTGAAACGCAATGGTGATTTCAAATTTTTTTCGTGGAGATTCATTTTAAATAAATATAGCGGGAGTTTCTATTAGAAAAATATTTTATTTCTCGATTTCAGTTCTCAAAGATTGTATCAAGATTAATTTAAACAAATAAAATCTTTTCATTAAAAAATTGTTTTTTCGATTTTCTTTTAAAACTGTTAATTGATTGTTTGGACACTAGGTTTGGCCCCACATTTTGTTAATAAACTTGTGAAAGATCATCAGTCTCCTATTTCATCAGTCCGAAAAAATTACGATTCCTCAGGCACATCAATTCTATAAAAATTACAAAGAAGAGTAATTATCCCAACAATGCTGCAAACAAAAGGCCAAAGTTTAGTCTAGATTCTTGTAGCGTTCAGAAAAGTATGCATGTTTAAGCGGGCTTTTATATTATACTCACAAGATGACCTTACGCCGGTACGTTACATTTAGAATTAAATTTTAATGCCTTCTAGCAAACAAAAAAAAAACAATTATATAAAAACATTAGCATAAAGTTGAGAATAAGACATTCGTACAGACGCAAACTCTATAAACATTTAATGATATTCATTCAAGACGATCGCGCAGCAAATAACGAAGTACACGGTAACTTACTTGGAAGAGTGAAACTCGTCTCGCGTTTCGTTAGGGTCTTATACACTGCTAACGTAAATAACTTATGAAGAAGCCATCGCCGAAAACGAATAATTGTTTAATTCTCACTCGCTTTATTACGTAGAGCAGTTTTCGCTTCATCGTCTTCATTTTTACACCAGTATAATATGTATATCAGTGTAGCGTTGTTTCAACTTGCAAATTTAGCTTGCTACAGTTTCCCCTGTAGATTGTTTATGAAAGTAAGCAGGTTATGTTAGAGTAGTAAAGTTTTTATGCTTGAAACGAATATTAGACTCGCTTCGTAAACATTAAATTCATTAGAGGTCTCTGAAGGAAAATACGTTATACTTTACATTAAGAGTGTTTTAATTTTCCCTTCTTAATGGATTGTTTTATATTATACAATTTGTATCCACAACATAGTACTCAAATGAGGTAAGGATATGGTGAAAGAATAATAACTTGAATAGCATTTTTATAATTTTAATAATAATATGATTATTTACGTATACAAGAGGTGATTGTTACGAAAATGAGTACATTACTTCACATAAAGAACATAATTCCATGAACGCCTTATCGAATATCTAGTGAATTATAGTTGCCAATTGATTCAATCTGCAAGTGATAGGTAGTCATCAAAACTGCCGTTATGCTTATAATCTAATTCGTTTGATGAAGTTTTCAGATTCTAAGGTGCTAAAGTAAATTTTCGTAAATGGAGTACCGTATAATACAAAGTAAACCAATGTTGGTGTACGCATAACGCTAAAGGAAGTATGTATGTGTAATAATTTTTAAAGTATGCTGTAATTTTCTAAAATTTCCAAACTGTAAAAAATTTTCCAAAGGAATTATCTCACAATAACTGTTGAAGTTTAAATAAAGATTAAAACTAAAAAACAAACCATTTGACTTGGCTTGCATTCAAACACATTACTCACAGTTTTTTGTCAATGATCTTAAATAATCAAAAAATTTGGGATTTACTATTTGAGGCGTTTAAATGTAAAGTGTGTTAAGTCCCGTGAAACGAGTTTTGAGATAAATGACAAAAAACGTTCGCAGAGCTATGAAATCATTTTATGTTATAAAATTTTGTTAGTTTGTAAACATAATTGTCTAGAATCATAACCAATTATCAAAAATAATCTGGGAGACACCTAATTAATAATAATATAGAAAATAAATTGGTCTTGGCGGTCTGTATAAATGAACTGGTGGACTTACTTCTGTTTGATCTATAACAGGTATAAGAAAAGCACATTATAATAAGAAATTATTAATTTTATTTTTATCTTTTCTCGTGAAAAGGAAGATGAATTTGTGTAATCAGAACATACAAAAAATAAAAAATAAACTACTTTTTTAAATAACCTGTGAGTCTTCACAATTTGGAATGCATACCAATTCTTCATCTGGATCTGTAGTTTGTTCACTTTCAGAAAACTTTTCTATTGCTGTTTTGTCAAACTGTAACTCTTTCAATCATTTCCAATCCGGACCAAAATGTTTTGACAGTAAGTTACTAATGGATAGATTTTTCTCGCAATTACCTTTAAATCTGGGCGGCATTATATTGGGGTTAATGAAAGTAATTCTTTTTCCTCCTCTTAGATATACCTTTGCTAACACCAACATCTGAGCGGTAACGGGGCTCACCACGTATTAAAGCATTACAGCCGTATTTCGTTATAATGAATCTTTTACAGAACTGGAGCTGAAAATGCCAATTTCCGACTTGTTTAATATTAGTTTGTACTTCTGTTTTCCAGTCACAAACAAACCAATCCTCTGAAAATACTTTAACAGTGGAAAACTGATTGATTATCTCAAAACAATTTTCGCAGCTGCAGATGCAAGGTGTTTTTTTGATAACTGAATTTAAATAATAATAATGAATTTAAATGTGCTTTAGAAAATCCTTTAACAATAGTAAAATGTATAGATTATACTGCCTAGAAAAATATGCACTAGCGTCTGCTAGATTAGATACAGGCAAGTTCTTTTGACAGAATGACTAACTAGCTGGATCCTTTCAGCATTGCATAAAATGATTTTTCTTTTAATTCATGTACTCAGTGGTTTGTAATAAAACCTTGATTTATGCTTTGCACAGTTTCTCTTTTAATTGTTCCTTGAATCGGATACACTCAGACCAAACATCAGTTTTGGGTGTACCAAATGCGATGTTATAATTTCTATTTACAGAGTTTCCAAAGAAACTTTGTTTTACCTTCAAATGAGCGTCAACTGATTCTACATACAATTTAGACAATATCCCCATATTCAACTGACAATTTCAGTATACTCTGGCATTTGTTCGACTTCGACAATAATGGGACTCACTGCAATTGAGATTTTCCACAAATTTCGATATTGCTTGTTTATTCTCGTTGTTTTTGGCTCCCACTCTATCTCCGTCTCGTGTTTCTTTTGGAATATTTTCCACGTATCTTTTAGGTAATCTTGTTACTCTGTCTTTTTTAATTCCCAATATTTCAAGAAAAGCATTTCTACACACTCTAATTAGTTCTTCATTTGTGTTAGGAATATGATTACACTTTGGTCTTTTTTCCCTCTCAAGTTATTCCTTAAGCGTACTCTTTGAGGTTTCATTCTTGTGCAGTATTTAAAAATAATGGTATCTTGCACAATTTTATTGCGTTCTTTGTAAAAATGATCGTGACATATTTTAATATCAGAAATGGATAATGTTTTACATAGTAAGGTTCCCTTTTTGTGATTACAGAGCGGATACTTGGGAAGATCTTTAGGTACATGTCTAAGAATGATATACGATAACAAACTAAGCCTATCAAGACAAGTTATATTGCTTTTATATACGCCTGTTACCTTTTCAAGGAACCTTTTATGTTTCTGTTTCTGTACTACCCTTTTTCTGCTTGTTTCAGGGGTGGTTTTCGTTGTTTTCTGATCCATTGCACACACTAACTTTTGCAAACTAAGTATAACTGAAAATTAAACCAACGATGTGGTGATTTCATTAATCACACGACTTATAAATCGCTTCTTTATGGTTGCATGTGACCTTTTGTCGCGCATGTTGAATTTAAAAGCTAGTGGACTTGGCGCTGGTTTGAAACTGAACACAATTTTTAAACGCATTTTAGCACAGTTCTGTGACTAAATGGAATATGAGTTTTATAGAGCTTCAGTTGCTTCATCAGATACTCCACATATTTACATTTTCTCAAATTGTGGACTTAAAGCACTTTGCATTTAGAGGCCTCATTTCCTTAAAGGTACAGTCGCACCTAGATTTATTCCAGATAAATTTTCGCGTAGTAATCGATGAGCGCAGAGGAAACACTTTCATCAGGAGATAGCTATGAAAAAGAGGTATTAAGGCAAATATAATCCTAATACTATAGGCGATTACTGTTGGATTATCAGGAGGGATGCTCCGTACGCGAAATATAGCAGTAAATCGTAATTTATTACTTTATAGGTGAGGCAGAATGTTTGAATACTGTATAGTTAAAAATGTAAAAAGTATTATATTGTTTGAAACTAGATTTTTGTTTCTCGGAAAGCTTGTATAATACCGAAAAACTGATTATACTTGAATTTAGAAGAAAAACACCATCAGAATCACATATTTGTCTTTCTGAGGCATAGACTTTTTTTCTCTTTCTCAGTGTAATGGACATATTTAAACTGATTTCACAGAACTTAATTCGATTGTCGCAATTCATTAAAAAAGAAAAAACAGTTAGGAATAAGGAAACCTAATACATAATTATATTATCTTTTATATGTCGAAAACCGGCTTAGAAGTTCTCGTTTTTCCATAATTTATAAAATTTTATTTTTCATTCTCGTTTTAAAATTCAATAACCATTAATTTTGCCTGAATATTTATGGTCTGCAATTTTTAGCGCGGTATTTGCCGTTTAAAGTACCAGTCTGAAATGCAAATTTGTTCGGGCTTGTTTGCTTTCGAATATTTAGGATTATAATTCGTGATTCAGTACGTTTTAGTGTTTATTCTTGTTGTACTTATATACATAAAAATGAAATCACTAAATTTCATGTTCTTTTTATCTTACCAAGTATGTTTATAGCTTAATAGGCTTGCATATTTACTGAATTGGTACATATTTGTTCTTCCCATGTTTGCATATTCGATTATAATAGTACCATGTGTCTATAGGTAGGTACATCCGGTAATATTCAGTTAGTAAGGTACTTTTTGTATACAATCCCAAGTAGCACAGTGACGACACGTTTACGTCATAATTATTATTTATGAATTATTATTGATGAAAAAGTTTCCTCCTTCAAACAAAACTTGACGGGTCTCGGCGTTGTTTCGTATTTCTTGACGTTTTCGACTTATTTAAGGTGGATCGTTTTTATTGAAATGCTCTGTTTATTGTTTACACAGTAAATACAGTAATAAATAAAACAAACTAGAAATACATTAAAATATTTATTAAAATTAAAAAATCACCATTGATAGAGAGAATTTTTCGCCATTCCCCGCTGGCCACACAATCTTGAGCTACACCGACATAACCTACAATTTTACCCACACTGTTGCATATCTTATTTCTTAAATAACAATATTTTACCATAGGTAATCACCTCTACGTTGGTCTCGTTACGTGAAAATGGACCAAATTCAACTCGATAAAACAGATTTAATCTCTAGTTGTTCGTTTAGGTAGCGTCAGGTACCGCTATCATAAACGAAAAGATTGTATGTAGAACATTTCCACGCTACTTACGAAACAAGCTTTGTTACCAAGCTGTTATATGATTAGATGGTGATCGGTCGCTGTTTTAAAGACTGACGGCGAGTAAATCAAAACTTTGTAGTTGTATATCAACGGAAAAACTGAAATGTAGTTATAATTACAGTAATTTTTTTACTGTGGTGGTTTGCGTTTTTTATTCTAATAATCAAATACTTAACTAAACATTAATTGCAAAATCAAAAAATTATTATTTTCAAATTTGAGCTGGCATGCACATTGACTTAACCTTTAAACTTCGTAAATCAACCAAATGTGTTATGACGTCAAAAAGACGACATTATTTCGTATAAAAAGTTTCGGCATTTTTTCGTCGCCAGAGTGACGTCCTTACACTGTAACGTTTTGGCGATCTGACGTCTTTTGGGAAAAATGCCCAATTAATAACGTCGATCTGACGTGGGCGTGCTACCTGAGACAATATTGAATTGCTTGTTTTGCATTGGGATAGTGTATCAAAATTGTCACCAAACGCTTCACGGCCAAAATTGTTTCTCTTTCTTTCTCGCCAACTATTGCAACATGTGGTGCTGTATACGAGGGATAAGCTACAATTATTGAGAATTGAAGAATCTAGTTACCCGTGCAAAACAAATGGTTGTTTATTAAATAGTGCATTATGTTATCTGTCAATTGCAGTGCAGGTTGTGTAATTCGGTTGAATAGTGTTTGAGAAGTCGTCCATAGATTAAGCTTCTGTTATCGAAAAAATGGAATTATCACGAGAGAATTTTCGGATAATGATTTACTACGATGTTAAGTAAGGTTTGAGCGCGTATGAGTGCGAGGAAAGTATAATATACATATATGTATATATATAGGTATACAAATAATATAATTTAATGGAAAATGCAATCTCAATAAAATTAGTTCACTTGGAATTTTATCCAAGCTTTCGGAATACTTTAATTCCTTCTTCAGAGCTGTACATGTTAAAATAGGTAACACAAGTTAATACAATAAGGACGTTAACATAACATTTTTAAGGGTACTTACAAAATTCAGTGAGATTTTTCAGTTAATTGGCTTTTCATAAAAAACGGCAACAAGTTAACTACAAAGAACATCGGGCACGACTCCAACGTATTAACTAATATAACTATTTAAATTTTAAAATGCATAACATTTAATTGACATGAACATATGACATCTATTGAAATCTATGTCGATATACAATAAAATCTATTGATCTCATATATCCATGAATTTTAACTACGAAAAACTAGTTGTATCAACATCTACAGAGATGTGTTTATTAATATAAGGTTAATATAAAGTTAATAATGTAGGTAAGTGTAAATGCTACTAAGATTCGTAATATCAGTTCTTTTATTCATGCTATTAGGTTCATTTTGTATGTATACCATTTCTAAAAATATACGTTTTAAATAGTGAGATTCTATGTCTAGTATACTCACTTCATCGTAATCCATGAATCTGTAGTTGTAACATCTTGGGTTAATGCAGAAGACAATTGTTTATTCATATTCCTACTATTACTTTTATGTGAAATCAGTCTAGAATGTAATGTTCTAGATGATTGACCTATATATTTCTTATTACAATCTTTAGAAGGTATTGAGAAAACAATATTCGATTTAAATATTGTTTACTCAATACCTTGTAAATTATAAGAAAGTTGAGTGGAAGTCCACGACCGACTACGTTTTGAATTAAGATGTAAACAATTATTTACTGGGATTGTTCGGAACGGAACAATCCCAGTGAATAATTGGTTCATAAGGCCGCTACAAACGGTCGTTAACGATTTAATTCAACACCTTGGATTCATCACCGCGCAAGCAACGTGTAGAGACAATTTCATAATTTTGACTGCACATTCATCAGAGGCGTCGGTAAGCATTATACATTAAATTGTATGTATAATAAATATAGCAGTAATTATTGTACTCGTATTCTCAATTTACAGATTCAATGTGTGTTCTTTCTTTACAGGCATAGGCACACGCCACTGCCATTATCGTTATTTCATTTTCACTGAATGACATGTTCATGACAATTTTTTTGGTATCATTCTAAAGAGAATTTCAAGCTCTTTACGAATATTTAGAAAAAACATACCCCTTCTATTAAAAAAAATAAAACTGTGTTGTGATGCGCTTTTGTTTTTGTGTAATTTGTATTTTTGATTATGTAACATGGTTAATAAGTAGATGTAGAGTATTTTGGTTCTTATACTTTTCTTCTATCTCTTATACTAAAAAACATATATAAAAACACATAAAAAAGTTGAGTGGAAGTCCACGACCGACTACTTTGAGAATTAAGATGTGAACAATTATTCACTGGGACTGTTCGTTTTTTTTATTCGCGATAGAATTGGTCAACGATTTTACAACCATCCCGGCCCTTCTGATAGAAATTGGTTAATACACGTATATTTGTGAGTTAGACCCTGTATAAATCTTTAATTGAATAATCCACTAGTTCGATAACTGACTCCACATCAGCTAATAATCTTTTAAAATTTATATCTGAAGTTAAAGGTGGAAAAGCAAATTTGTGATCAAGTGTAATGACTGTCTTTACATTGTGTGGCAAGTCAACATCACTGGCATTCATTACTCATTTAAGTTGAGTCTGAATTTTATCAGTCTCCTTTTTGAGAAGTTGGTTAAATTTTTTGTCATGTTTGGTTTTATAGATCTTTACTAAACGTTTATGTGAAGACTTTTGTCTACGATTGAATTCATTGTTAATTTCTGTATTTAAATTTTTTATGAGTTTATATGAGTACTTAATTTCTATAGAAAGTATCTTATTTCTCAACCTATTAATCATTCTTGATACTTCCAAAGCCGAGGACTGCAAGCTGATCAGTTGGTGAAGTTGTTTCATCCCTTGAGATATATATTGTGGCATAACTCCATGTTTTTTGCATTTGATGAGGAAAGATTTTCTACATATGGCGGAGGCTAATTTACGGTTGTTGTGGGACCAGGCTTTCATGTTGGTGGTAGTCTGGCCTCCGTAAGTATCGGTGATGGTTTGAAAAAATCCCATGTCTATAAAGGTCGCTACAGACGATCGTTAATGATTTAATTCAACACCTTGCATTCATCACCGCGCAAGCATCACCGTATTACATAGTATGTTGTCTACAAACGCACAAACTTGTTTGCCAGTTTTCACGTAGTTGTGGTGGTAAACGAACATGTCATTCAGTGAAAATGAAATAACGATAATGGCAGTGGCGTATGCCTATGCTTGTAAAGAAAGAACACACACTGAATCCGTAAATTGAGAATACGAGTACAATAATTAGTCTTATATTTATTATACATACAATTTAATGTATAATGCTTACTGACGCCTCTGATGAATGTGCAGTCAAAATTGTGAAATTGTCTCTACACGTAGCTTGCGCGGTGATGAATCCAAGGTGTTGAATTAAAACATTAACGATCGTCTGCAGCGGCCTTATGAAACAATTATTTACTGGGACTGTTCGGGACGGAACAATCCCAGTAAATAATATCATTATCTTGAAAATTGCAGCCACCATAATGTTTTTAAATTTAATTTTTGTCAAATTTTACAATTTATTAACAAGCTTAGAAACAAATACAAACAAAAGAAAACAAAAGACGGATAGTTAGCCATATTTGTGCATTGTTTGCACCTGTCAAACTTATTATTATTTGCTTGCATTGCAATAGGTAGATATTATTATTATTACACTGAATAACAGTTTGACAGGTGCAAACGATGCACAAATATGGCCAACTATCCGTTTTTTGATGCCTTTTGTTTGTATTTGTTTTCTAAGGTTGCTAATAAATTGTAACGTTTGACAAAAATAAATTTAAAATCACTATGGCTGCAATTTTCAAGATAATACTAATTTTTTTGGTATCATTGTAAAGAGAATTTCAAGCTCTTTAATAATATTTAGAAAAAACATATCCTTGTACATATAAAAAAAACTGTTTTGTGATGCGTTTTTGTTTTTATGTAATTTGTATTTTTGATTATGTAACATGGTTTTTTTTTCTTGTATGTGCGGGGGGTGCTTAGTTGCAGTGACTCCGTAAGCTGTATCACTTGTCTGGCTATCACTGCAACTCTTGCGGTGTAGTTTAGTGTGTGTAAGTTGTGTTTAAATGGCTTTGTGACAGCATCATATCGCCTTTTATAATGCCGCGCTGTTAATCACTTTGCTCCCAACAGCGAATGGCAAGTCGATCCGGGATTAAACTCTCTGAAAAAATGTCACCGTCCCTCCAGAGAATTGAACCCCGGCACCTATCGTCCTCTCACAGCAATAGTCAGCCGCCTAACCACTGCGGCCATCGACCCGTTTAAGGTTAATAATTAGATATAGACTATTTTTGGTTCTTATGCTTTTCTTCTATTTCTTATACTAAAAAACATATAAGCTTGGACACGTCAAATTAATCAAGAATGATTTTGTTTTCTTGTGTTCGGATAACTCTAGTGTCCAAGAAGGGAACACCCAAATTTAGTATTTCGCCTAACAGTAAAAATGTCTATGGCAATAAATTATTGGCTGATGTTGAAAATGTCATTAATGAAATTCCAGAGAGTTCAAAAAATATCACAAGAGCAAAAATCACCAACAATATTACAAATTTTTTGGCAAACTCACGTAATCATGTTGCGGTGTCTTCCTTCAATAACATTTACAATGAAACTAAATATTTCCTTAAACAACACCCCAACTTGTATATCCTACAATCTGATAAAGGTGGGTGCACAGTAGCCATGAATAAGGTAGATTACATAGAAAAAACAGAACAACTTTTAAGTGATAATGTCACCTACAAAAAACTTAACAATTCTACTGCAAGGATTCAAACCAAACTCAACAACCTCATCAAACAGCTTGAACAAAAATCACAAATTTCTACCGACGTTGCTAGGCAATTAACTAAACACAACTGCACTCCACCCAAATTATACGTATTTCCGAAGATGCATAAAATCAATATTCCTGTCCGTCCTATAGTCAGCTCCATCCACTCTGTCATGTATGACCTATCAAAATATTTGTCTAACCTTCTCACCCTCAGTTTTGCACATAGAACCAATTACAACATCAAAGACATCTTCTCATTTGTGGATGCGGTTGAGGGAATGGCATTACCGGCTGATTACGTTATAATATCTTTAGATGTAACTTCACTTTTTACCAACATACCACAGCACCTAATTATCTCTACTTTGGACTCTAACTGGAATCTAATAGAACCTCATAGCCGGTTAGATAAATCCAACTTTTTGGATTTAATTGAATTCACTTTTGATAACTGTTATTTTTCTTTTAATGACACATTCTACCAACTATTTTTTGACTCAGAAAACATTTGAGAGGGAAAATATTCCACTCAGAAGAAGAGATTGACGTCGCCATTTTTGATAGTATCCCTAAAGACCGCTGGTTGAACGCTTTTAAACTATGGAAGGAGAGAATCGTTAAGTGGATTATTGTAAATGGCAATTACTTTGAACATATTTAACATAAAAATTCTAAAAACTTGTATCAATCTTTCTATTCTCAATAGTTGTAGCTTGTCCCTCGTATTGGTTGATTTTGATTAATACAAACACCAAGAAATTGGACATTCTTTAAAATTGAATGCTGCCAATAATTACTCTTCCTAATTAGCCAGAAATATTCAACATACGAAAAAGAAATTTATTTGAGTCGGAAACTCATTTGTCTGGTATAGACTAGAACAGACCTTTCAGCATCAAGACGAAGAGGAAACTGAATATAAATAATCAGTAACTATTGGGGCTTAAATATTAACACAATAGTCGGAAGGCTTGATGCGTGACATAGAAAGACTTATGTGCAATTGTAATATAGGACATAGAAAAGAAACTTACAATGTCTTAGTCTGTTCATTTACTTACAGTTAGAAGTGATATTTACTAGTAAGTATATCTACTGAAAGAGAAACTGAATTGATTGAGACAACTACATTTGTAAGAGTGCGCAACAGCGTTAACTGCTAATTTTAATAATCTTTAAAGATGGCGCAATCGGTTCTCTTCGTATAGAGTGTATATCTTTGTTCACTCGATTAAAAAATATGATGCATGCCTTCTAACCATCCATAGTGATCCATAGAAATTAAGTGCGTAAAACATTGGAACTGACTTAATTGTCACATTTAGTATGGATTTAGTTCTTTTACTACAATATGATATACGTAGCTTTTACGGTCACAATGTAACTTTATTATACGTTTTTACCGGATTATTTTCTATTTTTGCAAATTTTCATAGGTTTTAATAATTCTTTCTTTAGGTAGTGGATGTAGGTGTATTAGAAATTCTGATTTAGAGAATATTCTCTTCAATTCAGCAGCTTGAAACTTGAACATGATTTATATGTTTCTTTTTTTGTGAAAAAAATCTATAGCTTGTACACATTTTATCATATCTTTAATATCGAAAAGGTTACGCTTTGCGCTGCTACAACAAAAGGAAAGGGATAAAACATATTGTCTCGCAGATTACGCAGTGGTTCTTTTGTTATTTTAGAAAACGTCGACGCAATGTTCATTCAACGAGAGGTCGAAGGGACAATAGACTGCAGGCCGAAATAATTTAGCAACGGTGGTATTTCTCGCAAGCGTTTGAAGGTTTGTACGGAAAAAATCGACGTGTCGAAATATTTCAGTACCGCGGTGTTCTATCGAAAGAAGGAAAAGAGGAAGAAACAGGGACGAAACGAACATAACATACAGCTTGAGAGGTCTTTTCGTATAACTCTTGTAAGAGGTATGTACATGAAACAAGAGATGTTTATTCGAATTTCCGATTCTCTGTCGTAAGAAGGAAAGGAAGAATCTCTGGAGACACTCTAAATCACTTCCAGTTAGAAACGATAAACACTTCAGTGACACGTTATTCACCTAACTGGCGTAATATTGGATACGGCTTCGTGAATTTCGTCATCAAAAATTGAATATCACGAGTGAGGGCCTGTATTCTATAGCTGTGCGTATAGATACTACTGGGAATTAAACTGTATATTTTATCTCATAAAACTATTTCTGTAGCTAGCACTGCATTGTGATTTTCTAAAGTATATATGTTCTATTTATGCTGGGGCAAAATAGAACTTTTCTATGTTTAAAAGTTTATACTTTTTAATGTAAAATTTTTCTATTCACATTTAAAATCCTTGAGATTAGCAATTACATATAATATAAACATATTTCTGAAATATCGGAGTATCATGGCTTAGATGAGCCCAGTGAAAGCTACCGTTTACATCAACTTTTGAACAGATCTAAACGTAATAACCACGGCGCGTTAACTTAAATGGAGACTTGTAAAACAAATTTGTAAGACAGAGATGCAAAATGATGTAAATCTGAACTTTTCGTCAGATGGCGCTATATGCATTTTTTTTTGTTTGAAACCGGTTTGAAAGTACGGTAAAGTGACTTAAGTCACTTAAGTTGACATTTTCGTTTAGAACTGATTAGAACTGTGTAATAACACTGTTTTATGACCTACAATTTTTACTTTATTTTAAATTTATTAAGTACAGAAGAAAAATACATGGTAATATTTTAGTTTAATTTTCATTAACCAAATATACTTATTATTTACAAACTTCAGATGGTGCTATATAGAAGGTGTAGTGTGAGAGATTGTGAAGACAAGGCTTCCACAAGACACAGATTTCCACAACCATCTAAGTTTATAGATCGTTTAAAAGATGGGTAGAAGCATGATATTAATTTTAATTTTAATGACTATACATACACCTATCATTGTAAATGAAATTATCGACAAATTTTGTAAATTATGCTGCTATAACTGGGCGAATGGTATTAACCGCGTTCTTATGGGCAAAGATGCACGGATAAAGAAGGGTGACATAATTTATACAAAAGCCATCGAATATAGAAAAAAAATGTAGAAAAAAAGATGATTCGGTATTTATTTGTATGATCTCCGTTATAGAGAGTGTACGTAAATGACTATACGTGTTCATAGGTGTTTTTTTTAAACATAGTATTATTTCATTATGTAGTTTCAACCAGTTTCTTTTGAGTCAACTACTGAAGTGTACTAATATTGTTTGTGAGTAAATCTTTTGATATATTTATCTGTAATGCATAATTTTAAAGTTTGAAGCTTTCCGTGTTCCGTGTACGAAGCATTTGACAGATACTATATTTTGGAAAAAAAAAGTTCACTTATGAAGTATATGATGATGAATTAGCTCAGTGTTAGCGCCAACAGGATTCTATGCTAATATGCACAGCTATGCAATTGAAATTTCAAAACAATTTTGTGATCATCATAGGTTGTATTTTGCAGTCTTATAGCTTCTCAAATTTGATACCCCACAATTACAATTTATTTGGCAAATTGAAGACTAGTATTTGTAGAAAGCAGTTCTAATTTATATAGATACAATTATAGGGGCTAATGAACATGAAACGTTAGACATCATAACAAAAAAAAACGTACCGTGTGCTTGACATTATCAAATGCCGAGTAATTTTGTAATATCATAATAAATACTTTATTATTTGTACTAATGCATGACATCACGTACAATCATTTACGTACACTCTCTATATTGTTGCATTGAAATATTGTTAATACTTTCTGATGTTTTCATATTAATAAACTTTACGCATGTAGTTAAGTATATTTTTACCTGTAAATTATTAGAACAAATATTTTGATTTATTTCATGAAATAGGTAGTGAAATATGTAAATAATTACATTCCTTAAATAATTTAAAATGTAACAAAATATGGCGCGAGCTCATTTATTCAACAAAAAGTTGTGATGACATCCAGTAATCGATTGCTGTTGGCTAATATTTTAATTTTTACCAATAGCGATCCATATCTGAATCCATCACATCTTTGTGTTGAATAAAAAAACTCGGTCAGTATCCTAATAACTATTAAATATATTCAAATTAGCCGCCTCGTCAATTTTAATTGTGAAGTTCTCGATAGATGGCGCAAACTTGTTCCACTTAATAACTAGAAAGATACCATTCTCGTTAGGTTATTTTCTCTGGTAATAACTACTTAATCATTATAAAAATCATGCCAGAAATTATAGTTTATTTCTCTTTACTATGTATCATGCCTTTTCGGATGCCCAGATTATTTCTGCATAGTTCCCTTTCCTTTGCCAAATTACAAGACTGATACACTATTCATTCACCTTTAATCACGAAGCTGTAGATTTAAATTTTGTAAGCTTTAGTTGATGTTGACCTTTAGTCTAAAAATATGCTAAAGGGCCTCTATAAGACTTTTAGCAAGTAGTACTTACTAGTAGTATTTACTACTATACTATCCATACGGTAGTACTCCTTGCTAATAAAATGAAATTATTTGATGCTATGATTGAAGTATGCAGCTTCTGCAAATTTGTATAACTAAGTTCAACGCTGAAGTTTTGTTCTAATCTATTACCCTCAAGTAATTCCCCCTTATGAGGGGGCTTCAACTCATGTTTGTTTATAAATTATACAATACAAGATACATGTACGTATGTATAATGAGACTCGAATAGAGACATTATAAAAAGTAATTTTAGCTTAAATTGGGACGCAAAACTATTGCAACTTATTTCTAAACTCATATATTTAGAGATCCCAGATATTTCGGAATTCAATAGTAGACATTTATTGGTTCTTTTGAAGTAGATATAAGGTGTAAGTAATAATGAAGAAAATTTTCCCATCGGTAATGTTCATTTCCTAAATCCAGCTTATTGTGTTAATCACCTTATTAAGTTTACGTGTCTTCCGAGCAGACAATCACGCAATTACAAAAAGAATGTTTTCCCGAATCAACACAAAAGGCGCACACTGCACTTCTTACTCTGCGACTGTAGTATGACATACAGCAATAATGTTGGTAAAGCGACAACATAATAATTCATATACGAGGGAGCGTTTTTATATTCGCGGAATGAGCGGGTTGTAGGAGGGTGATTAGACGCATTGGGGGCGTGGCCTGTGCAGCGGTTCATAATTAGTATAAATACGAAGTTTCATTGTTATTAGACAGTTAGTCTTTGAGCTATCGTCAACCAAGTAACATAATCAGGAGTGAAAAGTGAAATATGGAAAAAATCGAATATCGTGCCGTTATAAAGTTCCTTACCAGGCAAGGAAAATCAGTCGCCACCATAATGAATGAGATGTCATTGGTTTACGGCGACTCTTGTCCAGGAAAAACCATGGTGTACAAGTGGCATAGTTTATATAAACAAGGAAGGGAATCCCTTGAAGACGACCCGAGGCCGGCCAGGGGCATTGAGGTGACCACGCCAGCACTTATCCAAAAAGTTTAAAAAATTGTACTCGAAGATGCTCGAAGAAACAACTCGCAGAAATGGTTGGAGTATCCGATACAACAATTTTTAAAATCCTACACGATCATCTCGGCATGTCTAAGGTCAGCGCAAGATGGGTGCCGAGAATGCTCACGCCGCCGCAAAAACAACAGCGCGTAAAGTGTTCGCATGCATTTTTGGACCTCTGTAATGAAGACAAGGGTGGTGTATTGAGTCGAATTGTTACTGGAGACGAAACTTGGGTTCATCATTATGAACCTGAGTCCAAACAAGACTCCATGCAGTGGCATAAAAAGGGCACAGCACCTCCCAAGAAATTTAAAGTGTCACAATCAGCTGGGAAACTCATGGCAACGGTATTTTGGGACTCGGAAGGAATATTGTTGATTGATTATAAAGATAAAGGTGTTTCTATAACCGGAGAATATTACGCTTCAATATTAAAGCGACTGAAAGAAGCCATTAAAAAGAAAAGACGGGGAAAATTGACGAAAGGTGTGCTGCTTTTGCACGACAACGCGCCCGTCCACAAGAGCCGCGTTGCGTTAGCTGCCCTGCATAAGGTGGGCTTCGAAATTGTGAACCTCCTACCCTACAGCCCAGACCTGGCCCTGAGTGATTATTACCTGTTTCCGAAAATGAAAAAAGAGCTGCGGGGTAAAAAAATTTACTGCCTATGATGAAGTCAAGGAGGCAGTTTCGGCGTATTTTGCAGAAAAAGAGAAATCATTGAATCATGGTATAAATAAATTAATTGAAAGATGTGAAAAGTGTATCCGTCTTGCAGGTGAATATATTGAAAAAGACAAATAATTTGGTTTTTTTATTTCCACCCCTTATCCCCCACTCCGCGAATATAAAAACGCTCCCTCGTATATTACGTGTGGTTGTCTTAATACGTTGCTGAGGATGTAATGTGTGATGCTCAAAACCAACAAACTCATAAATATCTTGAAACTAAAGTAAGCTTGACTTTGTATCTATGAATATCTTGAAACTACAAATAACACCTAGTTAATACCTATAATGTTTGTATTAGTATTAGGGGGATTGCATAATAGTGTCCTTAGCATTTAATTAATTAATGAGGTTCGTTTATTGGTACTGGAAATGTACTGTAGTGCTACGTGGGTTCAATTCAAATATATATGCTTATGAATACAAATAACAACTCTACTTTCATGCGATTACTCTCAATGCCTCCCCCCCTCTCCCCCAAACGACCCGACTGTATACTAGATAAAACATACTATTTCTAACAGAAAAATATTTTTAAATATCGCATTTAAACCCAAACATTTAAATGTTTAATGAAATAAAAACAATAGATTTACTACCGAGTAACCATTTTGAAACATTTCTTACGCTCAAATTTGGGATTAAACTTTAATTTTTAAGTTCTTGCGTACGCCTATATTTTAGTCAGTTAAATACTTGAAAAACCACCTACGTGGGTTTTAAATTTCAAAAATTTTCCTCGGACACCCCTCTACCCGCGGCGGTATTTCATACCCCCTGGTTTTGCCCCTCCCCCCCAAATGTTTATCTGGATCCGCCGCTGAGTAACTCTGACATATGTTCTAGGTACCATTGCACGCAAAATTAACTACACTTAATAAAATTGCGAATCCATGGATACAGCCTGCTTAAAGTTCAGTTTCATAATTCGAACAATACAGATGTTGAAATTTTGTTTTACATTGTAATTTACATTAAAAAATGTTAAATAGAAGAATACCTGATCTACCAGTGTTTTCACATCTACCCTTGGTTTACCGCTGGCTGGACTTAGTATTTATATAAAATATAACCCTGCCCCTAATATATTATATATATATATCGTGAAAATTTCGCCCAATTTATAACAATCGAAAATTAAGAAAAATTAGTACAGTTAACAGCGCCATCTATTGAGTAAACGCGGAACTACAATTGAAGATCCCTGTACAGTAGCTAATATCATTACAGTACTAACTGACGATCACATTAACTCTAACTGTTGATTACAAAGTTAATTTTATTATGAAATCGGTTCAAAAACTATTAACATCGTTCATATTCGACATATACAAGGCTTTGGCCTGACTTAAGATTAAGTAGAAAGTCCAACGGTTTATTGTAAATCGAGGATTTGTTTACTAGAAGAAAAAGAGCTAGATAACGTTGATTTGAAACATCATTCATAGTGTGGTAGATTGTTCCTATTTTTTTACAAGAAACTACTTCTTGGTTCCACGGCTGCTGTATCAACAGCTAGAGTAAATGTATTTTCAAGATCACCAATGGTACATTCTGCTAATAATTTTAGTAGAACTGTTAATGATGTGTTTGCTACATAAAACTTACGGATAATTTTTATACCGGCAAATGTACTTAATTATACATATTTGTATTTGCACATTGAATATCCCTGTACGTATTATATACAGATTAGCCTAGGGAATGATTCCCATTCGACTTCAAATACACACACATAGACATGTACCATGTATGTAATACAGAGAGGTGGGAATGCCGTGCATGTCGTAGGAGATATGCATTTGAAAGAGAGAAACACATTTCTCGCTCGCTTTTGTAAAGTTCATTATAGAATTTTGTTTCGTTAATATATAAGAATAATAATATAAAAATTTTATTTTAGTTACAATTTTTATAGAGTCTTGTTTCAGTTCAATGTGATTGCATAGATACATCATTTGGAAAACTAGATAATCAAGCTACACGTACTAATTCCTAAAAGCAAAGATGCATCCTTACGTTCCTCCTGCCGCACTAATACGATTGAAGCTGGAAAACCCTTACGAATGTTCCCCACTATCGTAACTTTGCTACGTCTACAGATGTTACGTACACTCGGTACGACTTAATCTTCAAACGATTTTAGTGAGTTACCTTACTAAAATCGTTCGAAGACTAAGTCCTACCGACCGTACATACATGTAAAATATGCGTGCGCTAATGTGTGTAATATGCATAGTATATATATAAACCTATAGCTCAACCGATCTGTATATTCATTTTGTCCTGTATTGGAATTTGTCTCCTAGTATTTGTACACAGGTCAGTCTTGCGCGCAAAGCATCGTTAAGGCCCGATTGTACAAATCTAAGTTCAAGTGGAGTTCAACTAAACGGAAGTTCAACTGAACTTGAGTTTAACTTTTTGGTCTGTTGTACAAATGCTGTTTAGATTGAGTTTAGCTAAGCTGCACAGACGAACGTTTTCATCATGTTAATAGCAAGCGATGCACATTCGTACATGCGCGTTTGAAACATCAACTGGCTGCAACTGTCACTTTTGGTTTGTGTTTTGATTTGACGTCTACATATTGGAATCGAAGCTGTACAATGTATTTGAAAAAACGCTCATATACATGCATATATAACACAACATTATTATCTTGTTGTGTAATGGGATCATGTACTTTATCGTAAAAAACACAAAAATTGCTGAACAGCATGGCATTACAAGTCGGGTTTCCCAGCGGGCTGAAGCTAAAAGCCAATTAGAATTTTCAGAAAATACATTTTTCGAAAAAGAACATGAGCTCAATTTATGAAAGAAAAGCATGAACTGGAACTTGAGCTCATGAAGAAGAAAAAAACAGCACATGAAATGAAATTAATGGAACAAGAGAGAATAAAATCATTCCATTTTTCAAATTGGTTTTCACGAGGACGAAATACTTTGCGACGCCTCTGTCGATTTATACGATCTACCAGTTCTAACATCTCTTTATTATCTGAATCGATAAATCTTTCCATATTTTGAATAACACTATTCTTTTTCAAAATGTAAAACACTACTATATAATAATAAATTATCATCAATCGTATCGTATCACAACACAAAAGTGACATTAGGTGACTTGAACTCAAGCTTAAACCGTCAAATTTGATGGTTCAAGTTAAACCAGAGTTGGACTTCCGCGCAGGACTAAACTCGCATTGTACAACTCAAGTAAAACTTGAACTTAGGTTTTTCTTCGGTTTAAGCTGAACTCGCGCTTAAACTCGCAATGTACAATCGGGCCTTAGTGAACTATGTTTCTTTAATCTCTTTACTTTCCGATTTATATGGAATTTTCTGCATTTTTATACCTTTACATTAAGAATATTGCAATAATTATGAAGAATCTGATTATGGTCCGGGCTTGGTATAACATGGAGTGGCGAGCTTCATCAGGATGGCAAACAATACATTGAATAGTCTAGAAATGCGTTTCATCACGTCTAATATATCAGAGAGTGAACATATCCTCTACCTGTCAAGATTTCTGATATATTAGAATGCTTCCGTGATGTTGTATCATTTCCATGGCTTGATAACAAGAATATGTTATAACTTTTCCAAACTCTATCAAAAACCTTAATAACTTGAAAATTATTACAGATAGGTATAGGGAATGCTAATACAGTTAGATGCAGAATTCAATTCTGCTTCAAAATATTCATAACATTTGTATTTGAAAAAACCGAATTTTAATGATCTGAAATTGCACTAAAAGACAATTACATTTTGGACAACTTATAGCTAATACACTCATTCTAAGAACTGTAGCAGAAACGTCAAGATTTTTTCTATCCATGACCACAATTTCAGAATTTTCGCTATAAAGTGACAACAGTAATAATAATATTAAGCATCATGACGTAAATTCAACAACTTTTTAAACTTTGCAAAAAAGACTCACACTGTGTGTTTGTGTGTAGTACATACATATATGTATGTACACATCTGCATAGAAAGGATGTACAAAATCAATCGGGTTTACAACAGTATTTTTGTACCTTTTGTTGTGCAACTGTGCATAATTCTAACAAAACTAAACTCTGTTCTGACCGCAATGCGGATTAGAATTTAGAACATCTGATAATGTAAAGGAGGCATAGTAACAGCAGGAATATCAGGCAGCAACAGTGTTCTAATAATGCCGAGAATTACAGCTGACAGTTCCAAATTAACATAGTTCCAGAGAATGTTCTGAACTACCAATAATCGATTTGCCTTCGCTTCTGTCGTATTGTTTTGACGACACTTTCCCGGCTATTTTCGCAAGGAATTGAATTCGAAGAAAATTTACATGGATATTCGTCCTCTGTCCGTTAGAAGCGATTGTTTGTCTTCAGTTCACCTACGCCAAATACTTTATTGTCAATTCAATTGTTTTATCGACAACAAAAGGTTATTGGTTTTCCTATTTTCCTTCGTGATATTTTCTCGGTGAAGGTATAATAAAAATTTGCTCATCGTTTTGATATTCCAACTATAGACGAGTATAATGCATATGTAGATAATGAGGAAAACGAAGAAAGGATTTTCAGTAAAACTTTTATTACGTTTTAATATAACCTTCTTCTATCACAATATGTGTCCGACAAAACAGCAAAACTTTCCAATTCCTTTATAAAAAAATAAACCGTCACGGTTGCAACTTTTTAGCTAAAGGAGTTAAAGTAGAGAAATGTATTTGTTTACTAGTTTAAATATTTTCCTTACTTGGCCTCGAATTTCTTCAAATTCGAAATATCAATAAGATATTAATGAACCCAATGTTTATGCGACTTCGGTGAGCTATGGTAATTTAGAGTATTCCAAAGTAAGTCTGAAACTGCCTGCTTCGTTTGTTCTTCTCTCCGATTTCTCAATTTTTCTGTATGCTCAAAATTAACTATGGAATAATTTTGTTGTTGCATGCTAATGAACTGTTGGACGTTGCTGCGTGGAGATACATTACGAGGAAGTATGGAGTGCAGGCATGGCCAACCAATCCGAAGCCGTGTATAACATACAAAGAATTATCTCAAAAGAAACATGTTATTACTATCAAAACATTTTTGTTTTAATATCTAGCCGAACATTTTTCAGAAGAGTCCAAACATTTATGTTTTAAGAAACATAACGGTATAATGTCGTTTGTCAAATACACTAATACTGTACCTAGTTTGGTAGTCAACTATACATTACAAGTCACAATATCGTAACATTAATGCTGTATCTATTTATCAAATCATGATTATGAAAAGTACAATCACCGGTGAGCAAGATATATTAGTCATTTTCTTCACCAATTTTTCTAGACATAAATAGAAATGTAGTCTTCATTGAAATTTCTTCGATACAAATTCTGGTTGTTTGGTATATGATAAGAATCATATATTTGTTTGCTTCAATTGTGCATACACTTGATTGACTAATTAAAGATTTACTCGTGTTTTTGACCACAATACTTTTGGTACAGGATAATTTTACTGTCCACACTGCCAGAGTAGTGAGGAACTGGTTGCAGCACAAATACGACCTCGAAGTTCTTCCCTGGCCAGCTAAGTCCCCCGGTCTCAACCTCATCGAGAATTTATGAGCAGCGATGTGCAAGATGTGGGACCAGAGAGATGACCAATTCCGCGCAACCGGGAGAATCTCCATCAACATGTAACTGAGATTTGGGAAAGTTTTAGAGGAAGAGAAACTTGCTGAAATCCCATGGCGTCGATGCGTGGACGGTTACAGGAGATCATTGGTAACAATAGGTACTGGAAACGATATTAACTGTTATTATTGAGAACATGTATTTTGCATTAGAAATGAATTTTATTTTTTCAGTATCACTTTATTTCTTCATTTATTTTGGTAATACTCAATAATAGCAGTTAATATTGCTACTGCTATTATTAAGAATGTGTGTTGTGCATTAGGATGATTTTTATTTTCCTTTATTTTCATTTTTATGGTTCCCAATAATAACAGTTAATATTGTAACTATTATTGTTGGGGCCGTGTGTCGTGCATTAGGACGACTTCTATTTTCTTTTATTTTCATTTTGATAATTCCCAATAATATCAGTTAATATTGCAACTGTTATTGTTGGGACCGTGTGTTCTGCATTAGAATTTTTTTTTATTTTGGTAGATTTCCAAGGCTCGCGAGCAGTCACGCAGGCTCTCAATAGTAACGGACAAACGAATGGCGATATTTGCAATTATTTTTGAATATTTATATATATTCTTGTATATACTACTTCCTTTATTATTTTACTTTTAAAATCTTCTTTCATTTTGAGAATACTTCTTTATTTGTATTACCTAATTTAATTATTATCTCATTTTTCTTTTATAAATAATTGTTTTGACCTGTAGATTAGTATTATCTTTTCTTGTACTGAAAAAAATAAAGTGTTATATGCTTTCCACTTAATACCTCTTATATAGACAATATAATTAATTTTATAACTCATTTTAATAATAGACTTATTGTTATGTTTGACTTTATTAAAATCTATACGCATGTATATGTCATAAATTTATTTATAATTTAATTTCCTTTTGCAATAGTGATTTCTAGATTAGTTATAATTTATAACTAATCTTCTATACGTATACTTAGTTTATATATTTTCTGTTGCAGTTTTGAAGACATGTGTATTTATTTTATATTTTTTGCCGCATTCTACATTTGATAAGTATGTTGTGCCCACCATCTTATTCAATATTCTTTGATAGTGGGTAGCTGCTGTTCCTGTTTTTTAATATACACGTTACTACAACGAAAGCATTAGTTTCTATCTAAAACAATTTCTTAATTCATGTGATCCTATTTTCTAGTTAATTGTTGTATTTTCAATGCTTTTTTGACAAATAAACATTTCTAAAATTTTTCGTGTATTTGAGTTTATTAAAACATACATACACCTAGTAATTAAGTAAAATTATCAGCCAAGTATATTAAAATCAGTTAAGAATATATTATTAATTACTATAACTATCATAGTCTTTTCAACTACTGTAATATTTGCCTTTAAAACGAACATTCCGTCTAAGCTTTATGTGTGGATGAATTTTACGATTTTTGTATGATCAGCTAATTTTTTCTATGTTATCTATGTTGTATTATAAATTTCTAGTATAATTTAGATTTTATTAAATTAGTTTCATTCTCATTAGAAATATATGTTTAGTGCTATACTATATGTATAGTACAGTGCACACATAATCCGTTCCTTGCTAGCGAAGTAGAGAAAGTATACTTTCTGCTACTGCAACGAAGGACAATCGCATTTAACCTTGCTACGAAATGACCGTGTATCGATATCAATACAAACTAGTAGGGTTCTTAACAGCCGGGTCGATAGCTGCAGTGGTTAGGCGGCTGACTATCGTTGTGTCAGGACAATAGCAGTCGCGTTTCAATTATACAAATATTATTATATTATGAATTCAATTATATTCTGTGGAGAGACGGTGACATATTTTCAGGAGAGTTGAATTCCGGATCGACTTCCCAGCAGCGCAGGGAGCAAGGTGATTAACAGCGCAACATTGTAAAAGGCCATGCGATGCTGTCACAAAGCCATTTGAACACAACTAATACGCACAAAAACTACACCAAGAGAGTTGCCGTGATAGCCGGACAGGTAATACAGCTTACGGAGTCATTGCAACTAAGCACCCACCACACATAAAATAATGCTAATTTATTTAACTATGTAAAAAACCTTCTTTGGATTTTCTTACAACTAGTTTTCTGTGATATGAATTTTATCGATATGATCTAATTTGATTCTATTGATTATTGATATCTATTTCAATTGATGCCGTATGTTCATGTGAATCAAATATTATGTATTTGTAAGTTTGCCTAGTTATATTAATGAATACGTCGGTGTTCTATCTAGTTAGTTTGTTACTATTTTGATATTTATAAGAAGCCAATCACTTAAAAATCTTACTGAATTTTGTACTTTTCTATGTTAACGTTCTTATTGTATTAACATTTGCTTTTTTAATCTGTAGCTCTGATGAAGATTATATAATTATTCTAAAACCTCGGACAAAATTCAAAGAGCGAATCAATTTTTAGTGAAGCTATCTCAATCAATTTATATTACTTATTACCTACCTAAATTTAGTAGTTCTTCTTCTTCTTGCTTCTTCTTCTTCTTCTTTTTGCTATATACAAATATATGTATATATATATTCTTCCTTTAAGTATTCTATAAACTATCAGCACTTGATGTATTCAGAGAATGGAAACGAATCCCTCTTGTTTCATTGACTTAGATTTACGCGACAAGATAAATCGCTTTAGCATCGTAAATGTGACTTCAAGACTGTGAATTTATATAAATTTGTAGTACTAATGAATGTTCGCGTGATAATAAATGAAAGATTGTTCGTTGTTGCTATGTTGTTGATTTCCTTGAGTTAGAACGTGATTACTATTAATTACTTTTAATCAGTAGTGCCGCGAATGTCGGTGGAACAATATCTGGACTAAGAATTAAAATCACGGAAATGAACAGAATAATATTCAAGTTGAACTTCAACAAATAGACGCGTAATTATAGTATCTAACTGCTCATCAGGGAAAATCCCTTTTGGAGCGTCAACAAATGACCGTTAATTATAGGGGCATATAAATAGCTTGGAAGCTTGTAATTAAGGGCACCTCGAACTGAAAAAGTTATTAGGTATACATTTCAGAGGAAAAGGTATAGTACGATAAGGCAGGTAAAAATACTCTTGCTAGGATCAACGTGACGTCTCAATTTCGCCTGAAGCCAGTGGTTTGTTATCAGGCTCAGTTTGACATTGTTATTCTGGGAGTATTTATGTATTTTATTTACAAAACAAAAATAAATCTATACTGCTACGTTTAATCTATAGGTATTATAAATATTGAAAGGTCTTTATTACACCTCTTAGCATCCGTTTACTTTCTTGTTTTTTATCGTATTTTTGTTGTGTCGTAGTTTATTTCCAAAGAATCGTCCAAATAGTTGGTGGAAGTATTCGATGCTGTAATATATTGACGATTTGACTGCTGAATTTCTTGATATCTGTCTGAATCGCTATTTATGACAATGTTTTATAAATAAATGTAGCGCTTCTAACCGAAAAAGTACTGGTAGTAGAACAGTCCTTAACAAAGAAGTATGTGAAGATATCTGAATTTGCAAAACTACAAAATATTGTTAGCTGAAAATCGTCATGTTTACCACGAAACATAGTTACAATCTGTGAAAATTGATGTTTGGATTGCTGCATCGCAAAAGAGAATTATCGGGTCAATATTTTTTGACCAAATAAATTATTTTTTGTTTGATTGTAGCCTAGTAATACGTTAGCCGTAGTATTTATGCGGTTACTCGGTAACGTGAGAGACCGCTGGAGTCCATGGTTCAGTTCTCAGAGAGGACTGTGATATCTTTCTTGGAGAATTGTATCCTGATTTTTTTACCATTCGCTGTTAGGGCGAAGAGATTAACAGCGCAACATTATAAATTACGAGATAGTGCTGTAACAAGCCCATGGAACACATTTATATACATATAAATTACACAACACGAGTTGCACGATAGTCAGATAACCAATACAGCTTAAGAAGCTATACTGTAGCTATTACCCACCAGACAAAAAAAAGGAACTGCTGATTAATATGGAAATTGAAATACACTTACAGAAAAATTGCAGGATGATAAGATAGCGACAGGCTTATTTCAACACAACAAGGTCACTAGCTACCTTGTAAGACAGACTGTTGAACATCTGGAGTAATTTGAAGGTAATAAGTTTATCAGTATTAACAGACAGACACCACGATTTTCCCATCATACCTAATTAATTTTTTTTTTGTTATTTAAAGTAGTAAGCGGTACAAAAAAGTTGAATATAGTTTGTGTATAGCATTTGCATCAGCTTTATTATTGGCTCGATTGTTACTATTTTCTAAAGTAAATAATCTTTCATCCATAATTAAATAGTTTTTTACGAATTTGGTCCTGTGTATTACGTTACTGTGATTAGTTATTGATATATAAAGACCGCAAGTGTGGTTCGGTAGCAGGGGCGTAACTATATCCGCTTTACCGAAATAAAAATGGGCATTATTTAGAGAAACTTTATACTGAAATTAATGGAAACACAGACATAATGTATAACCTTACCTTATTAGCAAACAAACACGTTGAAGCATTTTCACGAACTTTCAACATTTTGAATGCGTTGCAACTGAATTATAGGGATGCGTACTTCCAATGCATGATCATGCAACAATACCGTACGATGACGCTCCCGATGTACTGCCGCTAGAACCGAACCAATTTTTGCGATCTTTATTGATATATTTATTTATTTATACTATATTTCACAAAATTCAAATCTTCAATTAAAGCTATAGTTGATTACATTATTTTCATTTTTGAGTCTGTCATTGTAGGTTAACAGTCTTCTAGTGCAGTGAAGAAGATAATGGAGTCTTCGGACAATGGAAACAGTTTTCCATGGCGACTTGAGGGTGGTGCGCAGCTGCCGCTCATTGATATTCTAATAGATCTTTGGCGTGCGCGTGCAACTTCGAAGCGCCGGTACTACGCTGTGAGTATAAAACGGATTTGCTTGTCAGATACATAGTTCGACATACAGATTAATTATTGCGGAAAATTCACTCTGACAATATATAGTATTATTGCTTAAAATACTTTTTTTCTTCTAGTTTTTTATTAGTGTGTTTTTTGTTATTGTGTTTGTTTATTTATAGTAGATCTATAAGTAAAAATAAAGTTACTATATTAAAAAAATGTGGCAACTGCCATAACTAAAATATGGAGGAAACAGGGATTGTAGTATAATTAAATTCTTATTATATTTTACTATAAAAATAATTTATATAAGGTAACAAAACTGATAACACCTCTCGATATAAATTATTGCTTATAGCTTCGTCGCCTAATAAATGTTCTTCATTAATTATTTATTGCTCTGTTTACGAGGTAAGGCGACTAAAAACGGGCTAGCGCTAATTTTAACTTGATGTTCTACAATAGTTCATGGAGTATCGTCCTTATTTTCTTGACGTAACAGATTGCCTCCTTAATCCGGCCTATGATTAATTGTTCTTATTATGTTTCCTCTCCCAGTATTTAACAACGCTATCCGTGAGGGGCATTGTCTTCTGTGGAGGAGGATGCTGACCTCGTCTTTGTTTACAAGATATTATGGCTTCAAAACTAATCAACGTTACATAGTTCAAAGGAAGCATTTCAATCTTGCTATTATGAAGTTAAATGTTACATTCAGTAATCTATAAATTGATTCCGAAAACAGGGCTAGATTCGACAATAGCGAAACTTTAAACGATGGATAACAGTTTTTGTAACAGAATGACTTCTTCGTTACTAGTAAAATTCTATTTATGATCATTTGTTTGATGATTCTATGATGATTGCAAAACAAAATATATTTTTTAAATATATATATATATATTAATATTTGTCGCCGTTATAAATGTCTGGGAGTGTTTTAAGCTGCACTTAAATTTTCAAATGGTTGCTGAAGAATATAAAGATAGTACAATAAAATGTTGCTAGACACCACTAAAGATTCAAAACAAAATAAATAACAGTGTGGAAAACGCAAATACGTTAGGCGGCTGCAAAATTTACATTATTCCAAGTTAATTGATTGTTAAATAAAGTTTATGCGCAAACGAAATATTAAGACTTTAATGCAAATAGTAAAGCGTAGATTAGTATTAGTTTAATTCTTGACTACTGCTTTAAATTATTACTTGGACAGGGTGCATAAGTTTTGAGCGAATATATGTTGTTAATTATATTACGTTGGCTATCATTCAATAAAAGCTCGTGTGTTGTATTTATTTACCACCACATGCAGGTGTGATGAAGTTGGATGCCTTTTTTGATAATCTTAGTAATATTTTTGACATGTTAAGGATATTTTCTTGATAGTTGAGGATTTCAATTTACCAAACTTCCGGTGGATACAAAATGGTGTTTATTTACAATAGTTTATCAATACAGTAATGTTGAAAATACATACTAATAATAGAATTTTAGACTTAGCAATTTCAAATATCTTGATCTGATTTAATTGCTTTTGATGAATCACTGGTAGCTGAGGACCAACACCATAAATCTATCACCTTTTTGTTACATCCTCCATTTAACGTTTCATGTTTCTCTTTAACACAATATGATTCTTGGCAATTTAAAAAAGCTATACTTATAATAAGAAATAATTTAATATCCACAATAAATTGGGGTGAGTTGCTGGGGGCTGATATTGATACTGCAGTAAATGTATTTTATAATGCATTGAATCGTATTGTTTGCTTGTATGTGCTCAGGACTAGAAAAAAGCTTCCACTTTTCTTCTTGGTACAGGCACTTTACAACAAAAGTATATATAATGAAAAACGCAGAGCTCATAATCGGTGGAAGCAATTGATTGACTATGAATCATTTTCCTTATTAAAGCGTTGTTTTAAGCTAGCAACTAGTCAAGATTATTCAAATTATTTTTTATCAGTCCAACAGAGCGTCTAAGTTTATAAGTTTATCTGAAATTAATGTAGACATCATAGTTCATACACTTGAGTTAATCAATGAATATAAGGATTCAGGTTCGAACGATATCCATCCTTACTTTGTTAAAGCTTGCTCCAAAGCTTTAAGTATTCCTCTATTTATTTTAGTTAATAAATGTCTCCACAGTGGGATCTTTCCTAATGTTTGGAAGCAGAAGTTAGTCACGCCGGTGCATATGGGTGGCTCAATAAATGATATTTATAATTACTGCTCTATTTAGAAGGAGCCTGTTTTTGGCAACATTTTCGAATGTATTATCAACTCGTTAATCAAAACTGAAATTATAATTAAGCCACAGCAACATTTAATCTTTGGAAATCGACCTACAGTAACAAATTTATTAGAATAGAGTAACTTTCTTTATACTACGGTTGATTCAACATCACAAGTAGATGTTGGTTTCACAGATTTTCAAAAAGCTTTTGATAAAATAAGCCGCAGTATACTGTGAAAACGTCGAAAAATGCCAATATAAAAAACCAAAGAAATGCCTATAATAGGCGCTCATGGTATATTGTTGGAATTCACCCTGCGGGCGAATGCAATGAAAATAGATCAAGCATTAGAAGCGGACCACGTGGTTTCGACCATCCGGGTTTCATCAGCGCTACTCCGAATGCAAGATACACGAATTATTATATGCTATTCACAAAATGTACACCTAATCCTTATACCATTTAAAAATTGTTCTGTGATATAAATATTACATTACATTTATTATGTCAGTGTAAGAATTTAAACTCATATTGTAAATGTATTATGGCATATTGCTTGAACGTTTTATTAACTAATTTTTATATAATTGTCGTTGTAGCATTTCCTATTGATGTAATATCTTCTTTTGAAGTAATAAAAATGTTACCAAATACTGAGAATAAATAAAATTGAGTTTTATTAAAACAGGCCGGCATTTCCGATAAGTTTAATTACAATAAAAATTTACTATACATATATGTATTCAAAAATAGATAAATTCTAGTAAACTATATTTCCAGTATACCTAAATGTAATCCACACAAAGTATGGTGTGTTGGATGCGATAGTAGAATATAGCGTATTTGATACCGTTATATAATATCAGTATTGGAAAATGTCGATATGATGAAATTTAATTGTTATTTGACACTAACATTTATTGAGTGAGAGTAGACAGCAACGCATATGCGACCGATAGTGATGCGAAAAACAGAATTTTAGATTTTTATATATTTAGACGTAAAAAAGTACGTATGGTTTTGCAAGTGGCACTATTATAAACTTTGAAACATGTTTTTCAAATAAAATATTGTTTATTACGTTAACCTCATAACCATCTTTGTGTTAGGTGATTGTTATGGTCTAGTCAAAATGTAAATTTAAAAATACAGAATTATTTTGGGACACACTACTTTCTTTCGTAAAATCAATCTTGAAGTAGAAAAAGTCCAAGCTAATGGACAACATAGCGGAAGTGTCCACATTTTTGCTCGTTAAATAATGTTCATCGCAGTCTAAAAATATTTTTGTATAGCAAAAATATCATTATCTACTAACCTTATGCAGAGTTAAAATATGTTTTTTGAATAGAGTGTATTTTGTGCCTGCGAGGTTAAAGAAATCTCTATGATTCGGACAAGATCGATGTATGGCAGTCTAAACAAATTACTTTATCACTACCGTAATTTAAATTCGGGAATTGTCCGATAAACTTATTTACACCGTTCACCCATAGTAGCTTTCGAGTGTAGGAGATCTTATACAAGATGTCTCGGACCGTAGCTCCTTTATCATACATTATATCGAAAAAAGTCTAAGAGCAAAATTGTCCATAATTACAATCACCATGTCTCTAAAATATTTGTGGTCATCAGTAGCGTGCCGTATTCCAGTGGCGTGTCAAACCCATGTTTTTTTTAAATGGAACAATATATATTTTGTAGCAGATTCGGAAAGCCCTTGAAGAGTACTTATTTTTTTTTATATAATGTCATATCACTAATTTTAGCCGTTTCGCTGTTATAACGGTTTCTCTTCGCAGTTAGCCCGTACTTCGAAATTGTTTTGACAGGGTCTAAATTGTACCGGCGTTTCGGTTTCGAATTTAGGGATAGACTAAGATCTCTTTTATCTACCCATAATTGTTTTTCAAGTGATTTATTTAAAGAAGATAATTTCTGATTGGGCTTTGCAAATTGTCATTTTATTCTAAAATATCAACAAAACAATATAAAAAAATTACTTTGGATAACTGAAATTCCAAGTTTTCCATTTGTAAAAAAAACCACCTTACTGGATCCCCACGACCAGTCCATGAATCTGGAAACCTTTCGTTAAGATATTTCCGTACGACACGACTATTATGTGCAGGAACTCTATCGTGTTGGAAAACTATCTGTCGGCAAGCAACTAAAGGGACATTTTCCAAAAGTTGAACCAAGTCGTCACAAAGGAATCTTAAATAATTGTTGCCATTCAGATTCCCGTCGAAGAATACTTCTGAAGAGTACGATGCACACAACGCATTGAAATGTCAGTGTTCCTACTAATTTCACGAATACTGATATGAGAATTTTCAACAGCAGCTTCCAAAACTTGCAACTCGTTTTCTACGGCCAAAACTGGCTTCGTTCTCACTCTCTTTGCTCGTTGAACAGTGCCAGTAGTTGTAAATCTATCCAACATCTTTTTAAACGCACGTGGATTTGGACACGTTCAGAGAGGATATCTCTCAGCATACACTCGTGACACCAAAAAACAATTTTTAAAACATTCTCCAAGAATAAACACCATGTCAACCATTTCGTGTTGAGTTCGAGGCATTTTCGCAACGTTTATCAGATAACAATGATGCTTCTCTCAGTTTATTGTTATTTTTTTGTTTGCCTTGACAATTGCACTTCTATTATCATGACAGCTGACTTTGAAAAATGACGTTTTTCGACAAATTGACCTAACAACTTGTTTTTCCTTTTTAATTTTGTTATGAAATGTGTTGTTCTTTTTACAAATGGAAAACTTGGAATTTCCGTTATCCAACGATGCAATTTTTTTATATAGTTTCCATCTGATGTTTTAGAATTAAATGACAATTTGCAATCTTCTTTCTATAAATTCCTTGAAAAAAAAATTATGGGTAGATACAAAAGGTCTTAGTCCATCCTTACATTTGAAACCGAAACGAAGGTATAATTTAGTCCCTGTCAAAAAAATTCGAAGTACGGTCTAACTGCGAAGAAGAACCGTTATAACAGCAAAACCGATAAAGTTAGGGTTATGACGTTATGTAAGAAAAAATAAGTACTCTTGGAGGGCTTTCCGAATGTGCCATAAAATATATATTGTTCTATTAAAAAAAAAACAGGTTTGACACGTCACTGAAATACGGCACGCCACTGATGACCAAAAATATTTTATGTCTATTTTTAAACTAAGAGGAGTAAATGGAAAAGCCACATTTACACTGTAAAAGCTACCAAAGCTATTCTGAATGTTTTTTTTTAATTATCGTATTTTATCAGTTTTTCTTTATTCATTGAGCTCAAAGGCAACATTTAATGTAGCGTTATGTCTCGCTTAATTTTGAATATAAGCTCTACATCAATAAAGTCACAACGTAATTAAACATTTATTAAAAATTATTTACATTAAACACAAAAATAACATGAATAAAGGATTTAAAGAAATCAAAGGGTCCTTTAACTACTTGTTACTTGCAAAAATTAAACTAAATAGTCTATTCTAAATCTGAACTGTCTGAGAAAGTATCACTGTCACTATCAGCACCAACAGAAATAATAAACGGTTCGATTAGATCATCTACGACGGCACCTAGTGTGGCCATTTTTATTTTTTCCTTAATTATATGCTCAACACTACTTTTCCAATTAACATTTTGAACATTTTGAACATTTTCGATAGTTTGCAATAACAGCCCCCTCACTTCTGTCAATTTAAATGTGATGTTCTTTGATGCCACTTCATTCTTTATTTTTGCCCATATCAACTCTATTGGATTGAGTTCACAATAATACGGTGGCAACCTTAATACAACTTTATTATTACGTTTTGCCATTTCATCAATCACATACAAATTATATTGTTCTTTATTTATTTTGATTAAGTTAAGAAGTTCAGCTCGTACCATCTCTTTTCTGAATTCAATCTGCTTATTTCGCAGCCACTCTTGCATATCTTTTTTTTAGATCCTGATGTAGCAATTTTCTCCATTTTACGGCTATGGTAAGACGCGTTGTCCATGACGATAACAGAGTTGTCAGGTAATTTTGATAACACATTATTAAACCATGTCTCAAAAACAGCTGCATTCATTTCTGCATGATAATCTCCTGTTTTCTTACCTTCGAAGAGCAATAACCCTCCATCAACAAAGCCTTGTTTGGATCCAATATGTAACACAATAAGCCTCCTCCCTTTTCCTGGCGGGCTTTTTAGTCCTGTAGATAGCCCTTCGATGAATATTTGACGCCGATCTCTTATACTGTTATCTATCCATACTTTTTCTTTTGTATGACCTTCATTAACCCACGTCTCATCTAAATGATAAATTGGTCTACCTTCTCTTCTAAATTCCTTCATTTTAAGTAAGTATTTTCTTCTTCATGTAATGATATCATCCCGTTCGATAAGAATACTTTTACGGTTTCTTTTCATGTACTTGAAGTTAATTTGCTTCATAAATTTGTACAATGACGAACGGGACATTTGTGGTAAATCTGGACGTTTCTTTATTTCCATCAAAATTTTGTCCAAAGTAGGTAATTCGTTTTTATAAAAGGAAGCATGCACTATTTGCCGCATAGACTGTTTAACTACTTCATCATATGTAGCAACATTACCAGGTCGTCCTCCATAGTGTTTAGATGCAGTAACTGTACCAGTCTCATTATACTCTTTTATGGTGCGATATACTGTTGATTGTGCAACGCCTAAAAGCAGAACATTATCAAATTGGTTACATTATTCAATCCATGAAAACTTACCCACGGTGTTACTAATTTTAGAAACAATAACAGTTTTTTTAAGATTCGGTTCATCAGTTCGCAGCTGTTTATACATATTTAAAACACATTGCTTTTCAGCAACAGATAAATGTCCTATATCTAAACATTTGCGTTTTTTCGGAGGTGAAAATGATGCTGAACTTGTTGCAACAGTATCCATATTCATATGAATATTAAATAATTATCGATAACTATAGAAGGGTATCTTAAAGGTTTCGCGAATTTTAAAAAGAACGGATTTATTTACGTTAATAAAACAATACAACTGAATAGAACAATGGGAACACCAAAGCAAACGAAATTTGACAAACGTTTGACATCGATAGGTCAACACGCAATTTTTGCACAATGTAATCCTACCTCTGAAGCAACCAGTCACGCGTAATAATTTTGGCGCGATTAATTTAAAACGCTCCTCTTACTTTAAAAATAGACAGTAGACATGGTAATTATAATTGTGGACAATTTTGCTCTTAGACTTTTTTCGATATAATGTGTGATAAAGGAGCTACGGTCCATCTTAGGTGCTACACCCTGTATGTATTTTTGTGCTTTTATTTTATTGAGTTTTGATTATTTTTGTATTGTATACATTTACACTACTACGATGGGGTCAACACCCGCGAGTGGAAGCTTGCTATATCAGATTTGTGTCAACAAATCAAATCTTGATGTAACAGAGGACTATAATCTAGACTGTTTATTGGGCAGGCGATGCTCTTAAAGAAGCGCGTGCATGTTACGTGTAAAATTCATGCATTATATTCTCATCGAAACCATCCCACACTTTTAATAAAAGGTAAATGTGGTAACATCAAATACACAGGCTGTGTTTTCTCGCATGTTTTCTCGACGTACTTGAAATTTTCGTTGTTTGTGCTTTCCGGTATCTTTGAATAACTACTATCAATTGTTACATATTCGAAACGCAGGTGAAATGCAGCGTTATAGTATCACAAATATTTTAGGTTACTACGAAGATTTTAAGACTCGATATCAAAAAAACTGCAACTATCAAGAATAATCAGAAAAAATTTCAAGATAGTCAGGTTGTTGGCTAACTATGTATTTAAAACAATAATTATTAGGAATTAATGAAGGTAATAAAAACATTATAAGATACTGTGGTCTTATTACAGAACTCACTGCAAATAATGTACGATACGACACAAATCTGCGCTGTAAAAGATGTAAAAATTGCTGTGTCAAGCTGAGTATCCACCAAGCAGTTAAGTGGAAGAACAGATACTGCAAACTGTAGCAATCTGAACTTCGCCTCATTTTCAGTTGTATTATTATGGGAATTTGTAATTTATGTTACCACAAAAATAAAAGACTGTTATTATTATTATTATTGTCGCAAAACTTTGTCGATCGGTTCATTTTTTTGTCGGTTTATGTTCGACTATGAATCGACTTCTATTTTGATTGTCAACCGACTACTGTGTTGTTTAGTCGAAAACATTGTTCGCATGAAATTCTTAAAGCTTCTACTATGAAAGATAATGTTTACGTTTATGTTGATATCGTCGTTTATAGAGTTTCGTAGCATAAGTTTGTTATAAGTAAAAAATCGGATACCCTGCTTTAAAAAGGTGTTGCTATAAGTTCCTTAAACAGTTTAAAAGATTATTTAAATTATGCCAGTACTACATCATTAGATTTTGAGTATCGTACTCTGCTAATAACATTTTGATAAAAACGTTCAATCAAGGTACTGAAAGTTATATCTACTTTACAACGTTTACAATTTGAATTACGAATATTGTGATAGAATCCTTGATAGTTTCCTTGCGTGTGAGTTTCCATAATATAATTAAAATCTTGCTTTCTTTGCAGTGAATATTTCTAAAAGGATCAAGTTATATATGATAATATGCGACATCATCTTCAGGAGTATCTGTCTTGAGGCGATTTGTATGGAAAACGAGAAGTTTGTAGATATGTAGCAATTGTATTATATTCATATACATACTATCAACGATAGAATCAACTATATATATCAACTATACGAATATAGCCGTTTTTCTGCTTTATATTAGGTCCTATACCGTGTAAATAACTTTAATATGATCTTATTCCATTAAATTTAATATTTGTCGCGGAATAACATAACTTGAAGCTTATGAGATGCTGATAGCTTTGTAGAATTTCTAAATAAACGGAGGAGGAGAAACTGTGTTTTGAAGGAACTCTTATAACTAAGGTTCTACTGAATCGACTTTTACATACTAAGTCTTTTTGGAAACAGTTCTGCTCTACCAATGTAATGCTTATCGATTATAACGAATCTAATAAGTGACGTGCATGCTAGAGGGCGCTCTTTAAATATTTCACAAATTTAGTTTTTCCTCAAAAATATTAAATGGAAAAATGCATTTTTCTGCACAAATTAAAAGGTAGACTAAATTAACAACAAATCAATGAAAACCGGCCATCGATATCTTTAACTTATCCGAAAAAACGTGTAAAGAACAAGAATTTTTCTATAAATATTAAATATTCTGCTTGGTCTTATTAGAACGGATTTTCCTTAGACTATTGTTAGTGAAAGCCTCTAATATTATTGTTACCGATACCGCTAGAGGGCGTTTAAAAAATTTAAATAGGTAATCTTTTTAAAAAGAATAGTGTATCTAATGTTATATTTATGCTCACACTATTACAGCAACAGAACTAGTAATATACTTGGTTTATAGTAGACCAAATATGAAGCAGGTTACAGGGATAATAGCCGAGCACTGCCACCTAGAGAGCACTTGTGTAGCTTGCGCTTTTTATGCAAGTCCAGTTGCTGAGGTTAACCGAACACGTATTATGTAATCTTCTAACGTTGAGAAACTGCTGCTTGCGGAGGCGAGGAGGGTATCCAAGAAAGAAGCACTTTGATTCTTGTATAAGACGAAAATTTGTGAGATTTTGTAAAGCAACGAAACACAATGAGTCTATGGCTGAGACTACTCCAGGAAGTAGCCAACACTATCCATAAAATGCTTACGAAAATGTATATGGTATTTGAAGGCGGAAAACCCTAAGATCAGAAGGTATGGATGTACTGTGTAGAACCACAAGATGATATTCCATATTCAGTGTTGGGAAAAGAATCTGTACCTTTTGACACATGCAACATCGTCCGAAGAATCATTGGTAACAATTGAAGCATTTTTCCGAATACCAACTAAAAGGGAGCCATCTTATCTTTTAGCAGACTGATAAACTATTTACAACACCAGAAAATATCTCTTAACTTCTAAAATTATAATAACAACAGTGCGCTCGAAAATGTCGTTGCCGGCTTATATAATCGTGTCTATCTCTGTTTATGGATGAGTTAAGGATTTGTATTACACGTTGTGTGATGATGAAGTACGGTTACAGGTGTCTAATCAACGTTATTTCGTAAATTGTTATTCACAATCATAAGATTCTAATGTGTATTTTTTGTCTGACACTTTAACTGATATGTAGTGAATTATATAAATAACAGTTAATGGAGTAAATTCACTTCTAACAGAGGCAATGTAGTTTGAAACTGTCGAAAAGAATTATAGCTCAAATAGTGTTTAAAAATTATTATGGTTAGCATTATCTGATGTTTTACTCTCCTACATTGCTTTTGCGGTAATTTTTCGGATTCTTATAGTCTTGTTACTAGTAAACTCATATCCAGCCTTATGTACGTAGTGTGCCTTGTTCAGTTTGTCTTCATCTTTTCATATAATTTATAAAATTCAGCAATTATTTCGTCTAAATAATTTTTGCATAATGCATATTAACAGAACAGAAAACTGAATTCGTTAATCCACAATCCGTGTCACCTGGCACATAAAATTATACATAGTAATAGCAACTAGTCGGCAGATTTCTTGCACCAGCATTTGATTTTTTATATTTTGACTTGTTACGGTATAAATTGTATTTTATTTTATGATCATGTCACGTGAGTACTTGAAAACATATGTGACAGAGCATGGCAATTTGGATTTATACGCATTGTTATTTTCGGCGCATACGATGTAAAATATCGATATTTTTATTTTGTCCGACATTTCTCTTCTGTTCTAGCCTCTTTAAGGTTGCTCCCGTTCCTATTTGTTTGAAAATTTATTGCTTACCCAGAACAATTTATATTCCTGTTGTTCCATTAAATCTTGTCCTATATTGGCATCGACTAAAGGCCGACTTTTCGATTTTTTTCGTCTTGCTTTATGCTCACTCTGGAGACGATTATAAGTTATTTCCTAACAACGCCAAAAAAGCTGTAGTTAATATAGTATTCCTCTCTTAAGAAAATGTATGTTGCAGGTACAATACAGACATGTAATGTATGTACAATCATTTACAATTTTGCACATAAGATACATACAAATACTGTACTTCATTTCTGTAGTATAATATGCCTAATACCTTTAGGGAAAATAGCCTCATAGGTAAAAATCTGAGGAGGAAGTGTCGATCTAGCTATCTAATTATATCGTCTGTCAGTCGCTGCCTAATTTTAATAGCATTTGTATTGATTCTTCAGAATTATGTACTATTGCATTAATCTGTTAAATATAATTGCTTCATACGCTTAAATTGTGTAAGAAACCTGAAAAAAAAAAGTTTTGGTAGGGTTGATCTTCGTACAAAATCTACTTCCAATAATATTTGTATGGATCAGTATCAGAGATAGGTACATGTTCGACACTCTTAAAAGCAACGACCTACACGAATTTAAAGGGAATTTTAGTAGCACTTTGGTGAAAATGCAGATGAGAAACTCGCCGATATCAGTCTTGTATAAGATAGAATAGGATAGCAATATCGGCGGAAGAATGCTTGTGTGTTATAATCAGATGGAATTGAATGCCATTCATTTATACCTTATTTTGTAAAATTCAAATAGATTGTCTGGAAATTATCGCTGTGTCTAGCGTGAGTAATTTAGTTTAGCCGACGTGTGGGCTTTCAATATTTTGTAAATACGCACGTATTTAATACAATAGAATGTGTATGTTTACTTAAGCAAAAAAAGGAGTAAAAGTGAATTTAAATATTTTGTATCAATTATAAATGTCTGCAACTAATAATTAAGGTATTGATGTTACATCGCATGAAAAGGATTTTCATTCTTTTGTTGTTTTTAATAAGTTTTCACATTAATTCAAGCCTGATGCGATAACTAAATGTAAATTTACTAGAAATGTTCGTCATGAAAGTCGTTATAAGACTTGTTTTCACTGCAAAATCATAAAAAAGATTGCCCGCATGCAGCTGGCTTATACGACAATGATACACTCTTTTGTATTCAAATGTCTACGTATTAAAAATGCTATATTTAAATAAAATGTATGGTATTGCTTGGCTTAACTTACAAACACATCTACTTTTGATTTTATCCTTAACATTTACAGGTTTAAGGAATACATATGATTTTTATGGACACATGACGAATTAAATACGGAGGATTTTTATATCGCCAGAAACAAAATAAAAACTTAAACACCAAGAAGATACTTGTGCCATGAATAGACCATTCATGCATACAGACGATATATTCTCTACACAATATTATCCCAATGAATAAATGTACTAGCTTGCATTTTACGCTCGGCTTACATTTATAACGGGTCCATCCATATTTCCACCACGGTTAAAGGTGTTGACTTTCTGGGTGTCTCCACTGTACATGTGGTAGATACGTCTTTCTATCGTAAAAGTCCTGCATTCATCAGTAAATAAATATAATATAATAGTAGATCTGAAATCATAACACCGAGTATTATATCTTCGTATATATTATCAGAATTATTTTATTATATTTTATTTATTACTTGATTTTTCTTTATTTCTCATTAATTCAACACGTTAATTATACATGTCATACTTTACACTGTAGTGGGGTGTTATAGGTTTGTTTACCTAATACTTTAACATTGGATAATACTTCGAAACAATAACTGCACACTTATAATAATATTAAGAAGCACCGTTTTGTCACTCATGGTATAATAACACATTATGTGGAAACAATTACTCTGCAATTTAAAAATATGTAGAGTATTCAAGCTTGAATGTTCGGAGGAATGTCGGTATGTTGTTACAAATTCTAAACTCACCAGTGGGTTCTTAAAACATAAGAGATTCAAAGTCGGCTAAATTGGGGTAATGCTGTGCATTTTGCAGCCGAACAATAATCCGTTTTAAAAATTACACGATTTGTGGTTTGTGAAAACGCTACAATTTTATTTTATTTTGAATCTATTATTGTTGGGATAAGACAAAAATACATACAACATATAAATTTATTGAGCTTTTTATGACAGTATTATCAACTTTCGCTTAAAACGTTTCGCCTTTTTTGATCATAATTAATTGATGTTTTTCTTATGGCCACCAAATTAGATTTTGACGTCCTTCTTGATGTTTCTCCAATTCAGATATCTAACATTTTAAACAAATTATCAAGAAAATTGTATTTTCGGAAATATTAAAAAACATATAAATCGCAGCAGAACTTTGTTATTGAGTAAGCACTAAAGAAATGCAATTCTGTCTTGATTAAAAAATTTCTGTATCCTACCGTATGCTGCAACTGTAAAATTTTTTAAAAAAATTCCAATATAAGCTAACCTATAACAATAAACATCGGTATCACCATATACCACAACTTTGATTAATAATTCGGGACACGTGTTTAAAAAACGCATGGGTTTTCATCATCAACCGAATACCGAATGAATAAATAAAATTAAAAAACCATCATTATAAACATCCCCCTACTTCTTGTATAAACAAGCAACGCGTGCGCACTCTACTTAACCGGACTAATCGTTAGCACATGTTGCAAAGGGACATCCTATCTCTTTAAATTCGTAAACAAAAACGACCTTCCAAGAATCGATGGTTCTCTATTCATGAGATTATTTTCGTGTTTATACATAAAAATACTCTCATAGGCGTCGAGTTCCCTTGGCTTATCAACGGCTTTTAATAACTTGACACTATCTGTTTCAATATGATGTCCCTTTTTAATTAAATGTTGCGCTACTGCGGGCTTTTCCTTTCTTCCGTATCGAAAGTGAGTTAGATGTTCTTTGTATCTAGTCTCTATTGATCGTTTTGTTTGCCCGATATAAATTTGATCACAATCTTTACATGCAATTTTATAAATTCCCGACTTCTGTCCCATCTCAGGTTTGTCTTGCGGGTTGCCTAAAAGATTTTTTAATGTACTAAGTATTGGTTTTATAACAAACATTTAAATTAAGCTGTTGAAAAACGCGGTTCAATCCTTTGGTTATAGGGTGGAACGGTAACTTAATGAATTTCTTTTCCCGGTTATTCGATGCGACTAAAGTAGTGGAATTTCTGACGTGATTCTTATATTGGGCTTTTTTAAGCGTGCATTCAACATCTGCAGAAGAGAAACCATTATAGACCGCTATTCTCATCATAAATTCTAATTCCTTCTGAAATTTCACTTTATTTAGCGGGAATTTAACCAATCTATTAATTAAAAAATTTATCGCGGACATGTTCTGTTGATCACAATGATTTGAATCTGCTAAAATGAATCTATTCGTATTTGTTTCTTTTCTGTAGATGTCAATTTCCAATCTATTATGTTCATTCCTAATAACTAGAGTATCCAAGAAAGGAAGTTTGTTGTTCACTTCTTTTTTTTTTTTTAGTGTGTGGTGGGTGCTTAGTTGCAGTGACTCCGTAAGCTGCTTGTCTGGCTACCACTGCAACTCTTGCGGTGTAGTTTAGTGTGTGTAAGTTGTGTTTAAGCGTGTTTTCTACTGTGAATTTAATGGTATTAAATCTGGAATTTAATTTGCTGAGGAATTCGTTGACACTCATTTTTGTAGTGTCGAACACCGCGAATTTGTCATCAACGTACCTAAGCCAGATTTTTGGAAAATATCTATTCTCTCTTTTCATGCTCGTTTCAAAACTACTCACGAACAAATTAGCAATGAAAGGGGATAACGGATTACCCATTGCAGTGCCTTCATTTTGTTCATAAAACTTCCCATTGACTTGAAACCGATTTTGAGACATGCACAACGAGGTTAACCTTTTGTATTCAGCTACTTTAATCTCATCTACGTTATTATATTTAAGAAAATCTACTACAAACTCCAACGTTTCTGGTATAGGTACGCTCGGAAAAAGTGAACTAACGTCAAATGAAATGAGAATTTCTCCTTGTTTAGTTCAATATTATTTATGTGTTCCACAAATTCAATTGAGTTTCCTACCGTTCCCACCAGTTTTCAGTATGTAAGGAGAATTTCTTATATTCATTAGATAGCCATTTGGATAAATGATATGTCGATGAATTCACTCTGATAAGCTAAACTAGTTGTCAAAAGTGTACAGAGTGATTTTATATGTTTGACGACAGTTTAAACTTCCCGCCGTGGATTATGGGGGGTTTGATAAGTTGAGAGTAGCAACGGTGCGTGGACGCTTCTATTAAAAATGTGATTATGTTAGTGTTTTAAAATGAAATGTTTGAATAAAATTGTATTTTTTAAATAGAACGCCATATGTCAATTATTATCAGCTTAGACAACCGGGATTGTAATGCCGATTTATGGTAATTTCGATAAAATAATATACTATATATAATAGGATTCAAGTAACAACAAAATAATTGAGAACGACTTATCAGAAAGATTGCTATCGATATAAATTGTTTTAGGTCTTCATTATATCACATTTCGCAAAACATCACACTTTCTTTAAATGGAACACACAAAGTATTTCGACGGGTACAGCACGGTAGAGGCTAAACGCTTCTGACCCACGTCGAGTTATTTTCTGACACTCTTTACTAATATTTTGCTCCTCAAGAGATCACTTTAATTTGTGACTTGTTTTCAGTTTATTTTTCTATTATCTATATACAGGGTTTTCAAACTTAAGTCGGCACTATTGCTAACTTTGTTATTATTGGAGCTACAAAGTTGGTTAAATAGGCAAACTAGTGTGGTTTTTTCAAGCAAATTACAATGGCATTAAAAAAAATAATCGACGTACTGGGTCACGTGATATTGTGAAAAACGTAATTTTTTTAAATGGGACACCCAGTATACAGTTCTCACGGTCGACAGAAAATTTAATTCTGAACAAAAACTTTCCTATGAACTTTTATCCTAAAGTCAATAATAACAGAGTTATTGATGATTGTTTTTACAGAAACTAAAAACAGTATTGTTTATTTTAAGTTATTTTATTAGTTTCGAAAATAAAAAAAAACAAGAAATTTTAAATTCAGAGCAGATGCTCAAAAACATCACCCTCTTGCTCCAAGCACTTTTGAACCCGCCTGTTAACGCTTCTAGTAGCCTTAGCAATGATTCTACCATCAATATTATTAATAGCATGGCTGATGCTTTGCTGGAGATCTTCAAGAGTATCATACCGTCTTTCATACACTGCACTTTTCACAAATCCCCAAAAGAAGAAATCCAAAGGTGTTATGTCCGGTGATCGGGGAGGCATACGAATGGCCCGTTAGTTGATAGATATCGGCCATCAAAAAGGTCAATAATAAGTTATGAATTTGGCGAACATTATGGGCAATTATATTTTTCACAATATCACGTGACCCAGTACGTCAATTATTTTTTTTTAAATGCCATTGTAATTTGCTTGAAAAACTACACTAGTTTGCCTATTTAACCAACTTTGTAGGTCCAATAATAACAAAGTTAGCAATAGTGCCGACTTAAGTTTGAAAACCCTGTATACAAATCGGGTGGGCTTGCATGGGCATCTTCCTTATTATTGAAGATATAGATTTGTTTAAATGGGCAATGTTTTGCAGTCTTATGCGCTGATCTAGAATCTAAAAATTCAAGATTTCCAACCATTCAGAAGTTATCTAAAAAAAAGCAAAAATCGCCATTTTCTTCTAAGTCGAATATCTCCGTAAGTATAAAAGTTACGAAAAAAAGTTTCATATAAAAAGCAATATGCTCAATACAAGCAATTCAAAATCAATGTCAAACAGAAATTCAAGATGGCGGCTTTCGAGATAACCATAACAACTTTCTTAAGTTAAATAGGCGTCATATTGGATTTTTATATTACTTACAAAGTTTTTTATTCTTTTTTCATCCATGTAACATAACCTATAATTAAATAATAAAATACTACTTTAATTAACAATTTTATATTTTAATCAAGTGGACTTGCATAAACCCAAACAAAATCAAATGAAATACAAAAAACAACAAATCTCAATTTTAATAATATAATTCATAACGTTTAATAATACTTCGGGTAATTTTCCGTAAGGTATTTCGATTAATACATACGCACGCCTTTAGCACTACATTGCTGATATTGCAGTTAAGTAGGCTAGGTAAACAGCTACCATGAAAAGTAAAACAATAGAATACCGTTTTGTGTCAGAAACAAGGTACTTGCGAAATATTATTTAAGTAATTAAAGCTGAAATATTACTTGTACTAGATTATAAAAAGTTTGGCGAATTATTCAATTGAAGAATCTTACGATATGTTTTGTACATTTATCAAGTGCCATAAAAATTCTCGTCTTGCCAGCCAAACTTATTAAACTAATTTACCGGATAGAAGGCAACCAAACGTTAAAACATTCAAACGACTAGACATGAATATGTAGCGATATGGAAGTTTGAAAAAGTCCATCAAAGTTAGGGAAAATAATTTAGTATTAGTACAAGATTATAACCGTAATGGTGAATTATTAAGATTGGCTTCTGTTGCGGCTAATCTAAGTATCTCAACTCGAGAAATAGAAGCCCACTGGTTAATGTATCCAAATCTACAGCATGAAGAATTAAAAAAAAGCACAAGTTTCGCTCTTATGCGTTACGTATTGCCCAAATTTTAGGACCACAAGATTATACTAACTAAATCTACCAAGGGTGTACTTTATAATAGTATTTGTTTTTTTAATAAGTTACCGTTAAGTATAAAATTAGAAAATAACTTTGTAACATTTAAGAGAGCGACATATTCTTATATCTGTAATATAGAACCGTATAATGTTGCTGAGTTTCTCAACTATATTTAATTAACAATCTTTGTGTTTATTGGATTGTAGGTATTCCTTGTTTCTTGTTTTGACGTTGTTTCTATTTGTGCATTATAGTAGAAATAAAGGCTATTATTATTATTATTATTATTATTATTATAACCACAGCCTAGCATTTTGTAGGTGGTTTGTCCGCAAAAATAGAGAAACAAATAATTTCACATGTTGAGTGTTATGGAGTATTTAATTGACATAATGAACACTATAACACTGTACATAAAACCCGCATGTTGTAGTTCCACGTCGAAATCAAGTTCGATTCGTTTTTAACGTATTTTGTGGTATAATGGGAAGCCATTTAATTGGACTTGTAATCTTCGACGGAACGTTGACTGCTCGGCGGTATTTAGAAATTATTGAAACAACAGTAGAATATTTCGTAGATGACTTACCTTTGGCAGATAGGATTGGGCTTTGGTACCAGCAAGATGGATGTCCGGCCCACAATTCCCGAAATGTAATAACTTATTTATCTATTTAAGAATAAGGTTATTGCTACCGACACCACTATTAGATGGCCAGCCAGATCAGCAGATTTATCATCTCTTGACGTTTTTGTGGGGTTTGTTAAAAAATAAGGTACACGGAAGCCATCATAATTATAATAATGTTGAAGAGCTGCGCGAAGTAGTGCTAAAAGCGTGCGCATGTATTAATGGAAATACGTTACGGAAAGTTAGTACCTATTATTAAACATTGCAAATTATGCATAGCATACAATGGTTACCATTTTGAAGGTTAAATATGAATTTTAAAATTGAGATTTGTTGTTTTTTGTATTTCATTTGATATTATTTGGGTTTATGCAAGTCTACTTGAGTAACATATGAAATTGTTAATTAAAGTAGTGTTTCGTTATTTAATTATAGGTTATGTTAGGTTGATGAAAGGAAAATAAAAAACTTTGTTTAGGGCGGGTTTATCAATGTGAGGATAAAAGTGTTAGTTAAGTAACTGACAGATATTGCTGACTGGCAATCCCACCCGATTTGGGACACGCTGTATATATATTACATTACTATGACGCAGTAATTATCAGGAAGCCCTCATAATAGAAACTCGAACGATGGAAGTCTTGTTCTGTATTGTTTGGTTATGGCTGATGTGTATGTATCTGCTGTATTGCTAGTAGGTAAGTCAATAAGCTACTAGAAAACAAACTTATTTCCGAGACGACACACGAGAAATAGTGCATACCGTATTTATCTTAAAAGAATGTAACAGAACAAATGGATTATTGAGAAATAATGATGGATATTGCAAATTAAATTAAGCCCTAGTATAATCTTTTAGCTGGAGCTAATCTTAAAGATAATAACTTTGGATTGAAATAGGCCTCTTAAATCAATTGATTATTTAAGACGTATGAAGAGGTATTCTGTGATATAGTTAAGCCAAATACTGAACATTATATGAGTAAGTTTTATTTAATAATTACGAAGACATTCAACTAAAATCTATAAATTTGACTATAAACATGCAACTTTCTTACCATACTTCATTTTAAATGTAGAAAAGTGTCATTCTATTAGGAAATAATAGTATGGCGAATTATACAATTGAAGAATCTTACGATATGTTTTGTACATTTATCAAGTGCCATAAAAATTCTCGTCTTGCCAGCCAAACTTATTTAACTAATTTTCAGGATAGAAGGCAACCAAACATTAAACATTCAAACGACTAGACATGAATATGCAGCGATATGGAAGTTTGAAAAAGTTCATCAAAACTAGGGAAAATAATTTAGTATTAGTACAAGATCGAAAGCGTAATGGTGAATGATTAAGATTGGCTTCTGTTGCGACTAATCTAAGTATTTCAACTCGAGAAATAGAGGCGCAGGTTAATGTATCCAAATCTACAGCATCAAGAATTTTAAAAAAGCACAAGTTTTGCCCTTATGCGTTACGTATTGCCCAAACTTTAGGATCACGAGATTACAACCACAGCCTAGCATTTTGTACGTGGTTTGTCCGCAAAAATAGAGAAACAAATAATTTCACATGTTGAGTGTTATGGACAGATGAATCTTGGTTCTCTAATTGCGGAGTATTTAATTGAGATAATGAACACTACTGGTCTACAGGAAATCCGCATGTTGTAGTTCCACGTCGAAATCAATATTTCGTAGATGACTTACCTTTGGCAGATAGGATTGGTCTTAGGTACGAACAAGATGGATGTCCACCCCACAATTCCCGAAATATAATAACTTATTTAAATGATCTATTTGAGAATAAGGTTATTGCTACCAACACCACTATTAGATGGCCAGCCAGATCAGCAGATTTATCACCTCTTGACTTTTTTTTGTGGAGTTTATTAAAAATTAGGTATAATGTTGAAGAGCTGCGCGAAGCAGTGCTAGAAGCGTGCGGAAGTATTAATAGATATACATACGTTACGGAAAGTTATCCGAAGTACCTATTATTAAACGTTGGGAATTATGCATAGCAAACAATTTTAAAATTGAGATTTGTTGTTTCTTGTATTTCATTTGATATTGTTTGGGTTTATGCAAGTCTACTTGATTAAAATATAAAATTGTTAATTAAAGTAGTATTTAGTTATTTAATTATAGGTTATGTTATATGGATAAAAGGAGAATAAAAAATTTTATTCAGTGGTATAAAAATCCAATATGGCGCCTATTTAACTTAAGAAAGTTGTTACGGATATCTCAGAAGCCGCCATCTCGAATTTCTGGTTGATATTGATTTTTAATTGTTTGTATCGAGCATATTGCTTTTTATAAGAAACTTTTTTTCGTAACTTTTATACTTTACGGAGATATTTCACTTAGAACAAAATGGCGATTTTTAGTTTTTTTGACATAACTTCTGACTAGTTCGGTATTTTGAAGTTTTTCAAACATATTCTAAATCAGCACATGAAACTGCAAAACACTGCCCATTTAAACTAATCTCTATCTTTAGTAATAAGGAAGATGCCCATGCAATTCCACCCGATTTGGGACATCCTGTATATATAGTACACTACTATGACGCAGTAATTATCAGGAAGCCCTCATATTAGAAAATCGAACGGTGGAAGTCTTCTGTATTGTTTGGTTATGGCTGATGTGTATGTATCTGCTGTATTGCTAGTAGGTAAGCCCATAAGCTACTAGAAAACAATCTTATTTTCGAGACGACACACTTGAAATAGTGCATACGGTATTTATCTTAAAAGAATGTAACAGTCCAAATGGGTTATTGAAAAATAATGACGTATGAAGAGGTATTCTGTGATATAGTTAAGGTTGCCAAATACTGAACATTATTTGAGTAAGTTTTATGTAATATTTACGAAGACATTCAACTAAAATCTACAAATTTGACGATAAACATGACATTTTCTTACCATACTTCATTTTAAATGTAGAAAAGTGTCATTCTATTAGGAAATAATAGTAAAGAACGACGAAATTATTCATGCCCTTCAACATAATAGCAAAGTTGGTTTCAAGAATACTTACTCCGAAATTATATTGCTAATAATTTCATTCAAAAAAAGTAACAATTATTACAAGAATGAAAATACTCCGAACTGATAGTTAAGGTATAATATTTGCATTTCTATAGCTGCAATAGGTGTAAGTTGAACCAAATCTTGCAGTTTTAGGTTTGTACAGTTACGTAACCTTCAACGAATTAAACAAATGCAAATTCTAAAAATAATACCAGAGGTTTGCTCTAATAGTGGATACTTCACCACTGCATCCAATATCAGAAATTTCTTAATCGTTATGGCATGAGATTAAACTGGTTCATAAACGTGCGAATCCCTTTATCTTAGCATCGCTGTCTATGCTATTATGGTCAAATTGTTCAATAAATTTGTCTCTGTTAATATGGAAATTATTTAAATATCGCGTAGTGACTGCTAATTTCCGCGGGACTTGCACATTCGAGGATATTTGTCTGGAAAAGTGCTTTCGTGTGAGAAATAAAGTGCAACGGCATATGTTGTAATGTATTGGTTTGGTACTAGAATTGGCGACTTTATCATATTGTTGTATAAAATGTTAACAGAAATAAAAACATAAATACATATCTGTAGCTATGTACGTATATTCAAAGAAAAAAAAATGGGACAATTACAATATCGATATGTATTGAAATTGTCCCATTTCTTTTTTCTTTGATACATATGTGTTTCTATAGAAACAGTATCCAAGAACGGCTCTTGAAAATAATATGTCGGGTAGAGATGTTAATAGAGATTAATAATTCTTACGTAAATGTTATTATATACAAAATTTAGCTAAATATATAAAATTTACGTTTGTATATAAACTGCATCAATTGATTCCACCGTATCCCATAATTAGGCAATTACCTTGGTAAGAACAAGTTGTTTATGCATTAGATTGTTAAACACAATGAAAAGATTGTCAAGCTTTATGGATACAATGCTTCATAAGCCTTTGTGTGTTTCTACAGTAAAGTGTTAGTACTAAAATAGTGTTCTCACAAAAAAGAGCTAATAAAGCTGACCGATGCACCTTAAGTCATAAAAAGTCTTGTTTATGGCCATTTATACTACTGTATTGTTGAACTTTTAACATGTATGTACCTACATGCACACAAACATTACGTTGAATAGCATCCATTTCCCATTTCCTCAAACTTCTGCATAAAATCGACATTTTTCGTTTACATGTACAAGAAGGTTTACATAAAACATAGCCCCGATATAATTAAACTTAAGTACACATTAGGTTGTTTCCAGTAATTTAATGGACTAACATCAATTGTGCTGGTATTAGTGATCATAGGAATTCATTTTCGATATTCGAATTTAATAAGGGTGATACTGCCAATAGTAATTTTATAAAATTAGAAGAAGTATATATAGGATATGTGAATAATGAAGTTATGCTGTTAATAATACACTGGACAACTGTCCAAACTTGATACAGGTGTTTAAAGAACTTTCCTAATACAAAGGGAATTTTCATATTCCTTAACTCACAAGGCAACAGCGGTAGGTGTCAATTGCCGCTTTCGATGAAATGCAGACCGAAAGAGTGCCTTAAAATAAGAAATACGTATTTTTTTTAGTGACCCAATCTCTCGATTTTGGGCCCCAGCCCCCTACGAAGTTTGGTCAATTTTTACGAATATTTCCGAAATTATAACAGATATTAAAATATTCTTTTAATAAAATTTGCAGCATCTTACATGGTCTAAAAGATTGTGCAACCTGTAGTTGTAAAACGCTAATGATGGACGGTGGGGTACCTAATACCTCCTATGTTTTACATCATTTTGTTTTTTTTTTCATCAAAAATAGATCGCGTTTGTGTAGAAAAATGATGCATTATAAATTTGAGAGGTAGTAATAAACAATTAATAATAATTTTTTATATATTACCTAGCAAGCTACCATTAAAAAATATTAATATATTGCTTATGTATCTGTTCCTGGCGCTAGTATTTAAATGGGGTTTCTTTCACTTACTTATTTCAAAGCGAACATCTCGAACATTTTTACACTTCTGAAATTATAGTGAGGTTTTAAAATGCCATTATGTATGCAATTACATATTGGTTGGATAAGAGCAAATTATTAATCTTCGTCGGAAATTGTTTCTGATGCATTAATATGTGTCAATAGAAATTCCCTTTTTTTCTAAGAGAATACAAAAAAAGTAATTTGACTGTATGATAGCAGAGCACATGGCAGCAAAATTATATACACTACCGGCCATTAAAGTTAGGACAATTACTAAAATTTAACAAATTGGAATGTTTTCACTATCAAATACTGTCGGTATTATTTTAAAAGATTCAAATTTTAAAGAATATTTAAGTATTTAAGACGAAAATCCTCATTATAATACATGAAATAGAAACAAATTTCAATTTATGTCAATAGCATGTAGAGAACTCATTAAGAAACGGTATTCAATGAATAACAGATTAGCAGGTTTACCATTAAGGAAACAAATGTAGGGGGCTGTAAAATTTTACCTGCGTATTTGCTATTATATTAGAAAGAAGTTCTTATCATATTCGCTGTGAACAGTGGTGAATCAGTTTGTTAATCAACCACTGACGATATGGACGTTCTATTAGTGTGTTTGTGTGTTTGTATTATTTAAAAGATGCCGAAAGGAAAGCCGATAACTCTGGCAAAGCGATCAGCTATCCTCACATTACACGAAGAAGGATATTCTGTACGTGTAATTGCGGAAAAATTACTAGTGAGCAAATCAACTGTACATTACACTATTCGTCGGTACCAAACAAGCGGTTCTTTAGAAGACTGTAATCGACCTGGTCGACCAAAAGTGACGACCCCTGCGGAAGATTGACTCCTTAAAGTGCTAAGCAAGCGAAACCGACGATTGACAGCGCCCGAAATCGCAGCAGAAATGAACAGGGCACGCGAGCGACCGATTTCTCTAACAACTACTAAACGTCGTTTAAGACAAGCCGGCCTTTACGGTCGCGTTGCGGTAAAAAAACCATTGTTACGTCGCGGAAATCGGCAAAAGCGTCTACAGTGAGCCAAACAATATAGACATTGGACGGCAGAAGATTGGAAAAATGTTCTTTGGACAGACGAATCCAAATTCGAAATTTTTGGACAGAAGCGTAGAGTTTTTGTAAGACGAACGAGAGCGGAAAGAATGTTGCGCGAATGTGTCGTTCCCACAGTTAAACACGGTGGTGGTTCTGTGGTGGTTTGGGGTTGTTTCAGCAGTGCAGGAACCGGAGATCTTGTAAAAATTGATGGTATTATGCGCAAAGAGAACTATAGACAAATATTGGAGGAAAACGCTGTGACATCCGGATTGCGTTTGATAGGAGACAACTTTGTGTTTGCACATGATAACGACCCAAAACATACAGCACGAATTTGCAAAGAGTATTTAACGTCTCAAGAAGAAACAAATGTTCTGCAAATCATGCCCTGGCCACCACAGAGTCCGGATTTGAACCCCATCGAATTACTGTGGGATGAACTTGATAGACGAATTCGAAATGTTTGTCCAACTTCAAAAAAACATCTGTGGGAGCTTCTTAAAATTGAGTGGAACAACACTCCCGGCGAAACTTTAACCAAATTGACAGAACGTATGCCGCGAGTGGGCCAGGGAGTTTTACGCGCCAAAGGAGGCTATTTTGACGAACAGAAGATATAGTATAGTTTTGTAATAAGAATGTTTTGTTTTATTTTTTTATGATATTTCTTTTTCTTATTTGTATATATTTGTAGTTCTAGCATTAAATTTTTAGTTTTGTTTTAATTACTATCATTTTTATTCATATTTTCAATAATTTACTTGCTGTCCTAACTTTAATGGCCGGTAGTGTATGTACAATACATACTTGTAAAAATTTAAATAATAAAATTATAAATATATTTGAAACGTATTATTATCATGTTTGTGTTCTATGTTTATACAAACGGTGTTAGCTTTACAATATATGCTGCATTATGCGAAATATAATAGTATTTACACGGTATGGTTCGAGGAACATGTCACTGTCTTGTTAGATTAATAGCGTATCGTAATGAAAGTAATCCTTGCGTTGGAAAAGCGTCATTACTAACGAGTTTCATGAAAGCATGTCAGTTGTACATTCTTAATGAACCATTACTCGTCTACACGATTACTTAAATTGTTATGTATTGATTGCACTAGGCACTATACGACAGTTACGCCATCTTAAATTAATAGCAGAAAATACACGTACGAACTTTGCTTGAAGTGAATCTGGATCGATTATAGGAGACACAAGGTGGTGGTGTTCTAGCAGAGTATTTTTTAGTTATAAATGAATTGTGTGTATTGACGTTACGAGAATGTCCTTTTACTGAAAGTATTTTCTAATAAACCTGTGTATAGCACATATGGATATTTGCGCCATTACGAATGCAAGAATGCTTTTTGTTTATTGTATAATAATACTATAAAAGCTGTAAATATACCGATTCATTCATGAATACTTGTTGCATAGCGACTATGTTAGTATCAGTTTCGAAAGCATTAAAATTGGGGCAGGCAGTAATGACTCTCAAAAGCGCATAATTTGAGGTGCTGATGCAGCAAGCTTATTTTACTTGATCCATAGAGAAATTCGTTTGAAATAGATTTATTGATGCATATATATTGGCTTAAGGCAATCAAAATGCTTCTAACAAAACCAGGTCTTGTGACTGTTGTGAAGATTTCTGAAGAGATTATTTGTTCATTTGAATCCGTTTGCGAACTGTTCTAAAAAATATTATGATATGGTAGTCCTATCTTCTGACGTCAGAAAGTAGTTTGCGTAAAAGATTTTTCTAACGTGGTTTACACTTCAAGTTGCTGTCAGCTTCTGATGCCCTCTACCCACATTTAGTTCCTGAGAAAGTTATTTACATTAGTGACAAAACGTCGAGTTTAGTAGAGTCTGTATTTTCCGTACTTTTATTTTATTCTTGTTTTGGTTGATTTTTGTATTGTATATATTTCTATGACGCGGTTAATACCTGGGAGCCCGCAGAGTAGAGACTCGGATTAGATATCACATAACTGCTTGCATACATAAAATAAATTGTTACAGCCTGTTATTAATGAACTTCATGATGACAAAGTGTCAGAAAGAGTTTTTCAGCAAAATAACGCACTGGTACACAACTCTCTTTTTGATGAAAGCCCACGGTTTGCTCCTGACGAAGCCACTTACGTTAGTGGTAAAATTTTGAGTTGGTATATTTTGTATTGTTGCGAATTTATTTTACTTTATTTGTATTTAATTTATTTTTGTACTGAATATAGGGAACATTTTTTATCCGTAAGCTGTCCGAACTAACAGTTTTCTCTCATCCACAACTAGTCACAAGATCTAAAATATATTGAAAATATTTGTAATGAAAACCGAACAAGCCATTCCTAGAAATTACAAAATATCTGTCATTTGTACCAAAATTAAAATCTAGATAAAAAAGGTAATACTGCATTAATAGTCCGATGAAAATAAACGGGTGAATAATGTCAACCCATTGGAACCAACATGTCTACTTATGTGCTTCATATTATTCCGCATATTATGTACAAAAATATAAGACAAGTTTTATTTTCTGTGCAGAATAACACATGAATAAGATTTTTCTGCCTAGAATAGACTAGCAAACTATATAACGCATCATATAAGCTTAAGTGTTAGTATAAATGCATCTGTTTAATCTAATATGCAAATGTAGTTTCATTATTTATTACGTTCAAAGTCATTTCAGCAGGCGAAGAAACTTACGTACCTACGTATGTTGTACGTGCAAATGTATACTTGAAATAATTTTTCATTTTAAGAGAGATTCATCAAATCTCTATAAATTCTCCGCTAATTTCATGCAGCACTTGAATCACTTAATGGATGTATAATTTATTATAGGTACGGGGTCTGTCATTTACCTGCCCTATTTCTTCAATTCAGCGAAGATATTACTGAAACAGCGCTGCACATATTACGTCGTTAATATCTTTCAATTAGAAATAAAACTGTCTGAAATTTAAGTGTATCAAATTCAGTACCAGAGTGAAACGTTTAACTGAAATGTAGTGAGGAAGTTATCGTCACTGGAGATGATAAATAAAATATGACAGTATACATGGAGTGCAAAAATGCAAATAACTTATTCAGGTAGCGAGGAGAGGTAAAATTCTGCCAACCGCTACCGTAAGGAGATAATTTTCAACGTTGCAATTTCTTGAATCTGTCATAATAAATTAGATTTATCTCGTCCACCACGTAAGATTTAAATAAGGATTTATATTCCTTTCGGTATAAGGTTTAAGCGTACTATCGTATGCCTCTTTGTGTGCGTGAGTGTGTAGATATATACGTTGCATAAATTTCTCACGTAAGCGTTTCTCTACCGGTGACACTCCATTTCTCGTATAATTTAGGTGAATTTCGCTCTAATATTTGACTTATTGTTTCAGATTCCTGTTTTTAAGGTCTGAATGTAGGACTAGGTAGAGGCGTAACTAATGTATGTGTTGAAAATAAATTAATCATCTAGGTATATTGTCTAAACTTCTGCATTAGTTTGTTACATAGATACTACTTATATATAAACCTGCACGAATTCCGTTTTATTTTGGTAGGATGCAAATTTTATATATATTTAATGATCTATTTGAAAAGTTACTATTGTTAGGTTTTTAGTGAAAACTATTATGGTATTCTGTTGATTGGACATTAACTTCATTACTATTTTTCCATGTTTTCTGAACAAAATAATTTAAACCTCATAATATTCCTTCAGTTACAAATGACCCTCTACTTGTCTGGCTATTTTGAAAACGCAACTAACTTTACACACAATATTTCAATATTCAATTGCATTTTTACCGAATATATTCGAAATAAAATAGATCAGAAAACTATAACAGTTGCGAGTACAATGTAAATGCAATTGTTTCGTAGTAGTGGCTAGGCATATTACTAGAATTGTATTATCAAGGTGTAAGCGGTTAATATTAAAATATGATTGCTAAATACATATATATATATATAATTATAGGAAAGAACTAGAAATTTCTTGATGTTTGTTAATATTTATTGTTACATACGTATCAATTGACACGTTCGGTTATGTCTGGAGGGATCTGGTACGGAGACCGTAAATGTGAACCTTCCGATGTCTAGGGAGGATAAAGAGAGTGGTCTAACTGTCAACAGGGAAGTGACCATTGATAAATCCTTGGACTGACAACAGTGAATTGTCCAATGCCTGAGAAGCAAATAACCTTATAAGCCGGTAACAGTGAATCATTCGACGCCCGACAGGAAAGAGTACGGAATAGGATTTTCTTACGTCGTGAAAGCAGTCTTTTATTTGTGTAGTGCTACATTTTTAATAAGTCAAATTTTGTTTCTAAACAAGGCACTTAAAAATAGCATTTTTATAAAGTATACATACATTGTTATAAACGAGTTTAATAAAAAAAGTGGCTGTATAAAAGCATAGCATTATGCTTAAAAATATAGCGAAAACCGCATTCAAATATGTATGTATATGGAATTTTGTAGTTTATTCACTACAAACCCTCTGCAAACGTTAAAATTCTTTGAACGAACTTCAGCCTTAAGAGGTTGCCTTTCGGCATTTGTCAGAGAATTTAGGAAATTACAGAAAACCAAATTCAGAGACAGGTGGAGTATATATACCACTAGCCCGACAGATGTGTAGACTTGTATAGACACTGTACGTAACGCTAATACTTTTTTTGTTTTATTCTTTATCATGAAAGGTTTTCATTTGTCTTCTAATATTTGATTTTAAATTTACTAAAATTGAAATATGGCGCAAAAATTTGTAGTTAATTAAATAATGCCTAATTAATTCTAGTACAATTTCTTTGGTATATGGTACTGTTGTGATTCCTTTATATAACCTTAAATGCAATTGCTTTCACGATTGAAGTTTTATTTTACCAGATAACATTATACAGTTTTATTCTAGAGGAGCTCTACATTCGCTATCATTTACCATACTGAAGTTAGAATGAGAATTCCAGCCAAAGCGCTATACCTCCTTCAGTGCGCGACAATGTTGCCAAATAAAGCGTACGGCCGGCGTGAGTTATGCTATTAATTACGTAATATCTCATAACGACTGGGATGATCGCAGTCGAATCAATTGTATCGTATTCATCAGCAACAAAGAACCAGCTCGTTCTAACTTAGTTTGGTACCAATCTCACTTCGGTATTGATTAGGAAGAGGCCGAATACGACCATTGTAGCAATCGCAATGAAATTTTGATGAAGGAAAGCTAACATATTGTTTGCAGAGCAGTCAATTGTAAAATGTTTTACTTTCTTAACTAAAGATGTATTTAAATCTCTCAGTTTTACTTTTCAGTACATAGAAAAAATTAAATAAATTGTGATATAAATCATTCCATATAAATGAAACATCTATAAAATTTAAAAATAAAAGCACGAGAAAAAATCACTACACAGAATTAATTTTATAGGTACACTCGCGACAATTTCTAATTCTTCGACCTAACGCTCAACGTAAAGCCTACATGCATAGCATGGATAGTAGACAGCTTATTACATTCATTGGCCGCCTCGCAATGTGTAAACACAAAAGTGTGATGTCTATGTGTATTTTAAAAATGCCTGAGCTGCATTTATAAATATGCAAAAAAGCATCTATTATTTGAGTAGGAAGAAATTTGTTTGATGTTTCAAGCTGGGAGAGGCAATTTAATGCTTTAATTTGTGTTAAAGGTTATGGCGGCAGCATCGTCAAATTCCCGAATTATATATTAAATTGGCGGTAAATTTAAATTGAAGGTTTAATAGATGTGTTGAATTTTTTAATTATCATGTAAAATATGTATGTCATGACTATTGCTTAACGCACGACGTTTAAGCAAAAGTCATGACATATTCTACATAATAAGATTCGTTACATACTCGTACATTATAACAAATAAAAATATTGATATAAACCGCAAACGTTATGTGAAGTAGTTAATTTTATTTAAGTAAGCATATCCATAAAGTAGAACAGAAAACACAACTTCTATTGTCCAAAAGCGTCATATATTTTATAAAGGGATGTGAATAAAGTAGCCAAGGAAATGATTCAAAGTACAGCATTGAAAAAAACCAATAAACTCTAACAAAATAACACTGAACTTCACAAAATTTTCAAATGTTCTAGACATACAACACCTAAATTCTTTTTTCGACGCCGACATAGAAGACATAGACCTTACACATTGCTTTTTGTAATAAGTCGTGTAATTTTTAATCCACTCGGCAGCATCTGTTTAGCATGTTGTTCTTCAATGGCCGTTGAGCATAACAATGAGAAAAGCGATAAACGATGCAAGTATACACACCACATCAAGGACAAAATCGTACTGAATTCAATGCAGTCGATGCAACGGAATGTGCTGACGGTGCTGACTAAAAACATGCTGAAAACTGCAGATATTACAGAATTCTTTTGGAGTCATATTGATCAACAGCGCGATTACGGTCTCTCCCGACTACTAACGCATCACGTGACTGAGACAATCACTAAAAATGAGACAAATAGTATGCATTTAAGACACCGGCCCATGGTTTCAAGTGTGTCGAATAAAATAATACTGTAGTCATATTAAATTGTTTTGAAAGGTAATTTCATTACTTTCTGCGGCGAACTTTTTTGTGGATCTGAACCAAAACCATGTTTATTATACAATAAATAACAATATCATTGCCGATTGCATCTATTTATTGTGCTCTTTGTGTAAACACAGACAGGTAGGCAAAAAAAACCATATTCGGTATTTCTGGAATCTTTATTTATGCGAATATAACACAAGATTATTGATAAGTATTGATAGACGAGCAGTCCAGATAAATGTCAAAAATATTCTTTCACGAATGATGAGTCATATTAGACATTGACGTATATAAAAGTAAGCAGACACCACAATAATATTCAGTTCTTTATACAGCATTAGGAACAGTTAAATGCTTACCGCACAATATGATGTCAACAGAAGATAGGATGTGGGCAATGACAATGTTGGAAAACGAATGGAGTCTACGTGCTGTAGCGCGTGAATTTGGTGTTAATCCCAACACAATTTTTTGCTTAAAAAGAAAATGGCAAATATCACATTCGGTTGCAAACGAACCACAAACTTCAAAATAAAGAATATCCACTGCTTATCAAGATACCATGTTAAGGCAGTTTTATGCAGAGCATGTATTCATAAGTTGCAAGGAAGCCATTGCCGCTATCGCCTTTCCCGGTTCAGTAACGACGGCAAAAAAGTTGAGGGCAAGTGGGCTCAAAAGCTATCGTGCTGCTATTAAAATGGAGCTTTCCGAGCGCAATCGTCAAGACAGAATATATTTCGCACTATATTATCAGAATATGCCCATAGATTTTTGGAAAACGGTAAACTTCAGCAACAAGTCGACGTTTCAAAGGACTCCAAACTGTTATAAATACGAATTTTTTGTTCCTAAATGTTTGCAACCATCATGTATGCGATATATACAAATGTCAGTTTTAGTTGTTTTTCTTATAAGACTAATAAAGTCAGTGTTATAGTTTCTCCTGATGTTTTTATAGTCAACCTCATAAACCAACACCCATACGCGCCTAGTTACCCTTCCCCGTAACTTTAGGCTTTGCACCACAATATGTTCATCCTAGAAATAGAAGTGGACGGCTTTCTGTAGCAGTGCGGGGTTGGATGTCATACGTAGGACCTGGTACTATTTGGGATATTAGTAGACATTTAACAGCGTTTGAATATAGAGATATTTTGGAGAATATTATGTTGCCATCGGTACCATCTCTTTATGATCAGTCTACATTCCAACATCACAACTCACCCATTCGTATGGCTAATGTTGTCCAACAGTGGGTTACAGACAATAATTTGAGATTATTAAATTGCTCTGAAAAACTTAATGAAAGGAGTAATCTTTCTCAAAGAAAATAAGTTCACTTTAAACCAAAGCCTTTATTTACCAAACGGAAATTCTTTGCTAAAAATACGCATTTACTTTGAAGAAAATGGTACATCTAGACTGCGTAGAAAATATTTTCTTACAGCAATCCGAGCTTCCCCACTAAATTTCTCTTTGTGAGCTGTACAGTAATAACGTTTCTTCTACAATCTTTATAAAGTTTATATAAAACCTTCACATTACTAGAAGGCGACCCGTCATCGCGAATGTGCTTAGAAAACGAATAGCTTTTTCTTATAATTTCAAAACAACGTCTACCTTTTGTAAAAGTTGACACAATGCAAAACAAAACGTGTGTAGGTGTGCTACTGACAGTGGTTTCCTTTCGTAGAAAGCCTAACGCCAGCGGCGCTATTTTATATCCGCTCAGTGCAAGAGAGAGAGAGATAGGATACAGTGTCTACAACAGACGGGCAAGCACCTTCTCTCTTACCCATACTAGATTGATATAAAATACCACATTGCACACAATCACAGGCATGCACGAAAATGCAATATATGAACTAGACACTATAAATTTTTCAATTTGACACAGAAAAAATAAAATATAACAATTTTTATTTTTCAATACAAGCTCTCCTAATTGTAATACATTTCGTACAGCGATGGATGAATAATACTACACCCTTGTAATAATAATCTACAATGTTTATATCAAAATGTTGTCCTTAAGACCACGTTCTCTTAGGTCTTTTCTTTAAAATTAAAAAATAAAAATAATTACTAAGACCATGTTCGGTGGATATTTCAATTCTTGCAACCGCGTTTGCGGATGGAAATAACTGGATCATGGGCATACATATGGTCATGTAGTCATATAACACCGAAAACATATGGCAACGAAAAGCAGAAACAAGACAAATGGTCACTAATACAAAAATTATGCTGATACATTGTAGTAAAATACACGTTCTGTTCATTTTGATCACGATTAAAATATTAAACAATATTACTCTTTATCGTTCCCAGTAATTTTAGTGTTTAAAAGCAAACAATAATTTATCATGGCGGCTATTCTTACAGGTCAGTTTCAATATATAATTTTTTTTTCTGTTTAATACAAATATCTAACAAAAGTATAAAGGAAAAAAAAGATACCCTTTTGTTTGAATAGAAGAAGGTCTTAAAATATTCTTAGATCTCTTGCCTTTACAATCACATCCATTTCAAAGTCCATAGATGTACGGAATGTTATCTTTTCCTCAATAGAAACTAGAGAGATTGTAGCCTACGTGCATATATTTGATCTAGTTAATCTAATTAAATCAAAAAGATCATGACATTTGAAAGAAAAAGTTATTAATGTTTCATTGTTTTCAAATAAACTTCTCAACTCTCAAACTCGATAGAAAACCACTGGAAAAAACAACAAAAGCTTTTTAAAATAAAATAAATATTGATTCGAACAAGACTTACCTTTTGTAAACATAAAAACCACGATAACCAACTGTTACTACACCTACAGGACCCACACAAAATTTGGAGATATTTGAATCAGCAGGTACCATAATGAAAAGAAGACGCACGAAGAGATTATCGGTAAGTTATAGTCCTGGAGAACTTGCTTTCGGTGCTTATACCCTTTTACTGTCTATAGACATAAGAAGTGTCGATATTTTTGGGGAACACAATACAGGAAAGATTGGCAGAAAAGAACATATAGAAGATCCTCTCAATATTCTTTTTATTTCCTGTGATATGATTAGAACAAATATAAGACCCGTACTAAACGAGAATTAAGTAAACTGCACAAGGAAGTAATCAACCATCTAGATACACGAGAAATACGCCAGCAAAATGTAGCTTACCATAGTTCTGGAGAAGTTTGTGATAATTCATACGATTCTACATCAATAAGTACTTCAAGACACAATGACATATATATATAGATAATAGTATAATTTTTAAAGCCTTTTTTGTAGCTGTTATATAAAGAATTATAGTTCCATGCATATATAAACGCATATACATACACACACATTGCATATGCACAACGCATATGCAATGGTGCCACAACTCAGCATCGATGTAAAGGACGCCGTGAGAGAGTGGTTAGGATTTATGTCAGTCATATGTCAGCCTCGATTCATTCGTATTTAAATAATTCAACTTATAATTTGTTTTGCAAACTTCTTTAAGATTTCTATTTATACAAACAGAAATATTTTGTACTTATCGCAATGTAATACGAAATACATATGTAAGTCATCATAAACGCTCTATAAACGTTTAATGTGATTAGCTGCATTTCTTTTTTCTGTTACGAGTTTAATGACCGTTAGACAGTCAATTTCTGTTAGTTAAGACATTTTTATGCTCTAGTTATGTTGTTTAGCTGGCTACTGGGAAGTAGGTACATATTTGTCTTCGAGACATAGTACATATGTATGTATGTATATTTAGTAGGCCATTTACATGCGCAACAAAGTGTTAACAAATTTCGCTGGATGTCTATCAAGTGTGGAGGACTCATCGCGTCTACCTCATCGCATACCAATACCAGTTTTCATAATATTTGGGTTGCGGCTTGGACAAATGTCTAGTAGTAGTAAATATCTCAATAAATCTAAAGCATATAAGTTGATGTATGTAAGAAATCAAATAAAGGTTTTTTGTATCTAAAAATCATTACTTACTATATAGTAGAACGGTATGTAAAACTGTGTAGTCTAAAGAAATGTTTGCTTCGGACATAGTGAGTTTTAAACACGTCTTACTACTTGAAAAGGGGTGAAATAATTAGAATTAGAGAGCAGTTGAATATTCAAATTGTCTTTTCAATAAATAAGGACTACCTGTACTTTATTGTCATATTATGTAGGTTGAAAATGAAAATGACACACCCTTTTTATTGAGCTATTGACTTTCGCTTATGATCAGAAGTAGTACAAAAATCGTTGAATATCTTTTAAAGTAAAAAATCGTGAAAATTATGATCCAACTTACATATAAAAATAAAATTTAGTAACTATCCTGCTGTTCTCTATGTTAATTAGAAGTATACAGTAATCCGTAATCTCTATTTCAGTCCCTATGAAGTAACAGAAGAAGGGTGTGCGTGTAAAAATGCACCGTTATCTCACGAGTAAACGTTTAAGAAGTTTCCATATTGGTGCCATTCACATTTTAGACGAATCGTATATGCAAGATATTAGAGAAATATAATAACAATATAAAATATAATGTACGTGTTCAGACACGTATATGTTCTGTTAAGATTTATCATTGCAACTATAGAGTATTTATAACAATTCCTATTAATTATTTTAACGCCATGTATTAATAATACACTGCATACATTCCTACGAAGGACACATTTACAAAGTTTATATCTGTTATTTGATGAATAATTTATTGTTCAGTTCGTTTACTAACTTGACGTGTACGATCGATTAGTCACCAATTTAGTAATTTTTCTAAAATTTTTAAATAGATAAAATAAATGCATACTGCACATATAGAAATAGTTACATGAAGTACTTCTTTGAACATAATATAATAAATTCCATATTGCTCTATCGTGGACAGACATTACAATCCCAATCTAAACGTTTGATCAGCACCTATCGATAACAGAAGAAGATAAAGTTGTATGTTTCATGTGTATTCAGTGATAGCACATTTTTGTAAATAAACATCAAAGTTGTTTAAACTGTGAAGCAGTATACTTCTATTATATACAAATTTGATTATGTTCAACTCAATCAGAACTATTTGTTTGTTTTATTAATATATATTACTACTATTGTATTATTACGCAGGCTAATGCAATCAGAAAGTGTAGAAAGTCGCTTATTGTTGATATTCGTACTAATTATTGAATGTAGTAGGAATTTTAAATTATGTAATTTACTACCTATATATGTTAAAATGTAATCAAAGTTGTAATTTTACAATTATCTCTTGTATTGCATGTTTTATATTAATTAACAAAAAGCGTAAATCACTGTACAAAACAGGAAGCGAAACTGCTGCTGTGGGAATAACTACCAGTTTACTTTCGTCAAATCTCTGGTTCAATTTAGTACAGTTGGCTAGTTTCCGACGGCGATAGTACCCGCAAAAGCTTGCACGAGTTTACAAAAAACTAAGATCAATAATGGGAATTACAGACTGTCGACTCACTAGCGATAATTGGTCGAAGGAGGCTTCGGTTTTACGAACATTTACACCACAGTGTGGGACATATGTGATTACCAATATCGAATGTATATGTATGTATATATAGCAAGAAAAGCGTTATTTCTTGAGAGAGAAGGAAATGAAAGTGTCAATACGATTCAGACAATATTTCCTATGAGATTTTCGTATATGTCGTTCTATTACTGCAATAGTATATTTCAGTTTCAACTAAACGTGATGTACTTAGTGGAAAAATGTCACTTCGAAGAACTAGGATATTGAGCGTAAGGTATATTGTTGAAATAAACAAAATCTCCGCTACTATCTCTCTTTATATTTTTGTATATGTGTTTCAATTATCAAGTTGATTGGAAACTAACAATGAAATTCTGTAAATAATATATTTATGCTTACACAATGCCAGCGGAGTCTATGATACCGACAACTCTGTGAACTACCTAACAACATGCAGTTTCAATGTGATTATTTAACTATATTTCGTAATTTTACTTAGATTTTACATGAAGTGCTCTAACTTTAGTCATCCTTTTTGTGGTAGTGGTGCAGCTCCAGCGACCCTCTAAGCCGTATTTCTGGTCAAGACTACCTCTGCACTTGCTGTGAAATTTGTCTGTTCAAATATGTTTCCATTGCTACGTTGCAATATTACTTTGCCGTAAATAATATTGGGTTCCTAATTGTATCCCAAGAGGGAATCGTAGCGCTACCGAAACACCGATATACCAACACGTGCCACAATCGGCTCACGTAGTAAGTTGCTGCTTCGTCTGGTTAATGATTTATACTTCTGCGACTATAAAATTGTTTTTTTTTATTTATTCCAAACACCTTATTTTATCGTAAGTTAAAAGCTCAATTCAAGATATTTTGAATAGCTATTTTGTTCAGAACATTTAAGGATCAAATGCGCTAATGTTTACGGATTACTAGTAGATATTCATTTTATTGGTCGTATCTGTGCTGCCTTGATTGTTGAATGCAAGTCAAACTGCTGCTACTACTATAAGATCCGAGTTTCCAGATTTATCTAGGGTGCGACTTGGTTAAACAAAAACAACTAAATTAGACACAACATTCTGCAAAAACGTTTTAATAAGGAAATGCTGAGATTTGCAAACGCAGGTACTAGCAATTCTATTTAGAGAAAAACTATTGTTGGTTCTTTTCTACCATAGATTTCTTTTGGAGGATTTATGGGAAGTTATCGACCTATATGGAACAATGAAAACACCACTTTCAACGCATGAACAACATAGCGGAGAATAAAAGCCGAGTTAATATGACGTTTTCTTTATATTCTATTATAAGAAAAATCCGTTGCTGTTGAAAGATCCGCGTTTCAATTTAGTTTCAATTTCTGTGCTGGCTTTGTCGTAAGTTCAAACTTAATGAACTGTCCAGAGTCTTCTTAATTCTTTGCAGTCGCCGTAAACTCAATTATTATTTATCTCTTCTTATAAATATATGTATCTTTTACTCGTTTCTATTTTAGACGCCTTAATTTTTGTTGTCATGTCCTTTACAAAAATAAAACAAAGCTGTTTGGCAATCGACTAAAATAACTAGATCAAGAAAATTGAAAAAACTTGATTAACTAATTAATATATAGAATTTTTGGAATGATATATTACACATAAAACATGAATTATACAATTTTATCGGCTTTCCCCAATTTAGAATTATTGTTTTCTACCTAGTAGGGATAAAACATTTTATGTTAGTTGCAATATTAGATGTTATGTACAACGATTAAATATGCATGTGTGTGGTGTTTTATAAATTAAAGAGTGCGTATGATTCCATTAAATTTGATGATAATAATAAATTAAAATATACTTTTATTATAATATCAAAAATTATGTTTTACTAAATTCTTCATGTTGTGTCTGTTAGTAATGGAAACTAACGCTTTTCGAGACTTCTAATTACTGTCAGCGAACATAGAAAAAAATAAAAAATAAAATAGACTTTTAAAGTTTCGATTCCTAACAAGATGGAGAAGCGCTATAGTCTCTGTCTGGTTTAGTATCGCTTGACAAAATCAATACTTTGATAAAGGAAGTAAAGAAAAAATTGCGTTGTGAACGAAAGAAAAATATACTGATTAATTTGTCAAATTTAGATTCACTGGAACAGGTTTATTTATAGTAGTCTCCTATTTCTACTTATGCAGTTCTACTGATAGTATCTCGAATTTTTCCAAGCTTTTGACATTCGGTGAGGTAGTACGTACATATTAAATCGATAAATATTGAAAAGGAACAAACATAGATTAATACTTAAGCAACTGTCGCACTAATTACTATGCAATTGATTATTACGGTGGTACATTATGTAAAAGTGTATTTATTCTAAATAATGTCTTGTTTATCGAATTGTGTAAAAATTTTAAAAGAACCAGAAACAGAAATGGACAATGTCTATTCGATTCGTGCACATAAACATGTTTTAGTGCTTTATCAATTAAGTATAACAAAGGCGTGCATTTTATGTAGGAAAACGATATTGTATTGTAGATAGTACCTACTTTTGCGTAGAAAGAAATGACAAAACAAAAGCGAATTTTATGGCATGTCACTACCTGCCTAAATGTTAATCCGTATTATCATTAAATTAGAGTGTGACATATAACTTGAACTAGACTATAAGCAAAAATGTGAGGAAAAATACCTATTGAAAATTATAACAGTTTTATTTTTCTATTTGTTGTCGGTGCAGTTGTAATAGCATTCGACTTGGTTGTCAAGACTATTGGCACTACTTGGTGTGTCTCATGGCTTTGTTCCTACCGTAAGTAATGTAGAGCCGTTAGTTCTATCTTAACAGCGAATTGTAGCTCGAAACTGTATCGACCGCTGAAGACGAGCGCCACAAATCGTTTCCGACTAGGTTCAGATACGGTTCGGATACACGTAGTAACCTTTCACGCCTCTAAACAGTCGATTTTACCGCTTGAGCTATCGAGCAGTTGAAATTATTACAAGTGACGTCAAATGTGAAATGATTTCTTGAATGATACACACAATGTACTACACAAGATACTGAAATAATGATGGTGATTGATTCTGGCTGTCAGAAAAGTTGGAACCACGTGTATATGCAGATATATGTTATATAAAATCGAGAGAGAGAGAGAGAGAGAGAGAGAGAGAGAGAGAGAGAGAATTTCAAGTTGAACGTAATTTGTGATAAGAATAGCATCACTGAATTTTTAAAACTGTGTGAGTGTTTACTTTGTTAAAAATTCTGAACATGCTCATAATTTCAGAACGTGGAATATACAATTTATACGCTTAAATATTTTAGTGCTCCCTAATTGCTCGGAATAAAACACGAAAAAGGGCAAGGACTGGAAACGATATAGTCGAGTACTTTATCCTTGTCATGCTTCTTACTTTCTCAGAATGGAATTTCTTCGTAATTGTAATGCCAGCATGAACAAATGTACATCTTTATTAAATTCTATATTTATAGCAAGTTCTATTTGGGTAGGTAGACAGCGCGCTTATCTCGAGTGTCGGCGAAAAATAACTCATCTGAGGTATTCAATAAAATATTTAAAGTAAATACTTAATTTTGGCACTGCATTACTATCAGCTGTTTTATTTTAAATAAAATATCTTCTTATTAAGATTTAGTAATTAGTCTTCATTAATCTTCTTGAATTTTTATAATACTTAGAAATAGTACCTACATTGCAGCAATTCGAGTATTGTTTGAAATGTTGCCAATCTAGTGATGTCTTTCCTCTTGTGGAGAACTATGAAATGTAGACGGGTTTATGCGAGTTTCATAATACTATGAAAACGTTAATAACACGTAGTGTAGGTAGCTAGGTACCTTATGATATGTCATCTTTACGCACCTGTTTATTAATCTTTAAAATAAGTAATAGGTTTTACTGTTCTGTTTCTGATATCAATTACGTATCTTAGAAGTGTGCTCTTTTCTATTGTTGCTTCAACAAGCCATAATGTGGATACAGTGCTAACAAAATTTATATAAATTCATGTTGTAGCATTTGGTTCATCTATGTGGTATCTAATGCCACTATATTAATCAGAGCGTTGTCACAGATTTTCTGCACTCTTTAATCGCAACTCCTCACGCAGTTTTCTTCCGATGTTTCGTCAATAATTTCTGCAGCTTTGTAAATATATACATGTTCACTTCATTAATACGGGATCAGTTTGTTATGAAATATATGACAGTCTACTTACGTTTCACTCGAGTAAAATTCCCTTATGGCATGGCTTAGTTTCAAGCAAATATTTCGATCGGACATATCATGATGTAAAAACATGGTTATATATACATTCATTCAGAATCCGAAAGATTAAGACTGTGAATGTGTGCGCTGTTCTAATGATCACTACTTTATGTATATCTTTAAAAAAATTACACCGCGATTTGTTCAGTGTCTCCACATTTATGTAGAGTTAGCGCTACTTTTTGATAAGGACCTATTTAGCGCGCCACATTGTAATATAGATAATTTACGTCACTTCGTCAGTCTTGCAGGTGTAGTACTGGTTTTATAATTGTTGCTGTTAGTGCAAAAAAGGTATAAGTGAAGAAATGAGCGAGAGAGGAATAACCGACATTCTGAAATGTGTACCTTAAATGAAGTACCTTAAGTGAAAAGGATACAAGTAGGTATTTAGAAGTTTAGAGTACTACTAACAACTTACTGAAATTATTTACGCTCTTGTTTCACTTCCAATTTACCGGAAGTTTATACCAATTTTCTTGATTTAAGTACCTAACATTATTTAGTTTTTTAAACCGAGCATGTAATTCTACATCAAAACCTACTAAGGTATCCTACATCAAAAACCAGCCGTTTTTGAGTTATTCTGGTTCTTTTAAATATACGTCATGTAATTTTGTATTCCTGAAAGCATTGCAGCTGAAGACCTCATATTTGGCATGCTGTTAACTGAAATATAATGCATCAAATTTAAGTTTTAAAAATTTATACTTGGCTGTATATATAGGGCCGTCTAGAATTAATTTCATTTCAATTAACAAAGGGAATTATGCGACGTGTTAACCGCCGATTTCAATGAGACTGCGTCAGTTTGTAGACCGAAGTGTTGCTCAACGGTGCCCTCCGATGCTGCAGAGATGCTTATCTAGGGGCGTAACCTACCTTTGAAAATCACCCCATAATTTGGTTTTTCGTAAATAATATTTAAACGGTTAAAAAGTTTCAATGGCAGACTGACACCATTTACGGAGACCTTTCGGAGTGTAGTTTTATTCACGATTGAAAACCATTATGACATATTTCAATAACATATTTACTGTTTGCTGATATTCTAATACCATATTTTATGGAGCTATTATACTTGGTCGAGTAACTCCACAGATAAGGTGAATACATTTTTCTACAAAAAGTAAACAAAACACCCAGTAAACCTTTTTCAATTTCTATAATTTTCTTGACCGAAACAACTAACAATACAATCTTTTGACGTTTCGGTTTGTGCTGCATGACGGTTTGTTTTAAAAACTAAATTCATCTCACAATAAGTAGCTTCCTATCTTACAGAAAATGCTACAAACGTTTCTGTCAAATTCTTATCATGAAATATAAATAAAGTACTATTTCGTTTGGCATTGCTAGGTCTTCAGATTTTAGAGTCAAATTACTGAATTGACAGTTTCCCCATTTTTGTTATAGAATACACTTATAATGAAACAAGCGTTATGTATTGTGCATATCTATATGTAGATTTTGTTTTAAAGTGGACTAAAGAACTTGTTTGTAGACATTTAAAGACAAAAAAATGCCCTTTATACAGTATCAAACAAGAAACGTAAATAAGCAAGATTTGCAAGCAAGAAAATTCCAACAATTATCACAATTAATATAACCATTTGGAATTATTTAGATAATTTTCAAAAAATTGCTTATTTAGCAGAAAGTAACTAAATCGTAAAGGTAGTGAATATGTGCAGTAAGTACGAGGTTATCCGCTAGTAACAACTTACAAGTTACTTTCATGTGATGACGGATCCGCAAGTTGGGCGTACATAAATTTGAATATTGATGTTATCAATACCTACAAGCTCTGCATCTAGAAGTAATCTGTAGTCTGGCTGCCAAATGGAAATGGCATTCTAATTATCGTACGCAACAACGTTCACCAAAATTTGGCAAATGCAACAAAACAATCCTACTACAATTGAGTTGCAGTAAAAATGGATAATAGAATTTAGATATCACGGACAATATATCAAGTAATACAAAAAACACTATATATATACAATATAACAAAAATATCACCTTACTTAAGAGTTGACAGTGTTAAAATAAGTTCAAAGCGGGATATGAGAAACGCTTTTAATCGTATTTCCAAACAATTAATTCCGGCTCCATATTATTATCAAATTTTTGATAAGACTATAGCTTGCCAGTTTTCTTGCCTTATATAACGGGTAAATGTTACTTTATGTTAATCTCTGCGGAAGGGTACTACTATTTCGTAATTGCATTTATTGCATATTGTAATGTTCCATTACAATCTAGTTATCTTTTATGGATTGCTAAATACTTACTTACGAGCAAACGTAACCATGAAAAAGCCTTGTCATTATGCCGCACAAACTATGAGGTAGACGTTAGAAAGTTTCGATTTACGAAGAACAAGAGCGTGAGTCTCGTCTAACACATTAAATATACTTTCACAACATATCTGACAAAAAGCTATGCTAAATATCTGACAGTACATTATTATTTGCTACCTATTTTTTTAATTTAGACTTGACATGTTTCCAATATTTTCGATAAGATGATGGGCAACACGCTTATTAATATAAGAGAGATGTCTTTTTCGTTGTTCAAGTACTTAGTACTAGCCAATTAATTTGTTATAAAGTGTTATCGAGTGTACATTGAAAGCTTGAGGTCAAGTTTGAAGCGTTATAAAAATATTAACTTTCATATAAAACTTCTTTTACAACTCCTGAATTTTGTCAGATATTTTAAATCAGAACATAAAACTATACATATGTGTATAGTATTTATCGTTTGACAATAATATTAGTTTTCATCACATCTCACAATTAGTGAACCTATTGGTCCTATTCTTGATTTAGTTGTCATGGATCATCTTCGTGTCATACCTCACTTATCATTCAAACGCTCGGTGCTTTTTAAATATGCGGATGACATCGTTTATTCGATACTTAAAGACACGATAGATGTTACGTTACAGATTTTTAATACTTATGGTACTAAATTGTAATTTACTGGTGCAAAGAAACTGATCATGCTGCTACTTTTGTTGATACTAAAACGATTGGAACTGTAGATAACTCCATAACGTTGGACTGGTCTAGGAAACTTACTTCGCTTGTGAGAGATACAATATTATTACTTTAATAAACGGTTTAATTCGTAATGAAACACTGTTATGGCTATGAAAAAGAATTGCACATAGAAATGACGAGAAGCTTCTTAAAAAGAATTTAATCGAATTATTACGGCTGTTTTGCACCAATGGATATCTGAAATAGGTTTTACGGGTGCTTATATACAGCTTTAACTTATTTGACAGTCCAGTTAAATTCACCAAGCTAACTGTTATTGGCGGTATCACTGAGAGAATCGTGTTTTTTTAACAGTTTACTAACTTAAGAACAGCAAAATACAACACTATAGTTGTAGGTAATATTATATACCAAAATTAAAGAAAAGTTATCCTCCTCTTCAATATGAATGTAATTTAAATACACTCCATAGTGATTGCCAAGACTGCTATAGTGGACTATAGAAGAGCTATAGCAGCCAAAACCCTAATGGAAAAAGGTTTGGTGCTTTAGCTTAGCAGTCTCAAGATAAGGATGATAATTTTAGTTTCAATGATGACAAAATCATTCTGAAACAATAATTCCAGAAAGAGGATGCTGATGCGTAGTTTTTCCCCTTATACTATAATGCAATACCGATCATTTAGAGGGATTAATTCGAGCTAGAAAAGAGATAGATCTAGAGTGGGCGGTTGTAAAACATATACGGAGTTGCTCGCATGCCAATGCGTTAATTCCGTACATGTTTACAACCGCCCACTCTAGGTCTCGCTCTAGATCTACCTCTTTTCTAGCTTGACTTAGCCCCTCTAAATGATCTGTGTACTAGTGTTGTATAGTAATAAATTTAAGAATTAAATGTATATTTATGCATATCTACTATGTCAAATAAATAGTACAATACTACTACCAACTAAACTCTTTCTAAAATCTATGGTTTAGTTGATGGTTTAGCATTATTGTCAAACTACATTAATATGAAATACTAGAAATATTTTGTTTTATAGAGAGTGTCTCAGCGAGACCGTTCATTAGAAGTTTATGGCGTTCTGGTCAAAATATAAATTTGAAAATTTAGAATTACATATAGTCGATTATGTTCTCTTCAATGAAAATATTATTAGATTTCTAGCGCTTCCGGTCGTCGATCGGAAGTCGATCTTACAGGCCAATTCCTAACCGACTTACCTGTTTGCGAATATTAAGATGTAAATATTGTTTTCGTTATTGTTATCCATTTTAACTCCTTATCGCAATAATGTAATCGCATATGTAACGCGTAATTATTAATTCACAAGTATCAAACAACGAAGTGTGATTTTGGCGTTAGACTTTGACAATAAATCTTTGAGAATGTTTATTTTCCATGGCACACTGGATAAGTATCGAGGTGTGCAATTTTTCAAAAAATCTAATTATCTCCTAAACTATTAATTTTAGGTATAGTACATGCCAGACATAAAACATGTAGAATTGGACCATGAAGACGACTAAGTAATAAAATATGGGGAGGGGTGGGGGGAGGGAGGGTGCAGTTTGAAAAAATGAAGTTATGGTTCTTTAAAATTTCGAAGAGTTAACGTGCCATAGTAACCACGCAATGCAGACAGCCGTTCTCGGCGCTAAAATATACTCCAACATGTTGCTTACATATATTACGAATTTTAAATTCATATACGAAAAATCGAGTGTCCTCTGATTTTTTGAATAAATGTCTGCTACAGGAAATTTTTTCAGAAAAAATTGAATAACTACAAAATGCCCGAATCAAATCGTAAAAAGTAAAGATATTCATAAAGCTTAAAAATAGGTGAATCCAAATGTGTAAAAATATACAGGTGTTCCATTAAAAATAATAAAGTAGATGGCGACTTCCGGTACAACCGAAGCGCTAGAAACCTAATATTTTCATTGAAGAGAATATACTCGACTATTTATAATTCTAAATTTTCGAATTTATATTTTGACCAGAACGCCATAAACTTCTAATGAACGCTGAGACACCCTATATATATATAGGGTCGCGCTTGAAGACTAAATCGACACCCTATTTTTTAAATGAATAGAGATATGGATTTGCAAATTAGAAGATGTGAATTTGGTATTTTTCTTGAGCACTATCCCATATTGTCTTTTTAATACCAATATTAGTTATGTGTTATTTTAAACGTAATTATTTTCTCTTTCAAGCTGCAATAAATACAAACCAGGTTTCATAACGAAATAATGCGGCAAACATTGAAGACGAATACCTGTTAATTTAATATAGAATAAAAGTAAGCAACCTTTGCATCAATGGAATGTCAAATGTTAACGTTTATTGATAGCTACTAAATTATTATTAATAATTTTTTATTCTACAGTACATTAACCGGTCAATATTTGCGCATGATTTTGTATTGTAATCGCATTTGTGTTTAATGCAGTTTAAAAGAGAAAATAATTACCTTTAAAATGATATATCACATAACCTCCATTGCCAAAAGAAAAACAAAATGGCAGTGGTGCTCAAAGTTTGTGCGTCAAAAGGATTTTTTTTATTCTCACACAATACAAGAAAAAATTTCTAATTTATGTAAATCCTCTATTTTGTAAATCTATTAAAAAAATAGATCGTCCACTCGATCTTTAAGTGCGATCTTCTATAAAAATTTATTTATCTTAATACTAGACGAACATCCCACTGGTTCCTCTACCAACACATAACAAAACGATTTTAATTCAACAACATTTCCGCATGTTTAAAAATTCCGTATAAGTTACTTCTTGAAATTAATTGTTACAGCATTACTGATTTTTATAGTTACATTTAATAGAATTGCCTTTTTTCCCAGATATATTTCTGGTTTGTATGTATATGAAAATAATAGTTATTTACGTACCAAGTTCGGGAAGACATTTTTCCAGCATAAGCGCTTTGTTAGCGCGAATGCTGGAAATGGTCTTCACTAACGTAGTTTGTACATTACAAAGCAATAAAAATAGGTTAGTAGAAATCGAAATTTATATTAAATTAAGAACACCTAGCACGAAATTATTGCTTGTAAAGATTCAAATCGCAATGGTTATTAGTTTCCTATACTCTTTTAATCGATAGGTCGTGATAGACCCCCATACAGAATATATTCAGCGAAATAATAATTTCTGTTCTGTTTCTTTAACTTCCACTTTCTTCGGCAAAGAAACGCCTTTTTTAAATGATATCATTATTTATCGTAATCGTGCAATATAAGCAGAAGTAAAGCGAAAAGAATTACAACTTGAACGGGATTCAGGAAAAATAATGCCTTATTTATTCTAACTAACTAAAATAAGACCCACGTTTTGCGGTAGGACAATTTAGACGAAAGACTGCTGCTGTATTTACTGACACTGTGTCCTCCTATTCCCTTTTAGTTTAAGGAACATTATATGCAAATTTCATTTCCAGCCATAAGATTCGCCATTATTCACAGGGAAACCGCGAGAGCTTGGTTAGATTTTTTGCATACGATGTTCCTTTCTCTTGCGTGCTCCATCGCTTGACACAGATTCGCCACATTAATATGTAATGGCTAATGTTCTTCGCTAAGGATTACATCCCGGGTTTTGATATTGTTTTACGTACTGGAACTAAAATTAAATATTCTGGACGCAAGGATCAAAGAATCTACTATTTCAACAGTAACTTGTATAAGTATTTTGCTTCGGTTTAATTTCAATTTTGATTGAGAATAAAATTGTTAGTTGGAAATAGATGCGAACAGTGTACTACTACTAACTAAAATAGTGCCAACAAAATAATAATAGAAAAACAATTTGAAATATGTAAATATTCAAAATAAATTATATAAGATTTGATGAAACACTATCTCCTCCTTCTGACAGTTATGTAAAAGTGTTTCTATACAGTGTAATCGTAAAGTATAGAATATTTTTAGTAAAAAATGCACGTGTAGTAATTTCATATAATGGGCACATTTTGGCAATAGATGCTATTTTGTTCAACAATGTCTGACAAATTTGTGACATTTCTTTTAAAACGGATACCTGTCCTCTTTTTCTTTTATTTAACACATCTTAATGCATTCAATCATTATCGATAAATTTACGAATAATGTGTGTTTGTGATTTTAGAGACTACACTACACACTGAATAAAATATCAAGATATCAAATAATAAGGAAAATAATTCAACATTGACACAAAAAATCTGGAATTATACCACTATATACATATCTATACATATGGATGTATATATATGTATGTACATATACCGCGCCTTCAAAATCTTTCCTCATCAGAGAGTGTTTTTTTTTTCAGTTTAGTTGTCATAGGTTGGTGCAAATGCGATGCTTTTCAAAACTTCAAATTCTGACAGTTGTCAAACTTAAATTCAAATAATTGACGTTTATATTTTTTTAATTATTTTATTATAATGTTAGAATTAGAACATAAAATATTTATAATTCAATGTTACTATAGAACTGCGCAAAAATTAGAAAATGGAGAATGGGCTTATTCCATTAATCGGTGCATAGAGGAATTCCGACAACAATTTCCTAATTTGCCAGTTACTTACGCACAACTGCTAAAACACATTCAAGCTTGCGTTATTAAATTTGGCGAAATAGGTGCAATTACAAGTAAACCTGGCGGTGGAGCACCTAAAAAACGAACAGCAAAATTTAATCGAAGATGTTCAACAGCGTTTCAGAACTTAAAGAGATAGATTTTGGTACTAGAACACAGTATTGTCAATGGTTTTTGAATAACGTAAATAATAACGATGTTCTTGACAAATGTTATTTTTCTGATGAGGCGTGGTTCCAGCTCTCTGGCTATTTGAACAAGCAAAACATGAGAATTTGGTCTGCAGATAATCCACATGAATTCACTGAAACTTCGTTGCATCCGCAAAAAATAGGTGTCTGGCTAGCAGTTTTAAGAAGACGAATTATTGGGCCTATATTTTTTAACCAAACCGTAACTGCTGAAAGATATCGAAACGAATTATTACAACCGTTTATCAACGAACTTCATGATGATGAACTTACGGTAGGATATTTTCAGCAAGATAATGCACTAGCGCACAAATCTCGAGAAACAATGGCTTTTTTACAGCAATTTTTCGATACAAGAATTTTTAATTTTCCTGCGAGATCTCCAGAATTGACAATATTAGATTATTTTATTTTTCCATATTTAAAGAATACGATTTTCAAGACATCAAACAATCGAAGAGCTTCGTAATGCTGTTAATTCTTGTGCTGACATCACCGAAGAAATCTTAATAAATGGCTTTGAAAGCAGGAAGCGTAGAGTTCAACTTTGTCTACAGAACAACGGTCAACATTTCCAACATCTGCATTTCTGATAGATTTACATGCACTCTGGCCAACCATTAAAAAAAGCATGGCCGACTCTAATGAGGAAAAATTTTGAAGGCGCGGTATGTATGTACATTCTACGTTGTTTCAATATATCACGTAGAATGCAAAAATCGAACAAAAACAAATTTTTGTATTTTTACAAAGTATATATTTATTTAACAATTATTGTTTGCAGAACCTGCCTAATCTTTTATCAACCTTGAAATATTATATCCCTGTATAGTTTGCCTTTTAAATTAGCCACGAGCTAACAGTGTACAGGTTAAATAGTACAAACAATTGTATAGTAGATATATCCTGCAACGCTGTTTACCTGAATTCCTCTTGAAGCTAATAACAGTTGACACAAGCAGGTGAGTTCGGCAATACGTACCTCGATTACGTAATTTGATAAGCAGTGCATGTACGCGAACTGTAGTCAACCGAGCTACTCTGTATTTTACACAGACTACACTAGTCAACAAATGTAATTTTTCGACTCAAATTCACTTAATATTTAATGTTGATGTAATATATAATATAGAAAGATACAATTGTAGCATTTTATATATCCGTCGATCTTCCTCTGTTTTTTTTAGACATTCAGGTAGTCTGTTAGGCATACTTGAATTAAGCGAATCAATGATAGCTCTTCCAAACTTCGAAAATTCGTCGGTGGAGAACATCTATACAGTTACACACCTGTTCGATTGGTAATAAGTCAGGTGAAGGAAAAGACCATGGAAGCAGACCAATATTAATATTATCCAAACTCTCGCTAGAAACTTTCGCAATATGTGGCCGTATATTATCCTTATGGAAAATTAAGAATTGTCATGTATTCAAGATATCGCACTAACACTGGTTGCCGCATATTGTTGATGTAACGCATTTAAGATTTCCTAAATGATTACTAAAGAAGTTCTACTTCCATGACATATAACCCCTTACATCATCACGACTTGAGTGACAGTCATATGTATGTCGTTGTATAGAATATTGTAAATTTCTTTCTTTTCCAGAGAATTTTCTGAATTTTTTTATTAATAATAATAATTATTATTCACTGCAAGGAGTCACTGCAACTAAGCACCCACCACACATTAAAAAAAAAAATTCATGCCTTAGTATCCCCCAACAGCTTGCGCCAATTACAGGGGGCATCGGCTGGCCATGAGTTATTATTACGCCTGCGGCTGTAGACCGACTTAAGATGTTACCTTTCCGCATTTGCCGCGGAATTTGGAAAACTACAGAAAACCAAACTCAGAACAGTACCGGGGTTCAAACCCGGTACTGTCGGACTACGAGACAAGTGTACAAGCCACTAGGCCAGTAGCCCGATCATCATGAGCTCATGAGCGAGCATCATGAGCCTATAAAACGTGAAGACGCCAATCGATAGCTTTCGATGCATCGAGAGCTGTATACACGTATAAATTATGTTAGGATAGGTTCAACACGTATCATTTTAGGGCATTAGTCCAGGTATTTTTCAAACTGTTGAGGAGAAATGGATGAAAGCATGCAATAGTACCAAATATTTGGTAGTACTAAAGTTCGGAAATATTGCCGCAGTAATTTACATAAAATGTATAAATAATAAAATGACTATAGTATAATGGTTTCTAGTTATAATAGGCTGTTTTGTAGTAACGAAGTATATGAGCACAAGATTGACGAATAATGAACAACAACTATCTGTTGAACATACTACTTCCAATCAATTGTGTATATCAGTTATTATACATGTACCTACATATATGTATGTCTGTATACACATATCCACATGTATATGCGGATTTTCCGGCCATTTGCTTAATGTCATGCATTATCGATTAGGACGCTGTTATAGAGATGAATATAGACATAATAGGCATGGAATCTGTCGAGAAGCCAATTGTAATTACACAGGTGGGGTAATGTGTGATATGTTGCACAGGTAGATCTTACACTGAGATCTTCTTTACGAACCCAAACGGATTATATAGCAGTATCTTGTATGTCAAATACACTCATATTAAAATATGCTTCCAGTTTTTAAGAAAGTTTTCAAAGTTGGGGTTTTCAGGTATACCATGAATATAATATGTACGAGTACAATTGTTGAGTGTATAGTAATGAATGAATGAATGTTTTCATAAGCAACTTGGCAAAGGCAAAACGTCTCCCCGATACTTTGGAATTTAATAAATAGATTATAACAAATTAACAGTTGCTGTAAATTCCAAATTAAAACTTGCATATCATAGCACAAGGAAACTGAGACATCATTTTTTTTTGTGAATATTAACAGTTTTTAGAGGAAGGATTCAGCTACATTTTCATCATCCTCACTAAAGTAGACTCAAAGATAAATTTACGAATTAGACTGACCACCAAGCTGCGTTTCACACTACAAAGTTAAATATATTGTGGAAAGAGAAGGATCCACAATCGGCTAAAACCCATGAAAACTGTGATTCAAAGTGATTTGTTCAACGACAAAGCTAACATCAAGAGCAACGGCAAGAATTGATCGCTTGAAGGTAAATTTTCCTTATTGAAGCTAATTTACTGGGTTAGAGCGTTGGATGGAATGTGTGTTCTCTGCGATGTGCAAGAAAAAGTAGAATTTGCATTTAGAGAAGTATAGATTAGTTAATCAGCTAACTATCTTTTAGAATGTTTAAGTACAAAAATAAAGTGAAATGAATTGACCTTTATCTTCTTTGGTTCATTAATTTCTAAGATGACAAGAATTCCGATTATAAAACATCTCAAAATCCTTTAGAATAGATCTATATGTTAGTGAGAGATACAAATAATGTACCAAGTCCGAACGCATAGAGCGAGGATATATAAAATAGTCAATGTTAACAAATGAACCAACCATAGAGAATAGAAAGACATTAAGTTATCGTTTTTAGTATGTTTCTAACAATAATTAAGCTTGTTTATAAGTCTAAACAATTTTTTCTCTCATAGTATGATTGTGATATTTAATTCATCGTTTATAACTAAATGTTATTGCTTCGTATTTGTGGTATCAGCGGAAGATAATTAGTATATTAAAATCTGTTCGTTCTTATCAGAATACGTTCGGGGGAAGCGGAAAAATATGTACTCAGCCAAGATCTATTTACACGAGTCGACGCAGGGGATTGCAGTTCCGGTATGCGTAAGGTTCACTTTCCTTTCGCAGCGTTCGTTTTAAAATATACGGCATAGTACACTCGGGCTAGTTGTTCATATGTTCAATACTTTCTTTTAAAGCGGCAGTTAGAGGGTATACAAGCAAGAGATGTTTGTGATTGCAAAATACGGAGCGGATTAGATAAGGAGCGCTATAGAGAGATGTCTGTTAATATGTTTCTTTGCATGCATTACAAATATTGCTATTATTCTTATAGAATATATTTATTGTTATAAATTTTTGTCTTCGATAGGATTTTGTATTTCCATTTAAAGATTATTTTGAGTTGATTTTAGTATCTTTCTATTTCTGTTAGCTAGCACTTGCTTATGTATGAAATTTGTTTAACGATATAACTACTGTAGTGACAGGAGTACAGGCTGTACCTAAAACATTTTTGACGAACGAATTGTTTGGTAAAGCAACGACCGGTTCTATTTTGGAGGTCTCAAACACCGAACTGTTCACTCATTTATGACGTCATAGAAGCAAACTGGTTGGTTAAATAGGTAAGCAAACCGCTCGGTGATATGTTTGGTGATTATGGTTTCTTTACGTTTCATTACCGCCATTATTCATAATCTACTGCACTGCTTTTTCCTTTTGTGTTTACTTTTTTATTTAATATACTTAAAATGGAAGGTACCTATGGACACAAAATACACAGTACATCATATAAATTTAAAATGTGAAACAAAAACATTTGTCTCTGGTCTAACATTCAATATCATTTTGTGTCGTCTTATATGTTTGTTGAATTATTCCACAAAGCATAATAACTTAAAAATGCATCATAAAAAAGTTATTTAAAACGCATGTCCAATGCATTCATTGTAAGAATTAGCTAGCCAAATAAACGCACGACACATCGAATACCTATTAAGACCAAAGTAAGCCTGAGATTAGAATGGGTGATGTTTACACAACAAACGCCATCATACCGAACACTGTGTTTTAGCGTTCTCTCGTGTGTATGACGTCACGAGCGAACATACGATCAACCGTGCTATAAACAGTTCGCTCGCCAAAAATTGATTTAAAGGTCGTGTCGGTACATGTAGGTACGCACTAACATACGTATGTTATATATCGTAAACGTGTAACCTAGCGTCTAATATGTATAAGCATAATCAGTAAACATTATTTATATCAGAGTTGTTTATATTAACTTATAGTCATACATATGTCGTTTACACAAGTTTTAATACGATGTATATCTTAACCCTTACATTATATTACAAAATCACTACAGATTCCATTGTATTTCACTAATGACTAATTCTTTGCGTATTCTATCTATACTAACTGCGCGTATGTACGTATGTACAACCTCGACATCATGCACATCTATTTTCCATATCGTAAAGTAGACGTTTGTATACAAAATGTATGTTTACAGATATCTACAACACGTTGCCTGCAATATGCCTAATTTAATTGGTTAGATGGGAATACTGTATTACTTCTGTTAACTACAAACGCATAATATGTCAAATGAATTATCTGGAGTTACCAACAGATAGCTATCCTACTAAAGTGTACAATTACATACTATCATGAGTGATGCTCTTGGCATGAAATTGCAAGTTAAGGGAGTAGAAGTATGCGAATAGAAGGCGAAGTAAAATGCAGGTTAATTGTAGTAACATTTAATACAAATGTCATTATACAAATGTCATTGGATTTAATAGTGTAGATCACTCAATTGCATAATACAGCTCATAGAATAACTTAGATAGAATGGCAAGTACTGTAGTGGGGCTGAACGACTATTGCAGCGCCTCTTGCAGTCATACCGGTACTATATAAGTCACAATTTAGCGCGCGGGTTATTTAAAATTTTATTTCTATATTTTATCAAATGATTGCATTGCAGACAAAAGTTGAAATTTAACTGACATTGTGATTTGAGACAAATAAGTAGTATGCATATAATAGAATGTTTGACATATGTAATGATTTGATGAAATGGCTGTTTCGTATGGATAATGTCAAATATAAGAATTAGAAGTTCTAAATGCTATCTACTATTACTTTAATTAAAACAAAAATAAGTCTTATTTCATGTTATGTCATTATAAGAAATACAATATTTAAACTGCTTAGAGGAATTCACATAACTGATTAAACTATAGAGAATACCAAGCAAATTCGCAGATGGTATAGACCTTAAAACCAATTGGGAACTATTTAAACATTCCTTTTTAAAATGTGCAGAGGAAGGAAATATTAGTGTTTGATTATCACAATTAAACATCAATTCGTTACAATCATACCTTCAATATCTTTTCTTTCTTCACTGGAAATCGCCGTCTATCATTCATACATACACACACTTTATTCATTAAAATATACAATATACCTAAAGCAATATTTTCAAATTACCTACATAGCTACTTACATAGGCGAAACGATACCTATATAACCAGGATCAGAACACTTATTTTTATAAGAGAGTTAAATTTCTCGGTTCGCTTCTACCTAAAAACCCATTTTTTGTGTATAATGTTAAAATTATATTATAATACAAAAATGACAGAAGACAATAGAGAATATGTGACAGGATGGTGACAGCGAAAAAATCATCAAAAAAGGTAAATTTACGCACTGAGTGAGAGAGATAACATTCATTTAGTATCGGTATGACTGGGAGATGGCGCTGTTGTTCTCGTTCAAAGCCTGTTTAGCTAGTTGCCACACCATGATACAGCTTAACAAATTACCCGAGAGTTGCTTTATTCATCAACACCACATCGCTTGATGTGATGACGTCATAATTAGATGGATTTATGGTGCATGTAATTTGCGAAAATTAAAGCAACGATTTCTGGTGTTATAGCAGTGTTGACGTTTATGTTGAGAGGTTATGTTTACAGTTTATGACATTTACGCATCATTTACGTTTCTCTCGTTTTACGAAAAAAGGTACATATCTTTACGTATTCGTCTAGATTGCGACACCGTCGATTATAGAATCTTTTATCTTAATGAAAATACTACAAGTTTCGTCATCGGATACAGGTTTAAAATGTGTCGTTAAATATTTATATTATTGGCTGAATTGTGTTTTTAGATAGCTCAGATAGTTCATCTTAAAACCGGAGTGAAGTTAGCAGCCCAGATTTAGCAGCTCATTTTACGGAAACGCCCGAACATACATAGGCGTAGGTGTTATGGAACAAACACGGCTACGTATGATAAGGATAATTAAGCAACGCTTTTAAGCCCAGCATGACAGGAATTATTAAACAGCAAAAACTAAAGATGAAACACATTACAAGCTACTGATATTAATAGAGTAGCAGTACATTTATACAGCCTATATGTAATCAATTTATTATCAACTTATTATTTATTAGTTCTCTATTTTTATAATAATCCACAAAATTTACGTACAATACCCCCGTCCACGGGTGTGAAATTTCACCCTAACGTATTGAAAAAATTCCTGCGTCCACACGCAGTCGGGTATCAACTTGCGACCCCATAGAAATAATTACGACATAGATTACACATACAGCAACCCCCAACTAAATCTCTTGCCGCCCGTCCACGGGGGTGAAATTCCACCCTAACGTATTGAAAAAATTCCTGCGTCCACACGCAGTCGGGTATCAACTTGCGATCCCATAGAAATAATTACGACATAGATTACACATACAGCAACCACCAACAAAATCTCTTGCCGCCCGTCCACGGGGGTGAAATTCCACCCTAACGTATTGAAAAATTCCTGCGTCTACACGCAGTCGGGTATCAACTTGCGACCCCATAGAAATAATTACGACATAGATTACACATACAGCAACCACCAACAAAATCTCTTGCCGCCCGTCCACGAGGGTGAAATTTCACCCTAACGTATTGAAAAAATTCCTGCGTCCACACGCAGTCGGGTATCAACTTGCGACCCCATAGAAATAATTACGACATAGATTACACATACAACAACCCCCAGCAAAATCTCTTGCCGGCCGTCCACGAGGGTGAAATTTCACCCTAACATATTGAAAAATTCCTGCGTCCACACGCAGTCGGATATCAACTTGCGACCCCATAGAAATAATTACGACATAGATTACACATACAACAACCCCCAGCAAAATCTCTTGCCGCCCGTCCACGAGGGTTAAATTCCACCCTAACGTATTGAAAAAATTCCTGCGTCCACACGCAGTCGGGTATCAACTTGCGACCCCATAGAAATAATTACGACATAGATTACACACACAGCAACCCCCAGCAAAATCTCTTGCCGGCCGTCCACGAGGGTGAAATTCCACCCTAACGTATTGAAAAAATTCCTGCGTCCACACGCAGTCGGGTATCAACTTGCGATCCCATAGAAATAATTACGACATAGATTACACACACAGCAACCCCCAGCAAAATCTCTTGCCGCCCGTCCACGAGGGTTAAATTCCACCCTAACGTATTGAAAAAATTCCTGCGTCCACACGCAGTCGGGTATCAACTTGCGACCCCATAGAAATAATTACGACATAGATTACACACACAGCAACCCCAGCAAAATCTCTTGCCGGCCGTCCACGAGGGTGAAATTCCACCCTAACGTATTGAAAAATTCCTGCGTCCACACGCAGTCGGGTATCAACTTGCGATCCCATAGAAATAATTACGACATAGATTACACATACAGCAACCCCCAACTAAATCTCTTGCCGCCCGTCCACGGGGGTGAAATTCCACCCTAACGTATTGAAAAAATTCCTGCGTCTACACGCAGTCGGGTATCAACTTGCGACCCCATAGAAATAATTACGACATAGATTACACATACAACAACCCCCAGCAAAATCTCTTGCCGCCCGTCCACGGGGGTGAAATTCCACCCTAACGTATTGAAAAAATTCCTGCGTCTACACGCAGTCGGGTATCAACTTGCGATCCCATAGAAATAATTACGACATAGATTACACATACAGCAACCCCCAACTAAATCTCTTGCCGCCCGTCCACGGGGGTGAAATTCCACCCTAACGTATTGAAAAAATTCCTGCGTCCACACGCAGTCGGGTATCAACTTGCGATCCCATAGAAATAATTACGACATAGATTACACACACAGCAACCCCCAGCAAAATCTCTTGCCGGCCGTCCACGAGGGTTAAATTCCACCCTAACGTATTGAAAAAATTCCTGCGTCTACACGCAGTCGGGTATCAACTTGCGACCCCATAGAAATAATTACGACATAGATTACACATACAGCAACCCCCAACTAAATCTCTTGACGCCCGTCCACGGGGGTGAAATTCCACCCTAACGTATTGAAAAAATTCCTGCGTCCACACGCAGTCGGGTATCAACTTGCGACCCCATAGAAATAATTACGACATAGATTACACATACAACAACCCCCAGCAAAATCTCTTGCCGCCCGTCCACGAGGGTGAAATTCCACCCTAACGTATTGAAAAAATTCCTGCGTCCACACGCAGTCGGGTATCAACTTGCGATCAAATAGAAATAATTACGACATAGATTACACACACAGCAACCCCCAGCAAAATCTCTTGCCGGCCGTCCACGAGGGTTAAATTCCACCCTAACGTATTGAAAAAATTCCTGCGTCCACACGCAGTCGGGTATCAACTTGCGACCCCATAGAAATAATTACGACATAGATTACACATACAGCAACCCCCAACTAAATCTCTTGACGCCCGTCCACGGGGGTGAAATTCCACCCTAACATATTGAAAAAATTCCTGCGTCCACACGCAGTCGGGTATCAACTTGCGACCCCATAGAAATAATTACGACATAGATTACACATACAACAACCCCCAGCAAAATCTCTTGCCGCCCGTCCACGAGGGTGAAATTCCACCCTAACGTATTGAAAAAATTCCTGCGTCCACACGCAGTCGGGTATCAACTTGCGATCAAATAGAAATAATTACGACATAGATTACACACACAGCAACCCCCAGCAAAATCTCTTGCCGGCCGTCCACGAGGGTTAAATTCCACCCTAACGTATTGAAAAAATTCCTGCGTCTACACGCAGTCGGGTATCAACTTGCGACCCCATAGAAATAATTACGACATAGATTACACATACAGCAACCCCCAACTAAATCTCTTGACGCCCGTCCACGGGGGTGAAATTCCACCCTAACGTATTGAAAAAATTCCTGCGTCCACACGCAGTCGGGTATCAACTTGCGACCCCATAGAAATAATTACGACATAGATTACACATACAACAACCCCCAGCAAAATCTCTTGCCGCCCGTCCACGAGGGTGAAATTTCACCCTAACATATTGAAAAAATTCCTGCGTCCACACGCAGTCGGGTATCAACTTGCGACCCCATAGAAATAATTACGACATAGATTACACATACAACAACCCCCAGCAAAATCTCTTGCCGCCCGTCCACGAGGGTTAAATTCCACCCTAACGTATTGAAAAAATTCCTGCGTCCACACGCAGTCGGGTATCAACTTGCGACCCCATAGAAATAATTACGACATAGATTACACACACAGCAACCCCCAGCAAAATCTCTTGCCGGCCGTCCACGAGGGTTAAATTCCACCCTAACGTATTGAAAAAATTCCTGCGTCCACACGCAGTCGGGTATCAACTTGCGACCCCATAGAAATAATTACGACATAGATTACACACACAGCAACCCCCAGCAAAATCACTTGCCGCTCGTCCACGGGGGTGAAATTCCACCCTAACATATTGAAAAAATTCCTGCGTCCATACGCAGTCGGGTATCAACGAAATTCATAATAAAGCACTAGCCTTACATCTCTAGTTCTTAATTTAATTTTCTCTGCACAAATCGCATATATTGTTCATTGTTTTTTCAGATGCCTTTATATTTGCTTCAATTTCGCGTACGCTTAGTAAGCACTTATCGTGTATGTATCTAACGCAGGATCTGCATTGGAACGAGTTTGTGGTGTCAACTAATTGACAGCAGTATAGACATAATTGTTTCATATTGACGCTGTTTTGCAATAAGACGTCTTTTAAATTAGATCTATACTCAACGGTATTTAGATCGTATGTAAGACATTGTCCTCGAACAAGGCGTTCGAAAAAATAAACTACAAAGATCCCGCAGTTGTAAGAGTCTGCTTGCTTAACATGGTTTACAAAATTTAGTTTAATTCCACAAGGACTTTCTTGCTTTATTTGCATAAATTTTTGAAATCTGCTCTTATAATTTTCACCAATGGTCGTCTCGTTTGCTAATGGATCGATTATAGTCAGTCTCATATCATTGCTGTTATACATAACTAGTACATAATGATTAAACAAACAGACTGGCATGGCAATGTCACCTTTTAGAAAGTTTATACCATCAACGAACGATTTAGTTAATGTAGTGTCTCCAAATATTATAGATGATTTTGCCACCGAAATTATTTGGAACTTATTTCCATTTATTCTGTTGAATATATTGATGCAATGGTCTATAACAAAGCTAGATAAGTACTCATTTTCATTCAAAGTAACGAAGTCAGCCACTAATATTTCTTTGAGGGAGAAGTTGATGTGTGGGTCATACGTTACGATATAACCTCTTCCGTTACGTAATTCTTTGTAATACTTGGAATTTGATATTAAGCCGTTATCAAACATCTTAAGACTTTCCATCGTTGTCCATTTTCTTTGCCCAGTAGATAAGTCCTTATTTGGATATAAGAGTTTGGGCAACATATTAAAAAAAATAAAAATGTTTTAATTTTTTTAACATTCTACTCCAAAAGAGTTTGTCTCTAGTTATATGTATCGTCTTAATTCCTTTAAAAGTAAATACTACCAAGTCACACCAACTTCTATCAGTTATTTCTAACAATCCTTGAACTTGATAATAATATTGGTGATTCATCTTTATAGAGTAGTCACTTTTGTTTAAAAACTCAAAGTGGTATGAGCTGGGGTCGCAATTTCGGGCATTATATGGAGATTTTATTTCTAATAGGCCATTGTTTTCCAGTAGTCCATCAGGTGATCCTGCTAAAAATGGATATTGTTTATGTAAGAACAAGCCTGCACGTTGACAGACTGTGTTGGTTTGTTTAACATATGCCTCTCTAGCCAAATCCTCGCACATTGTACCATGAATTGTTGCTGGCGTATTAATAGTACGATCTGTTGTAATAGAATTTACGATATTCTCAAACGATGAAGCTTCCCGTGCTTTGCATATTCTTCCAAAGAATGAAGACGTAGCTCTAATTTTTCTGTGTTCTCTCCAGATAGTACTGTTTCTCTGCAATTTCGTAGAGAGTTCTAAATTAATGCGTTCGATGGAAGACATTTGCATATTTTTTAAATATGCTTCGCAGTTTTCACGGATACTTAATGATTCTAACTTCCAGTTACTTTGAGTGTTATCTGTAATATTAATCAGAGTACATAATTTACACACGAAATCACCGCTGTAAGTTTTGCTTTTATTTTCAGTAGACACATCGCATGTTTGGTGAATCCATCGCTGACATGTGTCACATTGGACCCACAATGTGGTTTCATCCAACATTCCTTGGCCGCAGTATCCACACTGAGCTGTATCCTTGTCATCTTCAGGATAAAGTATCGTATCATTGATAACCACAGAAGAGACATTTTGCAAATATTTACCCATAAAATGAGTTCCTGCTTTCTTAACTCTCTTTGCCCAGCGTTCCTGCGAACATTTCTCATCGGATGGGTCGGTTTTTGTCAAACGACTCTTTCTAATTCCAATATCAACTTCAGTTTTTATTGATACAACATCTTCTCTTAGTTTTCGTACAAATTGAGAACATTTGAGGTTTTTTCGACCTTCTAATGTGATTTGCTTCAATTGGCCAAAATAGTTTTCTACGAGTGCATTACTCATAGGACCGTTATTTAGCATTAATCCGGTGTATAAGGAACAAAATGGTAAGTATTTATTTAATATAATATCCATAAATTCCTTATTATAGAATATGTTCTTCTTTGTTCCAACTTGCTTCATTGTTATATTCTTCGTTAAATATATGTATCGTTTGTAAAAAGGACTTGCTTTGTGTAATGTAGTAGTAGTTTCACCTGGCAAATCACTTAAAGTGTTCTCTGTCGGCTGTACTTTTTCTGTATCAGTTGATCCATTTTGAGCAGTCGCTTTTATATTCGTTAGTGCCAATTCTGTTTGTGGAGTGCGAAAAACACTACTTAAAATGATGAATGTATTAATAACAAAGTTATCAAGGCTATTTAAATCTTTTAAAAGTAGTGATGATGCCACCAAATCTTTAAAAAAATTTCTTTGTTCATTGTTTTTTGCTAGCAGTTCTATGTCCTTACATACCATCTTCATAAAATGAGCACAACAAAGATATATGCCAACTAGATCCTCATTACCAGGTTTTAGTTTATTTTCTGCTAAGATGTATGTTTTCTCTAAGTACTCCTTCAAAGTGCAACGATTGAATGCCTTACAGATGGCATGTATATTTGCAAAGGAATAATCGGTAACTACTCCTGAAAATGCAGGCCAGGCGCGATTTTCCTCGCAAAAATATCGAAAATCATTTAAAAGTTTGAAAATCGTGTTAGAATCGTGAGTTGCAGATAACATAGAAAATATCGGATACGACCTTTTACTAATTTTTATACTTACAACGGCGGTATAAAAATAAATTCTTTTGGACTTGAGAATTTGTGGATTCCTGACTATTCCACCAGTAGCGTCAAAATATATCAAAGGAAGGTCCTTCTCAGTGCTTTGCCATTTTAACACGTTTACTTGCTCAATACTAAATAGTTTAACGTTAAATGGCACACTTACTTCCTTAATATATTCGGGATGATCATTCTGCATCATGATCATATCAATTAAATCGTCTCTATGTCTGTCCAATTGTGAAAGTGCCTCAGATCTAATTTTCCTAAGGGTATTATCAGATTTTACATTTTGCAAGTTCTTCCCTTCTTTCAAAATTAGTTTAGACGAATTTATTAAGGTATTCTTCTTGTAATTAAATGGTTTTGTCTTTAAAATACTTTTTTACACATTTCTCTGTCTATACCTCTTACTTGTTGTGTCGCATAAGATTTATGACAGTAATCAATTGATGAACTGTAAACAAATACTTGCCTATTTACTATGTGTAATCTAAATTTTTTACATAAGTAATTATTATGCTTACAGAGTGCATATATATTTATGCTGCCGTTTCTGAGATATTTAACATATTTGAACACAATCAGGCAGACGTTATTTACATATTTAGAAATTCTGTTACGCAAATAGAAGGGATAATACTTTACGTTTAATTTGTTTCCATGATATATGATATTCCACATTTTTTCGTCAATGCGAAAGCATCCTTCCAAAACTGTACATTGTTTATAGTCTTTATTCGTTCCACTTAATGGGTGGTTCCGCGAGCCAGAAGGTAAAATTTCCGCGAATTTATCAGAATCTGATAAATTTAGTAATTCTTTGGGAATTTTCACGTCCACTGGAGATACTTCGTTGTTATTTACCGCCTCATTTTCCGTAGAAACAAGGGTTTCGACAATTGTTTCTGCACCTGCTAATTCACTTCCCAAATTTTCTGGTATTCTATGGATAATGAATGAGTTTGTAACAAATTTATCTACATATGATTTTGGAGTAGAAATATAGTCAATATTTTCTATATTCGCAGACATGTCCACGTAAACCTGATTTGACGAAAGTTGGTCCGACAACTGTTTAACTTCATTATTCTCAACCGTAATTGTATCTTCTATCTCATCTTTAATATCAGTATTTGTTAACTTTCTCCAAGTTTTATATACCTTCATTCTGTTTTTTAAAGAATTTTTTAAGTGAAATTCCTTACACAACTGTCCACATAATGATGCTTTATTTCTATAATTGGTTAATATTTGAGTTCCTGTTACATTAATTTTGCCAACAGCCACTCTAAGCGTTTCAGAAGTTAGTTTCTGAAGGTTTGAAGTAGGTTTGTTTAAAGTCTTTCCTGATAAATACGTTTTAAATTCTATACTTTTGGTTATAAGCTTAAAGATGGTGCTATAATATCCATATTTAGTTCCTTGCAGTTTTTGAGCGATATTTCGACATAGATACTTATCAACCGGAGCGCCATATTTATAGTCGTTATTTAGAAGATCTTGGCTGACTATCTCGAAGACAGACTCTTTCGAAAATCGTTTATTACCCATAACTAAATTAAAAAGTAATAACTTACACACTAAAAACGAAAAAGGAAACGACAATTTACTCAAGCTGCGAATTCACACAGTAGGTATTAATAAAATTCACATTTATTAACTTTGGTACAGTAAAAGAAACAATTTACAATGAAAAGGAGAATTAATCAGTAGTAACAAACTAATGAAAAATTTTGAAATTTAAACTTAAAAGTAATAACTTACACACTAAAAACGAAAAAGGAAACGACAATTTACTCAAGCTGCGAATTCACACAGTAGGTATTAATAAAATTCACATTTATTAACTTTGGTACAGTAAAAGAAACAATTTACAATGAAAAGGAGAATTACTCAGTAGCAACAAACTAATGAAAAATTTTGAAATTTAAACTTAAACTTCAGCCCACACTAAAAATAAAGAAAAGGAATGCATAAACAATTTACCCAAAATGAAAACTTATCAAAAAAGAATTTATTTACATTAGGTAAATTTTGACAGAAACAATAATTTTTTCGAAAAAGAAATCGTCTAGTAGTATAAAACTAATGATTTTACTACGTATCCATATAAAAGTAATGTCTACTAGTCGTAATAGTAGCGTATACTTATACGATATTTTGTGTTGTATTGAAGTAAGCAAATGTAAATATATATTTCTCTTATAAATGTGTATGAAAAGAAAGGGATGCATACTTTTCATATTAATCTCACTAAAATAATTGTCTACACCTTGCTAAAGAGATAAAAGCGTAATTAAGTTTAGTTTCCTCTGCGTTTCACATTTCTTAAAAGTTTACCTTATAGGCTCCATTAAACATATACTGCATTTATTTTGTGGTACACGCATGCGCAATCAATACAAACACAACCTGTACACCTTTCCGTATAGAGTGGCGGGAAATTTTCGCCATATACGATAATATGAAATTTTGATACAAGATTTATCTAAAGTACAAAAGTAATTGATAAACGGAAGTTATAGTAATAACTGTCACCCCGTTACTGAGCTACTAACATACTTCTAATTTCGAAACAATAAAAACAACAAAAACTCTTAAGGTTAACGTCTGCAAGTTGAACTGAAATTTTTTGCTTTGCTCACTTTTTCTAAATTATTAACATGCCAGTATCCCGGCAACAGGGTGAACATTACTATGTACTTATATTTCTTTTTTATTAATTATTTTTAAATATTATTTAATTATTATTTAAAATATTGCATCAAAATTTCCAAACGTTTGATTGTTATCGAAATGGAGAATTTTCGGTTATTCGCCGCCTGAGCTCGAATTAGAAGTAGTAAAACCACATTTTCTAGCTTCAGTGGGCAGGTTATCTCTGGTGCTGAGACTTATGTTATGATTAGAGCTTGGAAAATATGCACTAAAAAAGTTACAAAAGTACAAAATTTTTCCTATCAGTTAGGGTGGAATTTCACCCTCGTGGACGGCCGGCAAGAGATTTTGCTGGGGGTTGCTGTATGTGTAATCTATGTCGTAATTATTTCTATGGGGTCGCAAGTTGATACCCGACTGCGTGTAGACGCAGGAATTTTTTCAATACGTTAGGGTGGAATTTAACCCTCGTGGACGGGCGGCAAGAGATTTTGCTGGGGGTTGCTGTATGTGTAATCTATGTCGTAATTATTTCTATGGGGTCGCAAGTTGATACCCGACTGCGTGTAGACGCAGGAATTTTTTCAATACCTTAGGGTGGCATTTCACCCTCGTGGACGGCCGGCAAGAGATTTTGCTGGGGGTTGTTGTATGTGTAATCTATGTCGTAATTATTTCTATGGGGTCGCAAGTTGATACCCGACTGCGGGTAGACGCAGGAATTTTTTCAATATGTTAGGGTGGAATGTCACCCTCGTGGACGAGCGGCAAGAGATTTTGCTGGGGGTTGCTGTGTGTGTAATCTATGTCGTAAATATTTCTATGGGGTCGCAAGTTGATAGCCGACTGCGTGTAGACGCAGGAATTTTTTCAATACGTTAGGGTGGAATTTCACCCTCGTGGACGGCCGGCAAGAGATTTTGCTGGTGGTTGTTGTATGTGTAATCTATGTCGTAATTATTTCTATGGGGTCGCAAGTTGATACCCGACTGCGTGTGGACGCAGGAATTTTTTCAATACGTTAGGGTGGAATTTAACCCTCGTGGACGGGCGGCAAGAGATTTTGCTGGGGGTTGCTGTATGTGTAATCTATGTCGTAATTATTTCTATGGGGTCGCAAGTTGATACCCGACTGCGTGTAGACGCAGGAATTTTTTCAATACGTTAGGGTGGAATTTAACCCTCGTGGACGGCCGGCAAGAGATTTTGCTGGGGGTTGCTGTATGTGTAATCTATGTCGTAATTATTTCTATTTGATCGCAAGTTGATACCCGACTGCGTGTGGACGCAGGAATTTTTTCAATACGTTAGGGTGGAATTTCACCCTCGTGGACGGCCGGCAAGAGATTTTGCTGGGGGTTGCTGTATGTGTAATCTATGTCGTAATTATTTCTATGGGGTCGCAAGTTGATACCCGACTGCGTGTGGACGCAGGAATTTTTTCAATACGTTAGGGTGGAATTTAACCCTCGTGGACGGGCGGCAAGAGATTTTGCTGGGGGTTGCTGTGTGTGTAATCTATGTCGTAATTATTTCTATTTGATCGCAAGTTGATACCCGACTGCGTGTGGACGCAGGAATTTTTTCAATACGTTAGGGTGGAATTTCACCCTCGTGGACGGCCGGCAAGAGATTTTGCTGGGGGTTGCTGTGTGTGTAATCTATGTCGTAATTATTTCTATGGGGTCGCAAGTTGATACCCGACTGCGTGTGGACGCAGGAATTTTTTCAATACGTTAGGGTGGAATTTAACCCTCGTGGACGGGCGGCAAGAGATTTTGCTGGGGGTTGTTGTATGTGTAATCTATGTCGTAATTGTTTCTATGGGGTCGCAAGTTGATACCCGACTGCGTGTGGACGCAGGAATTTTTTCAATATGTTAGGGTGAAATTTCACCCTCGTGGACGGGCGGCAAGAGATTTTGCTGGGCGTTGCTGTATGTGTAATCTATGTCGTAATTATTTCTATGGGGTCGCAAGTTGATACCCGACTGCGTGTGGACGCAGGAATTTTTTCAATACGTTAGGGTGGAATTTAACCCTCGTGGACGGGCGGCAAGAGATTTTGCTGGGGGTTGCTGTATGTGTAATCTATGTCGTAATTATTTCTATGGGGTCGCAAGTTGATACCCGACTGCGTGTAGACGCAGGAATTTTTTCAATACAGGGTGGAATTTAACCCTCGTGGACGGCCGGCAAGAGATTTTGCTGGGGGTTGCTGTGTGTGTAATCTATGTCGTAATTATTTCTATTTGATCGCAAGTTGATACCCGACTGCGTGTGGACGCAGGAATTTTTTCAATACGTTAGGGTGGAATTTCACCCTCGTGGACGGCCGGCAAGAGATTTTGCTGGGGTTGCTGTGTGTGTAATCTATGTCGTAATTATTTCTATGGGGTCGCAAGTTGATACCCGACTGCGTGTGGACGCAGGAATTTTTTCAATACGTTAGGGTGGAATTTAACCCTCGTGGACGGGCGGCAAGAGATTTTGCTGGGGGTTGCTGTGTGTGTAATCTATGTCGTAATTATTTCTATGGGATCGCAAGTTGATACCCGACTGCGTGTGGACGCAGGAATTTTTTCAATACGTTAGGGTGGAATTTAACCCTCGTGGACGGCCGGCAAGAGATTTTGCTGGGGGTTGCTGTGTGTGTAATCTATGTCGTAATTATTTCTATGGGGTCGCAAGTTGATACCCGACTGCGTGTAGACGCAGGAATTTTTTCAATACGTTAGGGTGGAATTTAACCCTCGTGGACGGCCGGCAAGAGATTTTGCTGGGGGTTGCTGTGTGTGTAATCTATGTCGTAATTATTTCTATTTGATCGCAAGTTGATACCCGACTGCGTGTGGACGCAGGAATTTTTTCAATACGTTAGGGTGGAATTTCACCCTCGTGGACGGCCGGCAAGAGATTTTGCTGGGGGTTGCTGTGTGTGTAATCTATGTCGTAATTATTTCTATGGGGTCGCAAGTTGATACCCGACTGCGTGTGGACGCAGGAATTTTTTCAATACGTTAGGGTGGAATTTAACCCTCGTGGACGGGCGGCAAGAGATTTTGCTGGGGGTTGTTGTATGTGTAATCTATGTCGTAATTATTTCTATGGGGTCGCAAGTTGATACCCGACTGCGTGTGGACGCAGGAATTTTTCAATATGTTAGGGTGAAATTTCACCCTCGTGGACGGGCGGCAAGAGATTTTGCTGGGGGTTGTTGTATGTGTAATCTATGTCGTAATTATTTCTATGGGGTCGCAAGTTGATACCCGACTGCGTGTGGACGCAGGAATTTTTTCAATACGTTAGGGTGGAATTTCACCCCCGTGGACGGGCGTCAAGAGATTTAGTTGGGGGTTGCTGTATGTGTAATCTATGTCGTAATTATTTCTATGGGGTCGCAAGTTGATACCCGACTGCGTGTGGACGCAGGAATTTTTTCAATACGTTAGGGTGAAATTTCACCCCCGTGGACGGGCGGCAAGAGATTTCGTTGAGACCTGAGCATATATTGTATTGTACGTAAATTTTGTGGATTATAATAAAAATAGAGAACTAATAAATAATAAGTTGATAATAAATTGATTACATATAGGCTGTAGAAATGTACTGCTACTCTATTAATATCAGTAGCTTGTAATGTGTTTCATCTTTAGTCTTTGCTGTTTAATAATTCCTGTCATGCTGGGCTCAAAAGCGTTGCTTATTTATCCTTATCATACGTAGCCGTGTTTGTTCCATAACACCTACGCCTATGTATGTTCGGGCGTTTCCGTAAAATGAGCTGCTAAATCTGGGCTGCTAACTTCACTCCGGTCATCTTAAACATCTCAAACACCATACATACCGTTCCTTAATATCATACTTTGTTTATCTGTTATCCGCGTGCAAAAGCGCACCCCATTATATATTCGAATTCATAATCCATATCTGCCGTTCGTCTAATAACCTGATGTAATAACCTTAAATTTTTCCGTTACGCCGATATAAACAAAAACAGCTGACTCTCCCCACTTCTCAATCCATCGCTAACATCGAACTCGAAGTTCGGTGGATGTGGTGTAACCATGGTGTAACACCATCGATTAACCGGTGGATAAAGCAACCATTTATGATGGAACATCAGGAAACAACCGGTGAATAAAGCAACGGCTTGATGCCATCTGATGGCATCACTGATGTACACCGGTGAATAAAGCAACTCTCGGTACGTTTAGGTCTACTTTTACAGGAAGAAAATCTATAATGTAATATTTATGCCGTGCTACGTGTTGAAAATTTTAATTTTCTGCCGTCTTACGCACTTCCATCTGCGCTGATTTATTGAACCAATTAATATTTAATTACGAGATAATTAAGTGCCGTCTAATTAAATTTCAGTGATGCCAACTATAAAATTAATTTTCATCTACGTGTAATAGACCGATGGCACAAAAAATATAAAATGTTAATAGAACAAAATAAGTAAAAAGGATAATAAAGTGTATTTTGGATAAAATTAACACAATAGATACTCGATTATTGACTACTACTTTAATACAGAGTAAGAGTATAACTTTAGCTTTATCTTTATTATATCTGTATATTGTATTAGATACAAACTCGTCTAATGCTAATATTGAGAAACTTTATAACTCTTTACGCATACACATAATAAACACGCAAATAATTTTTGCAAAGGATAGTAGCGGAATATTATGGGAACAAACATAAACGCAAAGCATATACACATAGAAGAAAGTTCTTTCGAGTAAATATATTTTCTTAAGGCTTCATACTTCAGTCAAATATATATAAGGTTATGCACGAAACTGGTTCCATGTGCCTGAAATCTAACAATTCTGCAAACTTGTAATTAGATATAGATTCATCTAGTGTAGTTATTTGTACTCATGTATCACCTATGGCTTAGGGATAGTCGACGTCAAGTTTCTTAATTTAAATAGCACTGTATATTTTTTTACGAGTTCTGCATTGAACGTTACTCAAAAAATCAGCAGTTCTCGAGTTATTCCGTTTTTTTAAATATACGATAAACTGGAACACTGTGTTAAACATTCTATATTTATGAAAGCTGAAGACCTTATATTCAGCGCTTTACTAGCTAAAATACAAAGTATCAAATTTATACCTTCAAAATTATGTTCATATATACAGATAGTCGAAAATTAATATTTAGTTCAACCAATCTAACGTCTTTAAAAGTCGCTCTTCAATGAAATGCTCAGTTTATTATTGTAGTTTTGAATAGAGTTAATAATTCTACGTAATTCATTATGAGACATATTAACTTTTATTTTTACGGTTTTCGAAAGATACGTTTTTTTAATGAATGTCAAAATAATTGATATTGTATCTATATAATAAATATACATACATACATAGTTCATATTTATCAAACAGAGTAGCGACTGAAATAAATATGTATGGAAAGAACGATATTTTAGATTTAGTTAGTAAAGAAAACTATTATTTGAACGGAATTATTTGAAAGTTCGTATGCAGTACAAATTTTGCACCTATGGTCGGGGTTCCGCTTAATCGCGAACAGAAATAACTCGATAACTTGAAAACCATAACAATTAGAATAGTGCTCTCTGAGACTGTTTTGGAGAAGATTTCATGCTCTACAAAAATGTCTTAAAAGATTTTTGATATCTTCTGTCGTTAAGCCTACTTTTCCTTTCTTTGCGAATGCAGCTTTAACCGTATAAGATATCACGAAAACTTGTAATGCTTTTTTCTTTCTAGGAATATATTAACAGATTTAACAACCTAGGCACAGAAAACAGAGTTGAATTATGCTGGATAGCAGGACATATTGGAATCAGAGGCAACGAAGACGCTAATTTATTAGCAAGGAAGGTCGCCACAACTCCATTTGTGGCACCGCAACCGTTCTGCAGTATAGGGATGAGCACCTACAAAAAAGAACTTAAAGACAGAGAAGAGAGGCTTAGAGCATCCCTCTGGGAGAATCTCCGTAGTCTGAGACACTCGAAGATCTACCCTGGAAGCTACAACAAGCACAAAACAGAAAATTTTGCTAGAACTAAGCATCTTCACAGTTTTTCTCACAGGGCACAGTCACCTTGGTGAATACATGGCAAGGATAGGTCTAAAGCAGAATAGCGACTGCAGGTTCTGCGGGACTGAGGATGAAAATCCGGTACACCTGACATCTTACTGCACCGCCATCATGGAAACCCGAGTAAACTATCTCGGCAAAGACGTTATAGACGAAGTAGAAGTACCTTCACTGAAACCATCATAGCTAATGCAGTTTATTAAAGCTCTTAGACTGGATGGAGAGCTCTTAGACTGGATGGAGAGCTCTGAGAGCGGGAAAACCCCATGCAAGGAGGCACAATAGATCACTAGGTCTCAGCACAATATCACCCTTACTTAAATCTAATCTAATCTAAGACTTTTTTGTAGAGCATGAAATTTTCTACAAAATGTCGAGGAGAGCACTATTCTAGCTGTTATGGTTTTCAAGTTCTCGAGTTAATTTTGTTCGTGATAAAGCCAGGCACCGATCATAGGTGCATGATTTGTACAGTAGATAAATACTGAAAACAGTACCTATTTAAACTTAGGCAGCGGACACTATTCTTAAGTCTTACTGGAAGCGTTGAAAAAGAAAATGCAGTGATACTCATTACGAGTCAATCTTTTTATATCTGTGTGTCGTTTCTATCAATTACTCTTAAATAGATAGAATCCTACAAAATGCGAATATGCAACAAGAAGTTAATTATGAAAACATGAAACGTTAGGGAGAGCATTTCTTCGCTCTGTAATGTCTATTGATTTTCGTTTAAAGCATTTTACAGAAAATCACTGAAATTATACAAATTCAACTCGGATTTTAAATGTGAAGCTTTTATAAAGTAAGCATAAATAAGATCAAGACTTGTGAAGAAAACTATTTCTTTTTATTACTACACTCAATTTTAAAGAGATGAGAGCTTTATCAAAATCGATTTGTTCGAATTGCATAGTAAGTAGTAGGGATTTTAACAAGCGATACAACTTAAGTAGTTGCTGCAACTGTACTTGTAAAAAAATTAATCAAAATTCGACGACAAATTTCAAATATCTTGCAAGATCTTCTTATGTTGAAATAATATCATCATAAAGTAACGCCTTTATAAAATAGTTTCCACGACATTTAAAATGCACATTCGTATTTCAACATCGGAGGATTATACGTTTATTAAAACTTCATGAGTTTAAAACTTTTATAAATAATATTCACGAATGTAAAACAACTGTAACTATTTACCGCTTCTAAATATATACTTAATGTGAAGTTAACTACTCCTTTATGACAGCTATTTTTTAAATCAATTTGTTCTCTATTTTAGAGTACACACAGAAAAGTGTTTACTAAGAGCAACTAAGACTTACTTAATTTAAGAAATTCTCATTCTCCTATATAAGCAAGAAAGTATTGTTTTCTGTGAAATATTTCACTTCATTGCACCGCGTCAATATAGGTACAGTTTGTTCCAAAATTAATCTCACTCGATGTGATGGAAGATACATTATAACTTCTGTTGCGAAACGAATGCACTAGGTCTGACCGATATTTATTTTAGAGCGCAATTACCATATTGATATTCATTAATCAAAAATTGTGTCGAGTTATAGGGAAGATGATTTTTATTGGAACATTTGATTGCCGGGGTTACATTAATTTTGGAACAGACCGTACATACCACTTATGCATTATGAGGTGCATGATAACTAAAAGTTTAAAATCAAGAAATTTTTTGCTTGATCTTAGGGACTTTTTAAGAAAAACATCTAGTGTGGGGAAGAAAAGTCATCGTCTTGTGTCAAATAAGTATTGTTGTTCCAAGAAAGAATTTACTTCTCCGAAGAAAAGTGAAAGTAAGAAAGTCAACTATCTTGACCTTAGAAAACAGTTTTCGCAGTGTATAAGAACTGTAACTATTGCTATTATGTTATGTACAGTCCTAAATTCTAAAAACGCGCAGATTCTACCTGATGGTGGCAATTTGCCTGTATATGTACTAGCACATAATTTTTGTATTAAATTTGAACCTAGTATCCATAATTTTCTTAATATATCTCACTATTTACTCCAGTCATCATATTTAAAAATTATATTTTATTCAAAATATAATGTGTTCACATATAAGTACAATGTAGAAGTAAGTACGTTGATCAAAAGAGAGTTAACAGAAGTACTCTACCAAAGCGGATTTTTTTGCTATAAGTGAACACTTATGCATATCTAAAACATGTTAATACATCTAACTTATCGAGGATCTAGTACTACTTTATAACTAAAATTAATATCCCAGAACTTTATACAATATCCATTATCTAAGCCTTGGTTAGTAGAAGACAGAATATTTCATTCATATCGCATATACAGGCTGTTCGAAATCGGGTGGGATATCATGGGCATCTTCCTTATTATTGAAGATAGAGATTTGTTTAATGGGGTAATGTTTTGCAGTCTCATGTGCTGATTTAGAATCTGTTTGGAGAAATATCGAACGAGCCGAAAATCCGAAATATCCGTAACAACTTCCATAAGTTAAATGGGTGCCATATTGGATTTTTATATCACCGAATAAAGTTTTTTATTCTCTCTGCATCCATGCATCCTAGCTAATACTTAAATAATAAAACACTAGCCTAATTATCATAGACAATGTTCAAAATGCTGACCATTGTTAGTTATACATAATCGACGTTTAATAACAGCTCAGGTAACTTTTTGCAACGTATTTCGCTTAATACTTACGCACGCTTCTAGCACTGTTCCGCGCATGTTGCAGTTAATAATAGGCAAATGGCTAGAACAAAAAGTAAAACAAACCACTTTGTATCACCCTCTGTAGGAAAGATGGTACTTGCGAAATATCACTTAAGTAATTCAAGCTAATATATTACTTAAACAAAATTTTGAAAGGTATGGTGAATTATTCAATTGAAGAATGCTGCGATATGTTTTGCTTATTTATCAAGTGCTATAAAAATTTTCGTTTTGCCTGCCAAACTTATTTAAATAAGTTTCAGGATAGAAAGCAACCAAACATCAAAACGTTTAAACGACTAGGGAAGATTATGCAGCGGTATGGAAGTTTAAAAAAGTCCTTTATGTAAAACTATCGAAAATAATTTAATACCTAGTAGAAGATCGTAATCCTAATAGTGAATTATTAACATTTGCTTCTGTTGCGGCTAATTTAAGCATCTCAACTCTAGAAATATAAGCACCGGTTAATGTGCCTAAATCTACAGCATTCAGAATTTTAGAACAGCACAAATTTCACACTTACCCGTTATTTGTTCCCCAAACTTTAGAGCCACAAGGTATTTGATTCACAGGAAAATGGCGATTTAATTTTTTTTACAGACAGATCTAACAGATTCTAAATCAGCACATAAAACTGCAAAACATTGCCAATTTAAACAAATCTCTGTCTTCAATAATAAGCAACATGCTCATGCAATCCCACCCCATGTGTGACAGTTCGTATATGAGCAGATGTAATATCTAATAATATTATATATATAATAATAATATCTAATAATATTTAGTATTTTATGAAGTAGTTAGCATTGATATCGCATTAGGGATACATGTATATACATACATAAATAAGAAATATGTAGTACATATAATATATGTGTAATAAATATATGAAAGTACATATGTATGTAGGTATAAAGATGTTCTTTACAGATTAACTATTTTGAAATTTAGTAGTATCTAATGTAATATGTCACAATTTCTAACGTTTTTTTTCGTGTACATGAGAGATATATAATCAATGATTCTCCTTTTATGCTTACCATTTAATACGTGAACAATGAGCGTTTTGGGGTTTGCGTTGGAAGGATGACAAGTGTACTTCCCCGAATCGGTTTCGGTTGCCCTCTGTACAAGTAGATAGCTGACAGTGATGTCGCCTTTCTCTGTAATAACGCTTACGCCACCCCTCGGGGAATCGTAATTTATTTCCTGTAACAAAGAAATGAGAAAAAAGTTTATGGAAAGATATAGCTATGTTTTGTCCGTTTGCTTTAGAGGCGGTTCTTTCTTTACGTCACATTTAACCTAGAGTTTTCTCGTTCCCTTTCTGTTTTATTCAATTAATTTATATAATCATACGCATTAGAAAGTGTTACAATAGAAATAAGACAGAAGACGGAAACAGTATAACAAGAAAATGATAAAATTGAATGTAGGTATATATGCATATTATGCGCAACAAAATATGAAATGAAATGAAGCGTACTGAGTGACCAACACTTATAGAAAGCTCGCAATGTTATTCTGTAGCGGGTAGAAGGAGACTGTTGTTTTGCAGCACCAGTGCCGTACTGTAGTTGTTAAAATCTTCGGAAATGTTATTTATGAAATTTTGTGCTGAACCTCTTGCTTATTTAACCAAAATCATAACTGTGGAATTATATCAGTCTGTGAAGTATATTATCCTGCTATAGCAACCTGGGTTTTGTAATGGGAATATACCATTACAAATCTACTTACTTATAAATATTTGTCATCCGTCTCAGATCAAGCTGGCCAAGTTGATGTTATTTTGACAGACTTTAAAAAAGCTTTTAATAAAGTCAATCACATTTTATTAGTTATTTATTTTTAAATTAGCTCAAATAGGTTGTCGTGGAAATCTGCTTCGATGAATTAGTCCTAACTATTAATGGGCTTAAATCTGTCTATATAAACGTGATCTGCGGTGAGCTCCCGGGATCCCACCTCGGTCTGCTCATTTTTAATTTGTAGATACATAAATGACATTGGCCAGGTGTTCAGCGCTTGCAGATTTTTTTTGTATATGCTGTTGACTTGAAGATTTGTAAGAGTATTAGTAGTATTGATGATAGTTTACCGTTACAATTGGAACTGAAAAAATTGAAATTTATTGTAATTCCAATAAATTACAATTAAATATTAACAAGAGTAAATTTATATGATTCACTAGGAAGCGATTACCGGTTGAATTTAATTATATACTCTCAGTATAGTTTCTGATTCGAAACTCTAATTTCAAGACCACAAAGACTTCGTTATGCGCCGTGCTTTTAAAACTTTTGGATTTATTTGTACAATCACTAGGCCTTTTAAAAATCATAAATGATTTAATACCCTTTTCAACACGTTTGTGGGTAATAATCTGCTGTTTGTCTCTGTGGCCTGCAACCTCTTATATAATTTTCACATTGATAGAATTGAACCGGTACAATTTTTCTTTTAATTTATGGCATATAATTTCGAAAATAATGTTCACAGATATCATGCTTGCTCCAGATACTTAAGGCCTACGTATTCTTCAACTTTTCAACTAACCACTCAAGGAACCAACATGGGCATGAATTTACCGTTTTATAGAATGTGTACTAATGACAATAGTTTCGCAAGTAATTTAGATATGTTTGATTTTCCATTGTCCGCGTTCAGGAGTTCGGTGATTGGTCATTTTCAACGGTAAATAATTTTTTTTTGTTTTTTTTCTGTTTTTTTTTTCAGTTTTTCTCCTATTTTAAGGTATACATTATCATTTGTTAACATTACCACAGTTTCGTCTTACTGTATTGTTATTACTTTTGTTGTTTTATATTTTTGTACTTTTCCTAGTTTAGTTCGACCTTGGCTGATGTTTTGTTTTATATTGTACTCGATTATGTTTTGCGTGGAAATTTCTTCGGGGCAACAGCCCTGTAAAGTTTACGAATATTGGATTAAATAAAAAAAAGGAAAAAATACATTAGCGTTCTGAAATTAATTTTGAAATTGTGTTTAAGTGAATTCTATTTTTAATATTACAAGCGGGTAACATATACATTTAAATGCTGCAAAACAAAGTTACTAACTAGTTTGGACAAGATGGGATAAAAATAGATAGATAGGTACAACATAGAAATAAAATTCTCCCCTTTAGGATTCACTTTTAAGTTTTTCAAGACCTAATTTCATCGCCCTTCACATCATAACTTTAACTGTATAATAACCTCCGCCAATGGACTAATGCCAACTGCTTAGCAGATTCAGACATCTAGCGGGAATCACAATCTATTAATTGTGCGAGCTAGATCAGTATCTGCTGTACCGACGTGTGTTGTGTAGTGCCTTGCGGTGTGCTACTTTCCCCCCTGCCCACTAGAGGGCATTGTGTTGGAATTAGTCCATTGTCGGAGGTTATTATACAGTTAAAGTTGTGATGTGAATACGTCAAAAAATACGAAATGTACTGTACGGATTTGAGGTCATACAAAAACGGTTCCGAGTTGTTGAAGCTCGTGCTAGTACTTTTACCTTTATTTTTCTACTCATATATATGCACGTGGATCTCAAACTTTGCTTTTTTTACGGATGTGCTCAAAACACCTAATGCGAGAGTTATTTTATCAATTGCGTTCTTTCTTTTCTCATGTTTTTTCATCTACTTTATATTTTTAAATCAATAAAATGTATGAAGATAAGCGGGTCTTCTTCTATTTCAAGTTTTTTGCTGCATAGCTACATACTATAAAAAAAGTTTTAAAAATATTTCAACGAATTGAGTTTCATCTGTAAAACATAAAATAAGTCGAAAACGTCAAGAAATATGGGAAAACGCCGAGACACGTCAATTGTTGTTTTTTCAGGGTGAATTTTTCTCACCAATAAGGCAAAATCATGTCTTGCAACAGAGCGCGTTAAAAGAGCTTAGTATACGTGTGTACTTAATGATCTTGATGATGATTATAATTTTTTGTCTTGTAGTTAACGAAATGAACACCATATGATATGTAGAATTATTGTATGTACTACGAAACAATAATATTATAAAGCAATAATAACGAAACAATAATATTATAAAGCAATAATAAAATTTGCTGGATTCACTATACATCCAAAGATCTGGTTTAGTGTAGGCTTAAGTATTAGCAGCGCTATCGGTTATTTGTTAGTGCCGTTCTTTTAACTGTCAAAGAAAACAGGTTTTGCGAGCCATGTGATAAATTGTTTTCAAACACTTCAAATTACTTGATAGCATGTAGTGTTGTGTTAAAACTTTCATACAAAATACACACAAACTTCGGGTGTTAAACAACCGTTTTATTATTCGATTGTCTGATGGTAGTCGCAGGTTGTTGATTTGGCATGAAAACAAATCAGTAGATAGTTATTGAACATTTTACACATGCAACACTGTTAATATCATCTCTATAATTGTATGTATTGTATGTCTATAATATTGCTGTAAAGTTATTTTTATAATTGAATAACGATTGAAACGATATCCGCCATTATTATTTGTGTAGAAAATGTGTGTACTACAATATGAACCAGCAATATTTGTAATAAATTAGTTTTCGTGTAATATGTGAGAGAAAGGGAGAGGGAGATCGAGAGAGATAATAGCTCGTACGAAGCTTAAATTACGTTTGTTAGCAGTTCATATAATTATAAGCGCTGTTATTTGTATAGGGAATGATTAATAGCTTGTATAAATACTATGTTACGTTATTAGTAGGAAAATAAAGTATTGTTGATCCAGAAACTAATTATGACTAACATAAATTTGTACCGGCTCGGATTTTAAATTTAATATTTTTTATGTCTAAATATAACAATGGATATCATAGTGAAAATATTAATTACTATTATGCCTGACAATTGGATTTAAATTGGAAACTGTAAACTTTAAATGACTGATTACTGCAGTTCCATCATACTTTGTGACGATAAAAATATTTTAGTCCATTTTAATAATAAAAAAATAATAATCAGTATATCGAAGGTATAAAGTTTTGTTTTTTATACCTAGTAGACAAAAGGTTCTATGCATTGACGATAACTTCTGAAATATCCATACTATTAAAGTAAATCATTATGTTGCTTTCGATATCATAATGTTTAACAACATGAATGTTTAATTCTATTCTATAGTTATTTTTTCAATCTAACACCTTTTCTTATTAATAAAGGGCGATGTTTTTATTTATATATCAAATTACATTCGTATGTTTTGTTTAGTAATAACTAGAGCAGGAAAACACTAGTGCATATCGTAATCACAATCAGCAACTGCGCGAGTCAACTACAAGTTATTTTAGAGATTTTACTAGCGGTTTCTATTAATTGATGCTACTTGTTTTTTTTTTCAAATGAAAGTAGGGAAATTTTTAACATTGGAGATACTTTCTTATTTACTGCTTGCGATTAATTAGCAATTAGTTGGTCGAAAACACATTGTGAAGAACACGTAAGCAGTTCGAAGCACAATAATAACAAAATTAATAGACAACAGTTTATATTGTCAATCCTTGGAAGACGCTTAAAACGGTAAGGGTTTTTTAATTCCTCTGTCGTGCACACGATGACTGATTTCATACATTTTCCATGTTATGTATAGGTTCATACAACGCTGCTATAATATGTACTATTCTTATTTTTCGTGTGTTTATGCATATTACTTTAATGGAAGAAAACCAAATGTATATTTAACTATTTCTGATAGAATAAATGTCTCTACTTCTATACTTATATCGGTAAAAAGCTCATGTTGCGTCCATATTCTAATATATTACGAATTACGCTCCCATACCGGTGCTCACGGTGCGCACGGAAATTGGTCTGCTCTAGTAATTATTTAATCTGATTCGGGCGTATACGATTTTTTAAATTATGAGTGAAAAGGTCGGGACTACTATGCTGTACCTCAGTGCCTTAATAGAAATTATAAAAGTACGTTCTTTAGATTACCACGAGATACAGAATGACACGCTTAATTTTAAATGTTGCAGATAAATGTTATAAAATTCAGCTTATATTTAAGAAAATGTTAGCCTATAATATAATAATAAAAATGATGAACGCTAGTTCTTCCTTATATAAAATTCTCGCGCTGATAAGTAGCAACACAATGACCGAAGATCAAGAATTTTAAACCATAAGTGCTAAACAAAAGGGGTTCAGTGCTGCACGTAGTTCAACTGTCGTTTAAATGTATACAGTGTTTTTCACAAAAACCGTTAGTTGGAAGGTTTAGGGAATCTGCTGTTTGTACAATTCTGACATTTGCGTTGGTAGTATTGATTCGATTGTTTTAAAATATTTTCAACCAATTGCGACTTCCAGTTATACCGGAGTAAATAGCAGCTTTTCTATTTGAAATAGAATGCTATAATTTTTTCATGCAGTTGATATACGTACTATTTGTGATTACTTTGTATTACAGTACTTTATCTATAAACTCAATAGTTTCTAAAATATTTATAATTTTACTTTTTGCTATTGCACCATCTTAAATAAAAGTTAAATTGCAAAGTCCTTTGAACCGTCTGTAAAAGAAAGTAAAGGATCATAGATACTGAGAACCGTCAAAACTTTCAAAAATTTTTTGTAAAGTGTGCAGAAATTTGCAACAAATTCATGTATCTTTAAACATTGAAACTACTACATATATGTAGGTACATGTCATGTGTTGAAATTATTGATTTGATTTCTGCTATAAATAAAATTATTGTTGCATTTATACTAAAAAATATCGTATGACACTCGTGCATAATTAGCTTTTAAAGCACTCGTAACGTTAAAGCCACTCCGCTTCGCGTCGTGGCTTTAAACTCGTTACTCGTGCTTTAAAAGCTTGATTATGCACTAGTGTCATAATATACTATTTTAGTATGCATGTATCATAAACCAATTAAAACACACTCATAAGCGTGCATAATCGGGCCTTTATCGCACGGCGTGCGTATAAAGGTTGCTTGGTAACAGCCAATCCCAAGCGTTTAATAGTCCAGTGAAATCTCAGGAAATGTCAAATGACATATAGGTACATACATGTCATGTATTCAAATTATTGATTTGATTTCTTCTAATTAAAATTATTGTTGCATTTATACTAAAAAATAACGTATGACACTCGTGCATAATTAGCTTTTAAAGCACTCGTAACATTAAAGCCACTCCGCTTCGCGTCGTGACTTTAAACTCGTTACTCGTGCTTTAAAAGCTTGATTATGCACTAGTGTCATAATATACTATTATCCACGACTATTGTATAATGCACCCATTATCCGCCTGTTTGCTTGACCTTAATAATACCCATTAATCACGGCAGTGATTAAGGAATCATTAATCACTGCACGTTTATATCCAATAGGAATGCGATATTCCAATATTCAATATGGTCGTGACTACATATCTGACAGATATATAAATTAATTAAGCTTGACAGTTCTCTGTATCTATTTAAATATAGTAAAAATTAAAGAAATACGTATGATATTATGGGGTCGTAGAAAAAGTAGTCATGGATAAAGTATAGCATTCTACTCGCGGATAATGGCTATTATTCTCTCGGTGATTAAGCCCACTCGCCTGCGGCTCATGGCCGTAAACTTCACCTCGAGAATAATAGCCATCATTATACGCTCGTTGAATAATATACTATTTAACACTAGTACGAAAATGTTTATAACGCTAATGACAGTTACTTTATTGATGTAAATATTGATATATATATGTATATACATTAGCATTAAAACAATTACTATATAATATTCATTCATTGGGCATCATCTGTAATTTCAATCAATCTCATCAAGATCCAGTTTTATTATTTTAATAGGAATAAAAAATGTCATCAAAACTTTTGTTGACGTTTCTAATTCTCAAATATCAGTGCGTTACCATGACTGGCACCTCTGACTTGTGATACATTTTATTTATGTGATAAAATGTCAAAAAATTTTGTAGAAATCCTAATTCATTTAATTAAATATAAACAGTTGTATGAAAAACAGTGTACGATACACGTGTTAAAAATGCTATTTTATTTCACTCGTAAGCTTTTAACTCGTGAAATAAAATCGCACTTTTAACACTTGTATGGTAAATAACTATTTTTTAAATGACACATGGTAGTTTTTATTGCAGCATTTAATTATGTTAAAATAATGTTGAAGTCTGATATAATTATCTTTATCTACGACTAAACAGTAAAGTAGGTAAGTATTATATTAATCACTATTGGTTAATAATAGTACTCATAATACCCGGAGGGAGTAATGAAATGCGACCAGGGAATAATGAGCCACAACGTTATCATTATTTCCTGCACTCCGCCAATAAGAACATAAGGATACCAACGTTATCATAGTAACGATAAATAAGTCCGCGTATTTCGTATTTAATTAATAGTCAAACGTCAAAACCTCATCGGCGTTTTTTAAATTTGGCGTGTTAGTGTTAGTTTTATCATGGATAGTGACGCCGATGAATCTAAGTTATGTACACCCCCAGAAATTAACCTTAACGCCGATGTAGTTACGCTTGGTTTATTGCCCGAAAAATCCAAATATTTTTATATTAAGGTTTACGATAATTTTATGGACCGTCAAACCTTCAAACGCCATATCGATATAGTAATCTATTAATTGATATTTTCGTTTAATTGATTTGTTTTTTTTAGTAATCTTCAGTTAGTCGTAGATAAAGTAGTGTATACTAACTCGCAATAATGACTATTATTCCCTCGGCTCGGTTTGTAAATTCAGGTCTCGGGAGTAATAACTGTCATTATTGACTAATGTATAAACTACTATTATTAGTTTTAGAGTTATTAGAGATTATTGGTTTTAAGTACAGAAATTATCCTAATATGTGTTCGTTTTTCTGGTAGTTTGTTATGAAAGTATAGTATATTCTTCAACGAGCGTATAATGACGACTATTATTAACGAGGGTGGGAATTACAACCACCCGAGTTAATAGTAGCCAAATTATACGCGAGTTAAAGACTATACTTTCCCTACGGCTGCAGGATTAACTTAAAAAGAGAATGGATAGGTACATGATAGATACTCAGAAATTAATGCTGTGAGCCCGCGTTTTTGACATAAATGTCATTACAATTGTGTCGAAACCGCGAGCTGACGTTTTAAATTCTCAGCACAATTAAGAGTTCTTTAGCGATCGCTAGGTAACGCACACTCTATACGTCTATACCATATCATTTCTGTCTGCTAACCGTTGAAGAATGCAAATACGAGTGATGTGATTGGTCTACAGCCCGTGTGTAATAATTCATTACACACGGGGTGAAGAATTGATGCCATTATACAATTGGATAAAAAGGCAGAATGTATATATTATTCAACAGCCGTAAAGAAAAGTATTACCATAATAGTTGCCAAAGAGATGACATTTCTGTTGCTTTTCATTTACACTAAATCTCACTTAGTCTGTTTGCCTCACGTAAATGTCATTCGCTTTGAAAGGGTCATTCCATTTACTTGTAATAAATAATGTTATTTTAAAACGAAACGAAGAAGCTATTCATTGAAGTTATTTTGTACATATTTAGTGTAAATTTTTATATTGAGAACAAGCTCTGCATTTAATGAAAAATATCATTAAGGCATAATTTGTGAAGTATGTACATACAATGAGACTTATTTTCAAGAAAAACATACATAGGTAAATACATTCAGACATAAAGTCAAAAAGATATTGAATACATTATTGAAATGAGAAAACAAAAAGCTCTAATAATTAAAATATAATATAAAAAAATTACAAATGCCCGAGGTCTTGGTTATTTTGGCCTCATCACTAAATGAATCTGTTCCTATTTGATAATGCTCATCGAAATACTTTAATTTTCATAGCAATCTACCAGAAAAATGACACATGTTAGGATAGTTTTCATAGTTGGAACCAATAATCTGTAATAACTCAAAAACTAATAGCATAGGTTTACTAGACCTTAACACGGATCGATGTAGAATTTCTTGATGAATTAAATGCTATAACGAAAACCACCAAGTGCCATTAAAAAGAAGGATTCTTAATGATTGAAGGTGTGTTAATTAATTGCTAATTTTTGCATACCCTGCATAAGTTGAAAGCTGTAACACTTCACAGTATCTATCGTTCTTTATTTTTCGAATTTACGGTATTAATTTTTCTTTAAGCTGGTGCAATAGTAAAATATTAAAGAAAAAACATCTAACAATTATGTAGAAACAATTAAATTTAGGAATAAAGTACCGTAATGCAAAGTAATCGCAAACAATGCGTGGTATCAATATGGAAGAAACTAGTGCACCTATCTGAGGGAGAACCTATATTGAAAGTTCTAAAACAAATCTGTTACATTTACTTATTTGAAACTTTCAGTTTCTAACGACTTTAGCAATAAGCTGGCAGCGGTATTATTTCTCTCCTAGTCCCATTCTGGTTTTATTCAGTTTTCGCATACGTACATATATCACGAATTTGAATCATCACTTATTTTTATTAGACGGATATAAAACTAAAATCCGAAGTTTTACAACCTCCTACTCTGTAGAATCCGAGGGGCTTTAGTACGGTAGAAATGATGGGAAATAAGAAGAAACTTCATGACATAAATTTACTTAAATGGCGTCTCGCCACAAATTTTTTGCCGATGTAAAACATCCAATTCCAGTATCTAACGACTAAACCGCGGAAGTCGATGAAGTTTCTTTGGTGGGAGAGGAAAGGAGGTGGCGCGAATCAAATAAGAACATCGTTCGATGGAGAAAACGTAAAGCAATGAAGAAGAAGAGAAGCAAGATAAGACGTAATAAATCATAGGTATGGATTCCCGTTCATCGTCTATACACGCAGCTTAAAATTAGAATCTTTCAGCGCAACGTTTCGCTAGATGCTACTAATGATATTGAATTATAGGAAATTCGCTAAGCAAATAATATTAAAAGGAAGGAAGAAAATGTCGATACTAATGTATTCTAGGAAGCTATCGACAGCTAAGTAGTAATCACTTCACCCCTTTTTCAAAGCTTTTCTTTTTGGTATCCCAGTGGTTTCACACTCGAATGATCCGATTCCATTTTCAAATTACTGCCGTAGCATGAATCATTTTTAAATTGGGGTCACAATTAATCCATAACAATATGCTGCATATGTTGATGTACGTGGTAAATCCAACCTTTGACACTTTCGGTTATTATACATACATATATAATGACTTAAAGTGTCATGGGTTATTATATAAGTACATAATAACCTAAAGCGTCAACGGTTCTAACAAGACTTATAGTGTAATCACAGTTTCGAATTATGTATTAGTTTCTTACACTTAAAAAGTAAATATGAAACGCGCTGAATTTGAATGAAACTTACTGAAAGGTTAACTAACGATATAAATTGAACTGTATTTACGACTTTATTAGTGCTACATTATTAGTACTACATTAATGGTAGTATTTCATGACATTAATTGAAAACTAATCTTTTAAAAGATTAAGTGGCACGTTTGGTCAGCACATCTTGAAACTATATCAAGAAGGACATTATGGAAGTCTGACAAGATTTTGGAATTGACAAACTATACAATGTATAGACGATGAACACCAGTAATAAATGTATTATTGCCTTTGACATTTAACTTTGTTACATACCTGGCAGTCAAATATTGCTGGTGACGGTCCTAGTGTTTCGACGTACAATGCTTTCTGTGAAGGAAATCCAACTGCATCCCGTCAAATTCAAAAATCCTTGCTTTGATTTACCCCCAATCGATTAAGATTTTTTTTGGTAGGATCACCAAAAAGATTACATCCGAACTTCAGATGCATCTAACACATTCAGTAGAACAACTTGGCTACATAAAATGTCGGCATATCTGCCTTTCACCAAAAAAAATTAAGATGAGTTTTAAGTTTCTTTAACATGTCTAACATGATTGCCAAATTTAATTTTATTACCTGGATTGATAATATTGCGCAAGAATAAAACTACGTTTGTTTCTTCTATAGATACATCAAAATTATTTGCGCCGTTTAGTTGACTGTGCCATTACTCGGACTACTATTTGAACGTGTTTTCACAAATTTTTTTGAAGCACAATGCACATATCCTCGTCGAATAAAACTCGACGCAATTGTCTGTACCTATCTAATGAGCATTTAAGCACAACGTGCCTTATTTCTTTAGATCGAAAAGGTCTGATATCTTTAATAGCTTAAACGGATGCCCTTGGAAGTAGATTTAACTGCACATCGGGATACCGTTCATAATCATCCAAAACTACATAATCTCCATGACGACAACTAATTATATGTTTATACTTCCCTTTTGGAACACTTGTTTCAATAATATGCTTTTCTTTAGTGGAGATAGATAACAATCGAAACGCTAGTCTGTGAGCTGAGACAAAATGTATCGGCTAATTATATTTCTCCATGCATACTCATGAACGATTCAACTTCTTCCTTCAAGCATAACTAAATATTTTGTTGTTTTGGGCACACCAGAGAGGAAGAGGAATTGAAAAACAATCCTAGGAATGACCATTTTTCAAGAAACATGTGTGCTTCTGGATATGTTTCGAAATCTCTAGGCTCGAATTGAGGGTCATATACCTGTTGTATTTGGAGGTGTGTTGCTGTTGACGGCTCAACCCTTATGCTTATATTTTTTGTATTGAAACAAAACACTTTTTCTTAGCATTTTATTTGGCACATGTTTGTTGGTTCTGCTTACGTTACATACATCTTACTCACTATTGCACTTGCGCAAAGCGTGCCTTCTATCTTGGCGCGTACATGCCGCCCACCTTGAAATCTCCTAAAAGTTTCAACTAACTAACAATATTGATGCTAATACTAATACATTCGCAAATAAAAAAATAATGTAACTCTAAACATGAATAAACTTATTATAACAAGTATAACAATATAATTGTCTATCATTCAATATCTTTCTTCTTCTACTTCACTAAACTTTCTCTTTATATTCTTCAAGCTGTAGTACACACAATTTGGTAACAGGTCGTTTAACTTCACCATTACTACACTTTACTGACACTACTCGCACTATTTGATCTTTGCCTGGATGCAGACGTATGACTCTACCCAATTTCCATTTTGCTGGTGGAATATTATCGTCTTTGATTAATACTAATTGTCCAATCTTGAGGTTGTCGACGTTACCCTTCCATTTGCTTCTAACCTGGAGTTCACTTACATATTCTTTGTACCATTTGTCCCAAAAGTGGCGGATCAGCTGTTGTAAGTGTTGATATCTATTTAGTCTAGGAATAGGTATGTTTCTGTGGTCAGGATCAGGAATATTAGAAAAGGATCGACCAATAAGAAAATGTGCGGGAGTTAGAATGTCATAATCATTTGGATCATCAGTCATAGGCGTAAGAGGTCGTGAATTTAATATCGATTCTATTTGTGCAAGTAGAGTTGCAAATTCTTCATAGGTAAGTGGTGTTTCGGTTAAAATACGTTTCAAGTGGTGCTTAACGCTTTTGATGCCGGCTTCCCAGATACCACCAAAATTTGGCGATCGAGGAGGAATAAAGTGCCACTGTATACGTTCATTGGTTAGCGATGTCATTAATGTGTGATGATTTTCGTTAAGGAATTCTCCTAATTTATTTAGTTCATTATGTGCTCCAATAAAATTTGTCGCATTGTCACTATATATATGGCCCGGTTGACCTCGTCGTGCCATAAATCTTCGTAAAGTAGCCATAAATGCCTCTGTTGTGAGTTCGGTGACCAATTCTAAATGTATAGCTTTTGTACTAAAACACACAAACAAGCAAATGTAACCTTTATGTGTTTTGCCACCGCGTCCTTTATGGGTTTTCAAAGAAAATGGTCCTGCATAATCTACTCCAACATGATGAAATGGAAAAACATTCATTTGTACTCGTGCTTCAGGTAAATTTCCCATTAACGGTGTGAAGGATTTTGCTTGGTATTTTTGACACTTTATGCATGTTCGTACGATGTATTTTACTTGGCTCTTTCCACAAATTGGCCAGTATTCTTCTCTTATAGATGATAGAAGCGTTCTTGGTCCACAATGGAGTAATCTTTCGTGCTCGTTTCGTAAAATAAGGCATGTTACATGATGATTCTTTGGCAAAACAATAGGATGTTTCTTGCTATAAGGAAGATTAGATAGTTTTAATCGACCTCCTACTCTTAATATACTTTGTGAATCCAGAAATGGTGTTAGATTTAATATATTACTTCTATTTGAAACGTGATTCTGTTTTCGCAAATCAGTCAGCTCTGTGCCAAAACTTTCTTTTTGAACCAATCTTATTATCTTTGTGAATGCATTATCTATTTCATCTACTTTCAATATTCCAGTTCTTCTCTGCTCATGTGTGACACTGCAATTGTGTCTAAATCGTAAGCATAAAGCAGTTATTCTTTTTAATTTTTGTAACGATGAATATTTTGTTATTAAATCGAAATCCTTTAACATTAGAAACGTTTGATGAGATTCATCTTCCTTTGATGTTCGTACTTCTAATATGGTTTCATCTAAAAGTATCGTCTCTTCCTCAATGAAATTTATATTCACTTCTGCTAGCCATTTGGGGCCGTGCCACCATAAGTTCGATAACATTAATTTATTTGGTAAAACTCCTCTTGTCAATAGATCAGCTGGATTTTCACCTGATTTGACGTAATACCAATCATTAGGATTCGTCAGTTGTTGTATTTCTGTCACACGGTTAGCTACATATGTCTTCCATTTATTAGATAATGATTTGATCCAGTGTAGCGTAATTTGTGAGTCACACCAGTAATATTCTCTATGAATTGGTAATTTTAAAGCATGTTTAAACTTATTTGTTAACTGTGATGATACAACTGCTGCGTTTAATTCCAAACGTGGTAAAGTCACATGTTTTAAGGGTGCTACACGTGATTTAGCAGCTAATAGACTTACATGAGTATTGTTTTTTTGATTGTAGGATTTTAAATAAATACATGCTCCGTATCCTAGCTGTGATGCATCACTAAAAGCATGTAATTCAATAATTATAGAATTCTCCAGAATTGCATGTCTCGGTATTCTTATATCGTTTATTTGACTTAGTTTGCTTTTGTATGCTAACCATTTTGTTTGTATGTTTAAGGGTACGCTTTCGTCCCATTCTAACTGCAATTGCCATAATTTTTGCAGCATAAATTTTGCCAAAACTGTTATTGGTGCTAGTAGACCTAAGGGATCAAATAGATGAGCTACCGTTGCTAAAATCGTTCTCTTTGTTATCTTAGGTGATGAAAACTGTTCTACATTATACGAGAATTCGTCAGTTTTTGGATTCCAATCTATTCCCAATATCTTTCGAAGATTTCCTTTGAACGATGTCGTTTCTTCTTCCTCTTTATAGTACATTTCCGTTGTATTACTTGCCCATTTTCTCAAGCTGAAGTTTCCGGATTTCAGTATAGAATCAATGTTGACCTTTATCGTTGTTAATTCTTCTATAGTATTCGCTCCCGTTAACAAGTCATCAACGTAAAAATCATGTTTAATGATTTCTGATTCCTTTGGATATTCATTTTCATTATCAATCCCTAATTGATACAATGATCGTATAGCAAGATACGGTGCTGACGTTGTACCATATGTTACTGTGTTCAGTTCATAACATTGTAGTTCTTGGTTATTATTTTCTCTCCAAAATATTTGCTGATATATTCTATCATCGGGATGTATCAATATCTGTCTGTACATTTTTTCTATGTCCGCTGTGATTACATATTTGTACATTCTGAACCGTGCTATGATTGCAAATAGTTCATCTTGAATGGTAGGTCCTGTATATTGTATTTCATTTATAGGAAGTCCTGTTCCAAGTTTACACGAACCGTCAAAAACTACTCTTAGTTTGGTCGTCTCACTTGCTTCTTTGATTACGGCATGATGCGGTAGAAAAATCCATTCTTGTGATTAGTTTCGATTTTAGTCATGTGATTTAAAGTTTTATATTCCTCCATAAATTCTACATACAATTTCTTTAGATTAAGATTGTCTTCAAACTGTTTCTCTAATTTGTAAAATCTTGATTCTGCAATTTGCCTTGAGTCTCCTAGGTCATCTATGTTTTCTTGGAGTGGTATTCTTACTACAAACTTTCCATCTGTATTACGAGTGGTCGTCTTTTTATAGTATTCTTCACAATAAGATTCTTCTGGAGTTAACATTTTTGATGTTGATATAAACTCATCCATTTGCCAAAATCTCTGTACTTTGTCATGTAATTCGCCTATTGTGAGCAATGTTAATGCAGTGTTTTCATTGGTGTTGTTTGTGACTAAGTTTCCTGCTATTATCCAACCTAATTTGGTTTTCTGAAGTACAGGTGAGTTTCTTTCTTGTATCTGACCTATGCAAATCAATTCCCAAAATATGTTTGCACCTAATAAAATGTCTATACTTCGTGATTGGTTAAAATTAGGATCAGCAAGCTTGATATTTGCTGGAATTTTGACTAAATGTTTGCTAAATGACCTCATTGGCATGTTTTCAGTTATATTTGGTAAAACTAAACAGCTAAGTTGAGTGGTAAAATTATTATGCATTGACTTGATTTTGATATAAACCTTTTGTTTGATTGTTGTTAAACCTTTACTTATCCCAGTGATTGTTAGATTTACTGGATGTTTCTTCAAACCTAGAATTTCACACATTTGTTCAGTTACGAAGTTGGATTGCGATGCGGAATCTAATAATATCCTTGCTTCTTGATATTGTCCTTGTACGGTTTCTACGTGTACAAGAGCAGTAGAAAGCAAAACTTGTGAATTACATTCTTTTGTTTCTGATGAGCAAGTAACCGCAACATCTACAGAATTACTCACTGCATTTGATTTATTTTGATTTGTTGCTTCCTTTATCTCAGTTTTGTGTAACAACGTGTGATGCTTTCTTTGACATTTTTTACAACTTGTTTTAGATATACAATTCTGAATAAAATGTCCCTTACGTAAACAATTAATGCATAATTTTAAATCTCTTACTCTTTCATTTCTTTCCTTTTCATTAAGTTTCAGAAATTCTTGACAAACATGAATGCTGTGTTCTTTATTGCAAACTGAACATGAAACGTTTTGAGTTGTGAACGTTCTACTGTATTTGTTGGTTGAATGTTTATTTTCTGTTTCTGTCTTTCTTTTTGATATAACTTCTAAAGTATTTTGTCTATTATTTAAAAAATCTAAGAATTCTTTAATTGTTGGTAATTTTTCATAATCATCGTTTTCTGCATTTATTTTGAGTTCCCATTCTTTATTTGTTGAAAAATCTAACTTTCCCGCTACTATTGGTATAATTATCGCGTCCCAAGCTTCCGTAGGTTGACCAAGTGCCTTTAAACATTGGATATGACTCTCGGTTACATTGCTTAATTGTCGTAAAGCTAAGTGCGATTCTTTAGTTATTTTAGATATGTCTAATAATTCTTGCACATGGTTGTTTATGATTCGTCTTTTGTTATTGTACCTTTTTTGTAATGTTTTCCAAGCAATTGAATAATTTCCCGCTGTCGATTCATATGCTCTCACCAAATCAGCAGGTTCGTTCTTTAAACACGATTTTAAATAAGTTATTTTTTGTATGTCTGACAATTCTTGATTTGTATGTATTAATGCATTGAATGTATCATAGAATTCCCTCCATTGAGTGAATGAGCCATCAAATGATGGTAACTTAATTGTCGGTAACTTTACGTTTAAATTTCTTACGCTAGGAATGGTTTGTGCTACTGAATGTATTTCTGATTCATTTTCTTCTTTATTAATTGTCAAAATATTATTAACCGAACTTATTAATTCAAAATACAAATTCGTGAATGATTCCCGCTCTATAGTTTCTTGTGTTGCATTCGCGTCATCTTCTGAGCACATGAATTCAATGTTCGCTTGTATTTCATTGAACGTTTCATACAGGGGTTCTAATTTCACCTTTCGTACTCTTAAATTTTCCTTTTCCGCTTCAGTTAGTTTATTTAAATCTAAACCGTTTAAATGTTTTTCGAAAATCGTTAATTGTGCTTTCAACGTACCTCTTTTATGCCTTAATGTTTTTAATTCGACGTTTTCAGTCATTTTTAAAGAATAAAATACTATCGGGTGAAAGATAAAGATAGGAACAACTTACTTGGTGATGAGTGAGATGGATAGACTAAACTTGCCTGCGGTTTCTGTTCGAAATGCTTCTCGTTCTATAGGTTATGTTATTCACTGTTTCCTTATAATCCGTTTCGAAGGACCAAAATGTTGTATTTGGAGGTGTGTTGCTGCTGACGGCTCAACCCTTATGCTTATATTTTTTGTATTGAAACAAAACACTTTTTCTTAGCATTTTATTTGGCACATGTTTGTTGGTTCTGCTTACGTTACATACATCTTACTCACTATTGCACTTGCGCAAAGCGTGCCTTCTATCTTGGCGCGTACAATACCTATATAATTTCATAATCCATTTTTAATCTTGCACGTTTATACTCTTTTGAATGTCAAATAAATTGATATAGAACATATTATATATGATATTTATGTGTGATGATTAATTATCTTTTATGTAATTGCCTCATTCTAACAGAAACATTAAATGAAGTAAAGTGTATTTACCACTACAAGAACTAAATTAGGATAATATAATTAACATTCAGTCGCACAGATTATTATTTCAGGTTACCCTTGTGGTAACAGCTGCTATGTTCGTATTTTAATACAAACGTTAAGAAAATACTATACAAAAGAAATGTGGTAATACCTAAAACGCAAATTGTTTTGCTTTACTAGATTCTACTTCTGTTTTGATTGAAAAAATATCAAAGATATACCACAAAAATCGACTTGTTCACTGAGTTATTATTATTGTTATGTCACCTGTAGCAATTCAATTTCTGAGTGTAGCAAATAAATGAATTTGAAAATTTCGCTAGTTTACTTTGCCTTTTGCCTTTTAAAATAAGAACAGTTTTGCGTCCATTTATACAGAATTTTGAATAACACTGGTTTTTGCCGCATTTTTTCTCATAATTCCGTAATTATGATACCACACAACGTTTTCCATCGCACTTTTAACCTTGAACTTTTCAATTCTTCAGCACTTTTACAAATTGCTTTTTTATACATAACTTATACAAATTTTTATGCACAATGTATTTTTACCCTGATGATTGATAGATTGTATTGCAGAGGTCATTGCTTCTTTGCACAATGCAGCAATCTTCAGTTCTTATCCCAACTACTGAACAACTGAAGCATGGTATTTTATAGAACCCGCCCTCTTGGCCTAATAGCCAATAGCCAATATGTAACATTTTTAAACTTCTCCATTGTTTCCATTTCTGATCTTGATATTTAATTTTTCCCAAGAGCAAAATTAGACTGTCATTAATCCCTTTTAAGCAGCTAGTACGGATGAATACGCATTTATTGCCATCATATAAAAAACGACAGCTCTTAAACTAGTTTGAGAGGAGTCTATAAATGACCCATATCTGCTTAGAAGCATGATCCAAATCATGTTTGAAATCACAACGAGCTATTTATTCAACGTCGCCTATTAAAAGCCAAACCTCACCAAAAAACTTAAATTTGTAAACTAGTGTAACATTTTTGTGCATTAACATCTGCAGTTTTCATTTCATTGGAAGCCTCTAAAGGTTGAGGTGGAGATTGTACAGGTGGATTCGCTCCATATGAAACCAGTCACCATTAACGCCACACTCACAAAAGTAGCTTTGGCATAGTTCACTGGCTTGCATCACATTATAGGAATACTAAATGGCAAGATATTCTTAGGTGTTCGACACGTATATGCCATACTTTATGTGGTGTCCGTGATTTATCCTGACCTCCTACTGCTACTATGAAGTAGGATTTTGCGGCTTTTGTAAACTGAAGAATGTTGCTGTTTCTAATTAATTCCTGCTCGTGTTCCGCTATGATTTGATGTCCCGCTGTTCTTCTTATTATTTTTAATGTTACAATAAAAGTTTCTTCCTATAGAGCAAAGTCATATCTAATTTACTTGGAGTTTTAATACTGTTCTAAAAATGACCCTAGCCACATACTGTGGTATACTGCCAAGTCTTTACGTAGAGTTTGGTAAATGTATACTGACCATCGTTCTGAAATGAACAGACAAGAATCATAGCAACGGTATAGATTCGTAGCATGGAATTGCAAACCGCAGTTATAATTGTAGGCATGTAATTGAACGTAAAACTTTTCTGATGGTCAGGATTACATATCTTCGAAGTCATTCTACGTGAATATTGGAATGGTTAGTGGAATTTCAGTCTCTTTATGACGGTTCTGAGTATACTAAATAAACGATTTCACCATGGATCCGATGTATCTACATTATACATTATATGTTCAATTTCCTCTTTCTCGCTTCGTTCGTAAATGTAGAGTGGTAAGAACGGTATAGTACTTACGTGGTTTAGAGCTTTGCCGGTGGCTACAGGCCCTTCTGGGTTGAGTTCGAGAAATGAAGCAGGAGAAACAAAACTCGCTAGGTTTCGTTTGACTTTTTGCTTTATTCGTTCGTTTTAGCGTTATAACACAGGTCCGTAAGAGAGCATAGCGTTTGCTTCAGCGCTATTTGTATGCAATACAAAGTACAGTTGGAATTTAAACTAGAGTTTGAATGCATAATAAAATTACTCTCAGCTCTCGATTTTAAATGCAGATATTATTTATGGCCAACACATATACTACTATTAATCTGACATTTTATACTGGTTATTCATAATAAAATGGAAATATTTTACGCAATTTATCATTATTATTAATTAACAGCTAGTCCTGATCAGATTCCCAGTCTTTTATTAAGCGATTGCCGTCGAGTTTTGTCGAAACCTTTATTATGTACATATATTTAACCTTGCCGTAAAAGAATCCACATTCCTCTCTACATGGAAATCGACAAGAATTTGCCCCGTCTATAATACTGGAGATTCATCTAACATTACCAATTACCGACCTATTTCATTGCTGCCTGCGAAGATCTTTGAGTCACTAGTATACAAAAACATTTATTCTTCTTCTTTTGTAGCTAAGAGATCTACGGTAACTAACCTTTCTCATTTCACACAGTATTTGTCGGAAGCTCTAGATGTACAGAGTCAAGTAGAAGTTATCTATATAGACATGGCAAATGCTTTCGATTGTATTGACCATAGTGTATTACTACGAAAACTTCGTCTATCAGGTTTTGGTGGCTCACTACTTCGGTTGATTAAATCATATTTAACGAATCGTTCTTTCTATGTATTCTACAATGGTTTTTCTACCAGGAACTGCGTTATTACATCCGGGGTGCCGCAAGGTTCTAATCTAGGGCCTTACTCTTTCTTCTCTTTATTAATGATTTGTCGGATTGTGTGGACTGTCAGATTTTAATGTTTGCAGATGATGTCAAGATTTTTTCAACTATAAACTGTGGAAAGGACTAGGACTGTACGAAACTTCAGTCAAATTTGTCTAATGTCTCCAACTGGTGCATGAGCAACAAACTGTCGCTTAAAATTTCTAAATGTAGAGTTGTTACTTTCACACGTAAAAAATTCCCATTATATATACATATACCGCAACTTCAATCTCACTTATTAGATGTGAGTCAGAGACTTAGGCGTTCATTTCGACAGCGAATTTTTACTAATATATCCACTTTGAAAGTTCTATACTACTCTCTCGTGCGATCAAGAATTGAATATGCTTCTGTTGTATGGAATCCCTATTATGAAGTTTATAAAAGAACTGTCGAAAGTATACAGCGGCGTTTTCTGAAATACTTGTGGTATAAGAGTTTTAACATCTACCCGAATAGAGGTTTTCCTTATGACATTCTACTTCATGCATGTTCGATGACATCTTTGGAGGCTAGACGTATTACATCGGGACTAGGTTTTCTGTATAAATTAATCCATAATCAAATTGATTGTGCGTATCTCCTTGGTAAATTAAACTTCAATATACCTCGAATAAGTTCACGCAGTGCGCACACCTTTTTTCTTCCACAAGCACGCACACATATATTACTTAAGTTACCTAGTTCATTTATTTGTCGGTGTTACAACAGATATAGTACATGTGACATATTTATTTGTTCATAGAAATGATTTAACTGTCTATTAAGTTTAAATTATAGAATTATTACATTTTAAAGTATTCTTGCATGTTTATAAGTATAGGTTTCTGTTTTTCTTTTACTTTTAAGATTTTTGTATCTTGTGTATTTTGCATTGTCCTGTTGTTGGTATATTATTACTGTTGGGCAATATATATTATTATTATTATTGACAAGATTCTAGTAAAGTAAATCAATTGTTTTAAAATGCTGATCTCTGATACGGCAGATTTCAATCTATGTATATACAGGGTCCGGCAACGAAGCGAGGACGTGAAAGTTTGTCAAATATTTAGTCATCGAATATTCTTCCGCATCATCAAGTGCACGTTTTAAAAATATTTTGTTTTATACAGGGTGTTCCAGATGGCAATGGCAGACTAAAGTTGCATTTTTTTAAATAGAACAGCCTGTACATTAATATAGAAAATGATCCGCGCTTGAAAGCTGGTTACAACGATATAATGTTGTATAGGTCTAAAGTTGATAGTTTCTGTGTAAACAATGTATTTACTTGATAAATTGATACATTTCAGTAGGCTATTCTGCATAGAGAAAAGCAAAAGATTCGAAACCAACGGAGTAGAATATTTTTTACTAGTATGGACTGTCGTTACTATGTGAAATAAATTCTGCAACTGCTCGCTTTATACAGGGTGTTCACAATTTTGCAAAATCGAAGAAATCTCGACATTTTTAAGTGGAACACCCTGTATATTTTTTGCTCATTGGAAAGCCCTTTTACTACGCTTTCTATTGATACCTCATTTGATGCACCTAGGGTAGATCATTTTCTAATTATTTCTTTTTAAAGTTGAATTAATGAGAAATGCTTGTATTTTTAGAAGCTAATTTGCATTTCAAACCTACTGTAAGATCGGATATTTGACAAATAATCCATAAATGGTCTATAATAAGAAAAAACTCCATTTAGGATGAGAAACAATTGATTTTCACTCAGCGGTGAAAGATAACATTAATTTAATATAAAGTAAAGGCGTCAGTTTTAAGCTTGTATACTAATAACCAAGTTGTACAAAATTTCGTTTTGTGTTATGGTAGTATTTCGTTCAATCTTTAAAAGAAATTGTTATAATGACTAATTTTAGTAGATACTCAACAAACGCAAGCTCCTACCTTACATCTCTCCACATACAGAACATTTAGAGCGACTAAGGCCAGCTAGAAAAGAGATAGATCTAGAGTGGAGCGGTTGTAAAACATACACGGAATAGCACGCTCGCCAATGCGTTAATTCCGTATATGTTTTACAACCGCCCCACTCTCGATCTATCTCTTTTCTAGCTAGCCTTACTCGCTCTAAATGTTCTGTATGTGGATTTTCCTGTATTATTAATAATACGGCCAGTTCGCTTTGTTTATTGATTACCGGTTTATTTGTTTCTCGCTTCTTGTAGGTTACACCATCAGTTTCTATAAATTTCTCTAATAATCTTTCAAATGCTTCCGGTCTTCTTTCAAGGTTTGGTAATCTCTCTGCATATACTCTACTTGCTAGGAGACAATTTCTTGTACACTCCTTAAGAATAAATATCATATTTACCATTTCTTGAGTAGGTACCTACTAAAATTAGTCAATATATCAACTGCTTTTAAAGATTGAACGAAATACTGTATAACACAAAACGAAATTTTTTACAACTTGGTTATTAAGTATACAAGCTTAAAACACCAGATAACTTGATCAGCAGTGAATCTATTGAAAATGCTATATTACTTTATATTAATTTAGTGTTTGCTTTCACCGCTGAGTGAAAATCAATTGTTTATCATACTAAATGGAGTTTCCTCTTGTTATAGAGCATTTATGGATTATTTGTTGAACAACCAATCTTACAGTAGGTTTGAAGTGCAAATTAGCTACTAAAAATACAAGCATTTCTCATTAATTCAACTTTAAGAAGAAATAATTAGAAAATGATCTATCCTAGGTCCATCAAATGAGGTATCAATAAAAAGCGTAGTAAAAGGACTTTCCAATGAGCAAAAAATATACAGGGTGTTCCACTTAAAAATGTCGAGATTTCTTCGATTATGCAAAATTGTGAACACCCTGTATAAAGCGAGCAGTTGCAGAATTTATTTCACATAGTAACGACAGTCCATACTAGTAAAAAATATTCTAGTCCGTTGGTTTCGAATATTTTGTTTTTCTCTATGCAGAATAGCCTACTGAAATGTATCAATTTATCAAGTAAAATCATTGTTTACACAGAAACTATCAACTTTAGACCTATACAACATTATATCGTTGTAAACAGCTTTCAAGCTCGGATCATTTTCTCTATTAATATACAGGATGTTCCATTTAAAAAAATGCAACTTTAGTCTGCCATTTCCATCTGGAACACCCTGTATAAAACAAAATATTTTTAAAACGTGCACTTGATGGTGCGGAAGAATATTCGATGACTAAATATTTGACAAACTTTCAAATAAGCGTGTAATCTTCCGTCCCCGCTTCGTTGCCGGACCCTGTATAGGAAAAGCTTTAAATCTGGCTGACACATCAACGACTAGCCAAAACCGTTAAGGGTAGATATTTGAAATTCGACAAAGATGTTGATTTTATATTCTAGGTGTCATTTAAGAAGAGATTTTTCTAAATTTCACCCCTAAAGGCGCAAACGGATGTGGTAAAGTTTGTATGAAAAATAGAACTTTTATGCTAAAATTTACTTTAAATTGGGTATTAATGCTTTTTGGCACGTTTTTGGGGTTTTTTTTTTTAATTCAACCTAACTAGTAATCTGGTATGAAAGAGGACGAAAGGAGGTGTCAAAGTTGGAATAGTAAATAATATGTTTATGGTCAAATTTATTTGAAACTTGGTATTAATGTTTTCTGAGATACAATTAATGGAATAGTTGCTTCGGCGTTTCTTCAAATTTAGCCCCTCAGGGTTAAGCTTGCTAGCAAGGCTTTTATAAAAAGTAGTATTTTTATGATTAAATTTATTAAATTAATTCAATCACTAACGACATGAGTGTTGGAAAAGTTTCTATAAAAAAAAAATAAAATTGCATGCGCGATTTGAAAGCAGCAGTACGACACTTTTGTATACGTTGATGAAGAGTAAGTTTAAGTAAGCTGAATGGAAACGCTTCATTCGACAGAATTCTGAATGGGAAAAATTTTACAGAAGAATATAATATTTTAAGGATATAGGTAATAGGATTTCAGTAGAAAATAAAAGTTTGAAGTTATACAAATTATAGTCGTTGTCCACTACGTAAAATGCATCGATTTCCTTTGTAGCAGAAACAAAATCGTTCAATAGTTATGGGTGAACTGACTCATGTATATAAAATGAACCGTCGAATAAGTAGACATCCATGCTGAAAGGATGATTTTAGTAATTATCGCCGACATTTCTTTCTGATGCACTAAAGTGAAGTGTTAGAAACTATTTGGAAGGAAGCTAATGGAAATTGACGCACTCTTAAAAGTTTATGTGTGAAGAAAGCAAAATAATTAACAATAAGAAAATTGATGAAACAATATAAAGAAATAGAACAGAGTATTATAAAATGTAATACAATACTTTAAAACTGTATAGCAGAACGCGAAAATCGTATTGTTGCTACGCTACAAGGTAGGTACGCTTTTATTATTGATAGATAAATAGGTAACTTTATTCAATAGTGCAAATTCAATGCATTGAACACGTCAACAAATATAAAATATACCATTTGGTATATAATAATAAAATAAAATTTTTACATTTAAGACACATACATAACAATGCTGTTTTTACATACAAATATACAACATTATAGTAAAAAACAAAAATACATGACAACATTGTAAATGTAGAATATTATTCCATATTATTGGAGAAGTATTCGTCTAAGCTGTAGAGGACTTTCTTGCTGAGCTTTGAATGCAGCACCTTTTTGAACATTTTGTTATTCAGTTACTTTAGTTCACGAGGTAAGTGATTGTATAATTTTACAGTTTGTGTTATTACATTTCTGCTCACAATACTTTTAGTGCTTTGAGGAGGGAGAAGATGATGACCGTCACTCATACCACGTGTGTTATAATGATGTGCTAATTGTTGACCACTAAAGATTTCGTGGTTTTCACGTATGAATAGCGCACATTCATATATATAGATAGCGGGTAGCGTAAGAATACCGTTTATAGCAAAAATTTCGCGACATGTGCTTTGGTATGGAAGCCGGAAAACACTACGAAGACACTGTTTTTGAAGTTTAAAAATTCGCGATGAGTCCACAGAATTTCCCCAGAATATAACGCCATATTTAATTCTGGAGTACACAAACGCATAATATGCACTAATACCCGCTTCAATATTTACAGTTTTATATATTGTTTTTAGAGCGTAACTATACGAACATAACTTTGAAGCTAATGAGTCAACGTGAAATTTCCAGTTTAGCTGGCAAACGATGATTAGGCATAGGAACTTTGCCTGTTCAGACGAAGTAAGTATTTTGTTTTCGTGATCAACTTCCTCCTCATTTTGCTTGAAATAACCAAAACTCAGCATGTTAGTTTTTTCTATATTCAGTTTTAAATAATTTTCCTTGAACCACGTATCGAAATCATTCAGGGTACTTTTCACTTCGTCATTAATGTAGTTCTTAGTATGTACAACAACCGTGGTATCATCGGCGTATAATACAGTCTTATACTTAGATATTCCAGGAAGATCATTAATATATATTAAGAAAAGTAGGGGTCCTAATATAGACCCCTGTGGAATCCCTTTTTGTGTGAGCTGCCAACTCGAATATACAACTCTATGGTTATCATAATCACAGCCCTGCACTCTTTGTAGACGACCAGTTAAATATGACTTCATCAATGCAAGGGCACTGCCTCTAATACCAACGCAATCCATTTTTTCATATAATGTGGAATAACTTATATTGTCAAATGCTTTACTAAGATCCATTAGTAAGGCCATCGTGTGCTCATTGTTATTAAGGCCCGTCAGTATTTCATGAACTACTTCTTGGTAAATTGCTCTGTTTGTGTTTCGTCTCTGCATGAAACCATTTTGCGTCGTATTCAATATGTTACAGTGATTTAGGAAATTATATATTCGGACATAGAATATTCTCTCGAAGACCTTAGATATTATCGATAGTAATGATATGGGTTATCGATGTTTGATTTATTGCCCTTTTTATAAGCGAGTATAACAGTTGACTTTTTTAATTAATCCGGAAAAAAGCCCGATTCCATAAATAGGTTGATGATGTATGCAGGAGGGTACTTCAATTGCAAAGCACACCCCCTCAACAGTCTAACGGATATATTATCATGTCCCACCGAACCTGTTTGTTTAAGATTTCGTATGACATCATATACCTCCTCCGGCGTTGTCGGTGTCATGAAAATGATACGAGGGTTCCTCTGTAAACTGTATGAATAGTTAACTCTATTGCTTTTAGTAGATTGACATATATTGATAAGGTAATCATTTATACTAGCTAGCTTTTCATTCAGTAATGTGGTTGGTGTTTCGAGCTGGATGTTTTCTATACAACAATTATTTTGTGTAGTTGTACATGATGTAATGTTTTTTACTAATCTCCATGTTGCCTTTATTTTATTTTGCGAATTAATGATAAATTGAGAGTTTGCGATGCGTTTTTGGTTGTTTATTTCTTCTTGAAGATCTTTACAAAACATTTTGTATTGCTCTCTACTGACTGTAACATATCCTCATATAATTGTCTTTTAATTTGAGACTTACGCCTGATACTATCAGTTACCCAGTTCTTTTTATTGTGAAACACACCACGTTTGATACGGTATTTAGAGCACGTTAGCTCTACTGATTCTTGGAAAAATCTAAAAAACTCGCAATGACATTCGTTAGGATCAATGATTGTAGTATATGAAAACGTCGACAAATGCCAATATTAAAAAACCAAAGAAATGCCTATAATAGGCGCTCATGGTATATTGTTGGAATTCACCCTGCGGGCGAATGCAATGAAAATAGATCAAGCACTAGAAGCGGACCACGTGGTTTCGACCTTTCAGGTCTCATCAGCGCCACTCCGAATGCAAGATCTAATTTCACCGCTTTTCGCCGTCCACTTATGTGTATAATACTCCATACAGCGGACTAATTCCTATATCGGTATCTGCTCTATACCGACTTGTGTGTAGCGTCCTTGCAGTGTGCTACTTTCTGCCTTGCTCACTAGATGGCGCGAGGTTGGAATTAGTCCGCTGTATTATAGACATAAGTGGACGGTGAAAAGCGGTGAAATTAGATCTTGCATTCGGAATAGCGCTGATGAGACCTGGAAGGTCGAAACCACGTGGTCCGCTTCTAGTGCTTGATCTATTTTCATTGCATTCGCCCGCAGGGTGAATTCCAACAATATACCATGAGCGCCTATTATAGGCATTTCTTTGGTTTTTTAATGATTGTAGTGATTGATCACCAGTCTATTGATTCCATATACTGTAGATTTTTGTTTGATAAATTATAATGTTCATTATAAACAAAGCGGTTCGCTGGCTCCAAGTCAATGTTAATTGAGAGCATCTGAGCTAAGTGATCAGATAAGGCAGATGCTATGACGCAGCTTTCAAACTTTGTGGAGTTAGTTAATATATTATCTATCGTAGTAGATGATGTAGACGTCACTCTTGTAGGACTAGTAATAGTAATTTCTAATTTATTAGACCTGATGACATCGTAGAACCTTTTCACAGTGGCTTGCTCTTTATTTTGGAGATTTATGTTAAAGTCGCCGGATAATACTACCGTATAATGTGGTTTTTTAATCGTTATATATTCCAAAATTTCTTCTAAAATTTCAAAAAATCTCTCTAGATCTGCAGTTGGTGATCTATATATATTTACAACGATTAACCTGCTATCACCTAACTCAATAGCTGAACATTCCAATACTGAATCCAAACTTTTATGTTTCAGTTCTACATATAACTTCTTCGAAAGAAATACCTCGTTTTACGAGTAGACAGGACCCTCTATGCTTCATATTTTTGCGTACAAAGCAAGACCCCAACAGATAGCCCTCAAGGTGGAAAGAATTTACCTTCGCTGCATCTAACCAGTGCTCGGATAAAGCGAGTATATGGACATCGTGTTCAAAACGACTTAGAAACAGATGTATTTCGTTAATCTTGTTAGTAACGCACTGTATGTTTTGATGTAATATATTTATTGATGAACAGTCTATTTACTTTTTCCCATTAGTACAATGGTGATTGATTAATTTTTGGCGCTTTTTGACGAAAAAATCTAAAACGCTTTATTAATATATTTTCCGGCTAGTAGGATGGCTCGTATATTATGTCTTTTAACATATAATTCGCGCTTACTTTGAATGAAGAATTTTTACCTTTGGACGGTAGTTTTTCAACTTCGAAGCGTTGCCCCGGGGATTGCTGTTCCATATACGATGTCAGTTGTTGTGCGGTGAGCCCCGGTTTGCATCGGCCGACGTAAATCCAGAGCTTGCGATCTGCAGCGAGTTCCGAACTTTGGTTTCTCGATGTACCAACTACCTCCATCTCTCTTCTCCTCTTTTTCTGCGAATTTCTCGTGCTTGTATCGTGTTTTTCATATTGCAACTTCTCCGGAATTTGTATTGATTTAACATTAATAACTGTTTCGGTAGATGTATTAGAAATATTTAGTTCTTCGTTATTTGAATTTGAACAGTTAGCATTAGATACTAACTCACTTTGACACTTACACTTTTCATTACAGTTCTTTAGAGCATCTACCTTCTTCTCCAACATTTCAATTTTTTCGTTTAATCTCTTTGTTTCTTGTGCAATCAGACCTTTTACTATTTCTTCCCATTCTGACGGTAGGGAAGGATTTAGAGATTGCGAATTTATACTTTTTGCGTCTTTTCGTGTATTAACCATGTTTTTAAATTAGATTACAAGTGGAGACGGCGAGAGTACGTATACACCTGACCGACCGATAAACTAACATTGTTATAATTATAATTGATAATTGGTTGGCTCAAACGGAGTGCTCCCTCTGAGTAACCTCCGTCACGCTTAGGTCGTGACAATACTATTGCATAATTTTTGAACTAGATTGGAAGATCATCAGTTTCGAACAAATTATCGTATGAACTATAATATGGACGTATAGTAGGAGACTTTATCATTTAAGAATTTTGCAAAATGATACATGCATGTAAATAAGTTTGCGCTACAAATTTGATAATAAAGTGGACATTTGGTTGGATAGGTGAATAACAGAATACAGATACCCATATTCTAAATCCACGCTTATGAATAGCGCTAGAAGATATTCTTTGTTCTCTAAAAGACAAAGACAATAATTCTTTGAAGATTATTTGTAAATGAGGTTGTGACGGATCCCAACAAGTCAAATATAAACAAAAATTCGACGATGACGCTGCCTCAGGCGGAAATATATTCTTGAGCTCTTCTGTACAACTTCGAATAGTGTGTGGCAAAGAAGAAACTAAACTAATTTGGCAAAACCCAACACCGTCATCGCCTAGATATTGCAGACCAATACGATTTAGATTTGTCAAAGAATCGACGGATGTCATAAAGCAGGAAATCAGTTAGGTTGAGGAATCTGCCGCGAAGTTAATAGCTACTGAAATAACATAAACATGTCTTTAAGATGACGATGATCGATGGAAAAGTATGTAACGCTGCAACCGATACAAAATCAACAAGTCAGTGTTTTATTTGCTACTTCTAAAGATTTTAACAATCTGACCCAAAAGTTCGATACAAGTCCTACGGCTATTGAATTTGGATTATCTGTACTCCACGCAAGGATTCGATTGTTTGAAAGTGTATTGCATCTGGCGTACAAATTGCCAGTAAAAAAGTATGGAGAGAAGAGAACTAACCAAGAAAAATAGTTAGAAGTGCTTACAAAACAACATATTCAGGAAAGATTTCGAAAAGAAACTGGATTGTTAGTCGACATGCCGAAAGCTAATTTCGGAAATACCAATGATGGTAATACTAGCAGGAGATTCTTTGAAAACCCTCAATTAGCTGCCGACATATCAAAAGTTGATTTTGAATTGATATATAGATTGAAGGATATACTGGAAACTATCTCAAGCGGCCATAAAATAAACGTTCAACAATTTGATAAACATGTCTTGGCAACTGCAAAATTGTATGTCGACTTATATGTATGGCACCCAATGACGCCAACTATGCACAAAATTCTAGATCATGGTGCAGCTATAATTGAGAATGCGTTATCACCGATAGGACAGTTTTCGGAAGAGTGTTACGCGCACATGACACACGCAGGGCGCGCGCCACGCGGCTATCGGTTTCAAAAACAGACGAAAATAAAAATAAATAAAATAAGAAAAGACACACGGAAAGGTATTCGGAATGGTGTTAGGCACCAACACTTTCGACCTACCTGATGGTGGGGATTGAATCCTCGAGGGCGGCTTAACTCAGTGAAGAACAGATGTTAAAAAGGGTGCGCCACTGTTTTCTCTTTTATCTTCGAGATTCAATGGATACTTACCCCGGAAAACAGAAGGCAAGTAAGTACTTCGAGGTAGTTCGATAATGTCAAACGCAAGTAAATTTATAGGCATAAACAGTTATTTAATGAAAATAAAATGGAAATAAATGTTGAAGACAGTTTGTTGTAAATAATAATAAAAATAAAATTCGTGAATAAATTCCTTAAGAGAGTTGTTAAAATTTAAATATTTTGAAATGGACTATATTTGTATATATCTAGGAACACACTATACCAGTTCCAATCTGCAGACTGTTACCTCACATAAAATTCTTACATGTTTATGTCAATTAAAATTAGTTGGAAATATAATTATACAGATTGAACCATGCAAGTATACTAGGTGGTAAATAATTTTAGAAAAATAATAATAATGTATCTCGAGCAAAATATGTCGAGTACTTTACGAAAACCAAAAATTGTGTGAAACAAATGAATTATATCTACTCAATTTTACCAAAAATAAATTAACAGTTTGAAATTTAGAAAGTTACGTTTTATAATAAAGTAAAGAAACTTTATCATTAACTTCCGTTTTACACGCAATCAAAAGAAAATAAATATTTGACCTTAGGAATTTAAGCCGAAGGCTTATCCAATGATTATTATAGTGACTCGAATAAAATAAATGTAATAAATGTAACCTGTAGAGATGTCGGAGGACCTCTTCGGAAGCCTCACAAGGGGTTAAACTTCGTCACTGGAGTTACCTTAAACTTCGTAACCGTGAAGTTACATTAAACTTCGTAACTTGAGTTACCTTAAAACTTCGTAACCGTGAAGTTACATTAAATTTCGTAACTGTGAAGTTACATTAAACGCTCCTAAAATATGGAAAGATAAACGGAAAATTAGAAAAAGCAAAAATGGCGAAACATGTGACTAAGAACTCACCTCTTGGAGCACACACTAAGAAAATCTCGGTTGAAATTATCCATCCGTATTCAACTGAAGCGTTAAAACGAAGGAACGATAGTTCGTAAGAGAATCTAAGAGCTATTTTGTTCCCTTGGGCCAATTAAATCCACTAAACTAGTGATAGTCCTCCATAGACCAAAAATACAAGCCACAAGGTCCAAACATAGATAAGATTCTATACGTGTTGTTCACATCAACGCTGAGAGGGAAGTGACTTCAAGAACGGAAATAGACGTTACCACAAGAAATCGTCCAACAGCAGGGAATTATAAAATGAATTAGGGAATTTTTCAAACTAACGGTTGGCTATGCTGAGTAACGAACGCGTAAGACAGAAGCTACATTCGGATAATAACAAATATTTTGACATTTAACCTTCACAAACGTATTTAAAATGAATTCGAAGAGAATTACTTATGAAACAGGTAAATATACTTTCAAAACTAAAGGAGTGCCATGAAATACGACCGGAAGAATCCGAGTTAAATTGAATTTACTGGTTATTATGAAGATCATCAAGAAGAAATAATTATATTGACAACTTGCAACTGCTTATTAAAACGAACAAGGGGAAATAATAAGTAAACCACTGACTTACCATAAGGGAAACTGAGAGAAACACATGAAATACATATTTAATGAACTGTCGAAGGAATTAGAAGTCAGATCGAGGCATATCGGAACCTAAAAACTATATATCGCAAGGTAAATGAACATTTACTCGTAACAAAATCCCACCCTAACCACGCTAAGAAATTTACTTGTAAATTTCTTGTAAGACTACAAGGTCATAAGGGGGAGAAAAAGCAGAGAGAGAAAGCAAAAACCAGAGGCTAGAGAACCCATGCACACGCAGCACACACAATACTCGCGCAGACAGCTCGACTCAACCACCATGGAGTCCTTCGGCAAATCGGCCGGAACCAGGGAAAGAAGGGAGAAAGATACACTAGGTGTCGAATGTACGACGAAAGAGCTACCCAAACTCGAACAACCGAGTCCCCGGAAGATTGGCAGAAACACAAGGGATGAGGAAGAGACGGGTAATCAAAAGGTGTACCCAGGCAAGGTGATCCTTACTTATCCGCAAGCACAGGAGAAGGAGCGGTACTGCCAAGCAACCAGTTTCCGAATTGGCCGAATCCAGGAAAACTAACCAACGTCGCACAGACAACGGAAGAGTAAAGAACTTCAGGTGAAGCCTGAAAGCCTTTGAAGAAAAAAGAGACGAAAAGGAACAACTAAAGCGGGTTTATCACTACCATAGAGAAAATTGCAAATGGATAAGGATCGGATACAGAAGGGTAGCGGAATGAACTGCTGCTCTCATGCACACAACTTCCACACACAAAAAAGGGGAGATAGTGGCCAACAAAACCAAAAAAAAAAGAAAATCGCAAAACAAGGGAGGTTTACCCAGAAGGGAAGCATCACCTGGCCTAGATGTGCTAACGCTGAAGGCGACGACAAAAGAAAACAAAAATCGACACATCCATGTCCTGGAACAAAAAGTCTGAACGTTAAGAAATGCAAAACCTGCCGGAACTTAGGGGTGAAAGGCTGAGACAAGCTCTTCATGCCCCTCTAAGGAACGTCAAATCCGAGAAATATAATAAATCCTCAAAATTGGTCAAAGCGAAATTCGTCATGAACGGTAAGATAAAGAAAAGAAGGAAGAAATGGTAAAAGGTTTAGCGAGAAAAATGAAGAAAGAAGGTAAATGGTTTTTATTCCAAGGCGGAATTCACGTAGTTAGCCAAAGTAAAAGAAAAGTGAACGCGATACAAGAGCTCTAACACGAGCAAAATGAAATACGAAGGCTGTTACGTAAATTCCTACAAGTGCAAAGGAATACTGAATCCTATTAGCAGGTTCTTACTGCACGGGGATAGGCCGGTAGGAGACCCTAATAACACGAAAATGTACATAAAACGTTCGCAAAACATTTTATCAAAACCAATTGTATGTTTATAAAACGTTCTTGCGGGACCTAAGACGTACTTAAAACGTCTGAGGAAGGGTTTGTGTCCGCAAAAAAGATGTGTTCTGTATGTCCTGTACAAACGTTTCATAAACGTTCTACAAAAACATATTTTAGACGTTCTGTAAAGACGTTTCGTAAATGTTCTACAAAAACATATTATAGACGTTATGTAAAAACATTTTATAAACGTTCGATAGAAACTTATGTATGTATATTATGGAATTATCATTAATTATATTTAGTGGAAGCGAATAAGTAAAGTTTTTTTTTATATGATGTGCATTTATTCAATGAAATTATTGACACAAAAACAAGCGCTAAAGTAGATAGTACAAATATGATAAATCTCAATTTTTACTTCTTACAAAAAAATCGACGAACGGGTATCAGATTTGTATAAAAATTTTGATTCATCCTACAGTTTTCTTAATGTAGCCATTCTACTGTCAAGTCGATCACTTCCGTGCCTTAATGTTGGGTTTTAGACTGCCAGTTTCTACAGTAGTATTACCTGAAAAAAAGTATTTGGGTACAATCACTTGAAGCCTGCCTAGTGACATTTTCGTTACGTATTTTCACATTGGCAGTTTCTTTAGAAGGCTTATTTATCATTATTTTTGGAGGTAGCACCGCCTCCATATTCATAATTAAATATATGTTTTACTTACTCTCTTAAGAAAACGTAAGTTAACGTGATACAACCCAGATGAATACAAGTTATTTACTAACACTTGTATTGCACTTGCAAATTTCACTTTACAATAGCGCGTTACACTAAAAATGACAAATCATCAGTAAAATAACGACTGAGATTATTTAGAGGTTATTGTACGCAGCTATGGCGCAGAACACTAATTATGTGCCAAGAAATTTCAGTCAATTCCAACATATTGCGTCGAATCGCAAAGAAATAAAAGCGCCAAATTTAAAAATGTGAGACAAAAGGATATGATCTTTATTTTTCTTTTAATGCCGACAAACGGACGTGGGCGAACGTAATTATTATGTTTTATATACGTTTTAGATGAAACGTTTTTTATATGTCCTACATAAAACATTTTAAAAATGTCTTACTTAAGTACAGGACGGACGGACGTAATTGATACCAAAGAAAAACGTTTTTGGTACATTGTGTGTTATTAGGGGATTCTAAAGCTCCACCTACAGGGCGAGAAGAAAGGAAGAAACGATAAGAGCAGAAAGAAAAGGTTTAATCAGCTGAAGGTTGAGGTTTGAGGTGGCTTGCATGCCAGGTACCAGGAAGGATCTTACCGTCACACGTCTTAAGCTCGTAAGTGTCTGTAGAAGTTCTTTGATGGATCATAAATGGCCCAACAAATTTATCCGCAAGCTTAGCGGTGTAGTACTGAGCGGCATCAGAAAGAGCAAAATTCTTTCTCCAAACTAGCTGATTCGGCAGAAAGTCTTCACGGCGATGTCGAGTGTCATAACGAGCCTTAGCGCGTTCATAAGCTTTCTGAAGACGAACCTTGATGTCTTTGTAGAGCTGCGAGAAGTTAGCGGACCTTTCTACCAACTGCTCAGGATCATGCTCTTCAACAACGGGCGTGTCGTCTGCAATAGGTGTTGCAAATTTACGCTCGCCTGTCACATGCATCTCACGGGCGAAGTTGACAAAATACGGCGTTTGACCTATAACGTCATGTTTGGCTGTACGAATAGCGCAAGTGACCTTGGGCAGCATAACATCCCAATTACGATGGTTATCTGACACATAAGCTATGAGCATGGTCTTGAGAACTCGGTTAATACGTTCAACCGGATTCGCTTGAGGGTGGTAAAAAGCAGTATAAGCCGGCTTGACTTTATACTCGGAAAGGAGAGCTCTATATTCTCGTGACTTAAACTGTACGCTATTATCAGAGATAATAAGCCGCGGAACACCAAAAAGAAGAAACACGTTTTCCCCGAGCATGCGAACAATCGACTTAGATGAAGCTTTTCGTAAAGGGAATGTCAAAACAAACTTGCTGAAACAATCAGACTACCAAGATGTAATTGTTACCATGTTTAGTACGAGGGAGAGGACCTACAATATCAATTCTGAGAACATCCCAAGGTTTAGAAATACGAGTGTGACCACCCATACGACCAATAGGTTTCTGCTGAACAGGTTTACTACGTATACAGACAGCGCAGGAGTTGACATAGCATGCGATATCAGCGAGCATTTTCGGCCAATAATAATCTTGTGCTACACGAGAAAAGATTTTCGAGATACTTAAGTGACCACAAGTCGGCAAATCATGACATGCGCATATAACCTCACGCCTTTGTTCCTTCGGAACAACAAGTTTCCAGTGGTCGCTATCGTCCACAGAGTAACTTTGGGAAGAGTTGTGGGCGAGTTTAGCCTATTCGGCCAACACAGCGAATAGTGATCTGTGATCACCGTGAAATGTGAACCTTCGATATACGGGCGGAGTTTCTCAATAGCCCACAAAACAGCTAAACACTCTTTCTCCACAGTCGAAAATTTTCGCTCCCCAGGGGTTAAAGATCGGCTAAGATAACTTATCACTCGTTCTTGTCCGTCGATGGTCTGAGACAATACGGCTCCTAAGCCTATGTCACTAGCATTTGTCTGGACAGTGAACTCATACTCGAAATCCGGACATGTCAAGATTGGTGGCGATACTAAACGCTCACGCAATGTGCTCCAAGCCTCATCACAAGCTAAATTCCAACGAAATGGACGGTTTTTCCGCAAAAGATCGGTAAGCGGTGATACAACGGAAGAGAAGTTTGGCACAAAGCGGCGATACCAAGAAGCCATACCAATCGGCGAACTTCAGAGACAGTCTTAGGCGTTGGAATTTCCAAAATCGCTCTAACTTTGTCTGGATCTACCATAAGACCACGTTGGTTAACAACATACCCAAGATATCTCAATTCTTCACGACAGAATTGACATTTGTCCTTACTAAGAGCAAGTCCAGCTTTACGTATTCGAGACAAAACCTCATCAAGCACAGAAATGTGTCGTTCGTACGTCTGAGAGACAATAACAATGTCGTCGAGGTACACGAACACATACGGTTCTAATTCAGGCCCTAAAACATGGTCTATGAATCTCTGCCAAGTAGCAGGGGCGTTATGAAGACCAAACGGCATACGGCGAAATTGAAACAAACCTTGACTAGGCACAGTGAAGGTCGTAAACGGACGAGATGATTCCGCGATAGGGATATGCCAATAAGTACTACGAATGTCGAGGGAAGATAAATACTTCGCATCACGGAGTTTGTCCAAGGTATTGGCTATATAGGGCAAAGGGTAGGCGTCACGATTCGTCACCTGATTGAGACGTCTATAGTCGACACAAAAGCGATAGGATTTGTCCTTCTTAGGCACCAGTAAGATAGGCGATGACCAAGCACTATTAGACCTTTCAACTACTCCAAGAGCTAACATCTTGTCTAACTCAGCATTAACTATTTTTTGCATGGCGGGAGATATTGGGTAGTAACTCTGCTTAATAGGAGGACTATCCGTCGCTATCAAATGCTCTACTCCAATAGCACAACCAAGTTCATCACTAGCCTCATCGGGGAAATGTTTCTGAATAGTCAGGTCAAGTTCACATTGCTGCTCTTCACTTAAGAAGGTGACAGCTTCTAAAGCACACAATTCAATATTAGTGGCGTCTTTGGAGAAAACCCATTCGCCACGTCGTAAATCGGGGACTATACCCATGGTACGCCAAAAATCAGCTCCCAAAATAAGACTATGCGACAGATCTGGTACAACAATCATATCGATAATTCTGTGTTGGTCGCGCAAAGTAACAGGGACAGAGACCTCACCTAATACTGTGCAACGCGTGCCGTTAGCAATGGTACACGAAGATGAACTACGTTTAAGAGGAAAACCGAGATCGCGTAGAATACACCAACCATTTTTCCCAAGGACCGTACGAGAAGCACCGGAATCTAAAAGTCCTTGAAAAGTTCTACCAAGTATAGATACCTGAAGGTAGGGTCGTTCATCGTCAAGAGCATTAGCCAAGATGAAATCTAGTTTGGCCTGGTTAGAGGGATTGACCACCTTAACACAACCACGCATAGGGTAGTCGTCTATTGCGCGGCGTTCGCGTTTCCCGAACATTTTGGGCAATTAGACACGATGACACCTGTCTTGCCACAATGATAGCAAAACCGCTTCCGAACCTGTTGGCATTGACCATAACGATAACCAGTCTGGCCACAATTCCAACATTTGGTACTAGAAGAGCGAGAATGCGAAACCTCGGAGACCTGAGTTGTAGTCGTCGATTGCGAATCTACATATGCCAAATCGGGCTCAAGAGTCTTACCACGAAGAGGAGGCGGAACATAAGCCTCTACCGAAGCTTTACGCGCTTCTAATTGTTTGCCATACTTAAGCAACTCAGAAATGGTCGTAATTTCAACAAGCCCAACTGCGTTTGGTAAAAAGGCAAAATGTTTTTCAACATAACCCTTAACTGAGTTGGTTCAGGAACCGAAACGGATAACCGGAAGAATAAATTGCGCATGATCGAGACGTATATGACAATGGACTCAGATGAACCTTGAGTTCGACGTTTAATCCCCTCAAACAATTTGTCATCGTAATCAGGAGTTTGGAATTCCGCACGTAATGCATCCGACAATTCCTTCCAATCAGCATACAGCGAACGATTGGCACTATACCAAATAAGCGCAGGACCGGAAAACAAATCCACGGCAGCATTGAACAATAGGGAGTCATTCGAGTTACGCGAAACCTTTAATTCAAAGACTCTTTCAAGAAAAGCGCTGACAGACATCTCCTTTGGGGAACCCGAAAACTTAATACCCCATGACGAAACTGGTATGGGTTTAGGACACGTAAGCGCGTAGCATGAAAAAATAAACAATAGTATCAAATCCGGATCTTATTGCCCAGAAACAATTAATATGTTATTACCGGCTGACCCGAATACCGAATCCGATATTTTAGACACGGATCAGGATTTATCCTTAAACGAATAAACAAATCATTTAAAATAATGTATTTGCACATGAATTATTAATCCATAGCTAGAATAATTTTTATGTAAAATTTGTTATTAAAAATTAATTGTTTTTTTAAGATTATGTCTTATTTGTTTATTTATTTTTACTTTTTGGCGGGAAAAATAGGCTAGTTTTATAAAGGACAATACTTTAGAAAAACATATATGGTTTAAAGTCAAAATTCGGTGAAAAATAATTTTGACCGCTTAAATTCCTGCCAACAATTTGTTACCAAATTTCCAATACAGCGTTAGCTAATCTTATAAATGCGTCAATTGTTGATAGTTTATATAGGAGGTACCAATATGCGGATATATAAAGAGTATGTAGGTTCAGAAGACCCACAACATATCAATTTCCTATAGAACATTTTAATCGAACTTTCTTTGTGATTTTTATGTGGTAACTGATGTTGTATCGACGAGCTTATATATGTATATTGAAACACAAACATTTGCTTCGATGTAGGCGAAGCGCAATTATTATAACGAGTTCTTCATAATGAGAAGTAAACAGGAAGTTTCTTTCAGCGAAAGTATAGTAATTGCATGCAGCATGAAAACTAAGCAGAAAATGAAATACGTCAACTATGTTATTTTACTACATTTGAGACACGTAATCGCATGATATAATGCTAAGAGATAGCTTCCTGGAAAGATATGAGTTAAAAATGAAGACTATATTAATGTGCTAAGAATAGAAAATGTGCGCAAAGCGGTATATAAATCATTATTTTTCAATTTCTAGAAAACAAATTATGTATTATATCTTTGCCTTATATTTATAATTGATGAATTGTGCGTTAGCAAGAAAGGCTGTATATTAAGTAGTTAATAGTGTACAAAGAAAGTTACTAGTTATGAACGATTTGGACGTAGCAATATAATAGTGGCTGCAGCGATGGTGTGGAAATGTTTCTGTTATTATTGATTTATTATAGCTACATATGAATAATTTCAAGTGTGAAGTTCTTCACTGGATCTCTTGGTGCAGAAGTAGAACACTAAATACTTTAACCCACAAAACACCAAAAACTTTTAACTAAACACTGACGCGTTTCAACAGCAAAGCTAACTATAAAACTAAAGTTTTATTATCGTCTTGATAATGATAGCTTTGCTGTCGAAACGCGTCGGTTAAATGTTTTTGGTGTTTAGTGGATTAAAGTGTCTGGTGTTCAATTTCAGGTGTCTGTATCTGCTTTTAAATTATTAAAAAGTCCTAAATTATATGATCAACAAGTTATTTCCGTAATTGATATTAAAAATATGACATTATATAAATTGTTATAAAAACTAGGTTTTCAATCTTATATTTTCTGCTTTGTTGATTAATTTAATAAAATTTAGAAAATAAATAAAAAAAATAAATCTGTGCATATTTAGTGAAATCTAGTTTTTTAAATCAATGTTTTTACTGGTATTTATTATAATTTTACTCCGTATTGTCCTATGCTTTCCTTTTAATATACGTGTTTGCGGTGCTACTTTATTGCAGTTGAGCTGAATCAGGTGATAGTGGGCATATAATATTATTTGGCCCTATCAAACTTTCCTATTATTCGATTATATTGTAATGTGAAATTTGATTTATAATAAAATCAAGAAAATGTGACTTTTACTCTTTAAATTAAAATTTGGGGTTAAAAAAAAAATTAATCTCAGGGGTTCGTGAATTCTTAGCTCTACAGCAGATGTAGAGAACAGAATACGAGAGCTTACCCTACGTTACAAAATACCCAAGTGGAAAAAAAATTTACAAGACAGAAAGAAGTTTTACAAAAAAAAAATTAATTTTATTCTCTTCAATAAAACCTATAAAAATTTGTTTACACTCTGCGGAATGGCGTGGCAATCAACACAAATAAATTATTATTTATAAAGACTTTATAACAACTTTTAGTTGGGACTACTTTGAAATTTTTTTTTGTTTAATTAAAATAAATAAATTTTACCTTTTTAACTAAATTTACTAAAAAAAAAAATTATTTCTAAAAAAATTATTACGAAAAAAAAATTTTAAATTTTTCAAATATTATTTTTGTACTTAGAAAAATTTACTGTTTTAATTTTCAAAAAAAAATATTTTTCTTAAATTTTTACAACTTTCCAAACTTAAAGTTACTTAAAAATTAAATTACCTTATTTTACGTGTGTGAGTGTGTATGTGTGGGATTTTGGAAGCTTCTGTCTTCGCGCGCCTAGACGGATGTTGGATGCACGACGTCCTCTTCGTAGGGGTAATTAAATTTAAATTAGGTGGAAAATTTTGATGTTTAAAGTACTTTTTCGAAGATAATCGCTGATTTGGGCCCACGGTGCACCGGGGTAATTTTAATAAAATTTACGTGGAAAATAAACGCTCTGTACGACGATCAATGCAAAAGGCGGAAGTTTGTTGCTCTCGCCCGGCTTTTTTATAGGTGATTCGCAATTGTCTCTAAATTTCTTCAGAAATAACTTTTGATAGTCATCTGTCAATCACGGCAATCAACGATCGTTGATGGATTAATTTATGCACGTCCGGTCGAAAATTTGTTGTATACAGGGTCACCGAAAAGTTGTAGATTTTAATTACCACCTACTTTTTTTCTTAAAATGCCCCTAACTGGCTGGTTTTTCTTGCTGTGTGTGTGGAATTTAATTGTGTGATTTTGTTATAATATTGATGTGTGTTTGTGTACAAATTAAATGATATAAAATTGATTAACTACCTTGAACATATGATTGAAAATATTGTGGTGTATTTAACATCTTTCTGTCTTCGTCGTTGGCTGGACTTAACATAAGATCTCTGCTGAGCAACACCCCCTTCTGCGTCAGATGGCTACTGAGCCAAACCATGACATCGATTCGCACATATGCGAAGAAAATACCGATGGTGCCAACTTGAAGAGTTGCGCATCCTCTATCATTTGATAGTGTTGAATTGGATTTAAATGAATTAATTTTAAACAAATACCTCGCATGTGTGCAATCATGTTAATGTTACATATTTTATAAAATAGAATTAAATTAAATAGAAGAAATACACAGATTAGATGGTTGGTTACAGTTTAATGAATATTAGTGTTTAGTGTTTTTTTATCTTTTTAGATTACCTACAGATGGATGATCATCTGTCAAATGACAATGGAATTGTAAACATTGAATAAACTGTAATATACCATTACAATATATTATTTTTAGACCAAGAAATTCCGATGCTTTTGGTTTGAGCGGGAAGGTTTGTGCTACTCAATCTAAAAGCATTACAAACATCATCCAGCATTGGCAGCAAGTGTGGCTAGAGGTCTATTGTCCGAAAAATCTTCGGTAAGATATGAGCGCGAGTATACTGATTCAAAAATTGGCAAGAGGAAAACAATGTGATATGAGTAACGGATGATGTTGTATTAGCGTATAATATAATTTGTCCAACAAATTCAGCCCGAATTGTTTATGGTCAAAGTTGTCAATGGTAAAGAGTTGTTTGGCAGTTAGAGAAAACATTGATGCTCACAGGTTTTCTTTTATAAGAATGTACAAAAAAATCAGGTCTTTGTTTGTTATTACTAGATTTCATAAAGTTTGTTGCGTTTTTGAAAAGACGAACTGCCATGTTCCCAAGAAAGTTAAAGTTCTCACGAAGGAGCAAGTAGAAAACTTAATACTTGAAGCTCCTGACGAGAAGTGGTCCCACTTTAAGTGACGTGGGTAATTTAGATAAATATATTAACCAAAGAATTTAACGCTCGATGTATGTAAACTGGGAGAAGAAATACGCTAAAAAATTGAGCAGGATAAGGTTGCTTAATACATATTGTTTTTTATTGCCACAGTTTTACGTGACGTTTTTATGCGATACCAGAAATTTAATAACGGACGATGAGTGTAGTTTAAAAGCTTGTGTTATTTATCGAAAATATGTGGCTCTACGGCCTCAAAACAGAAAGGAACTGCGTTGTTTTTGACGTACCGCAATTTAAAATGTGTGGCGCTAAATGCAGGTCAGGCAGGCAGGTTGGCACAATACCTAAGAAGATTGCCGAGTATTTGGCATGACAAGAGCCTGCACACTATACAAATCAGTCAATTACACGGATTGGAGCAACGGTGGTAGTTAATAGGGGTTAAATTAAGGAAAGAAATCGTGGTAATAGCGGCTAGTACTGAAAATGATAATTAAATTTAATTTGATATGTACGGCTAAGATGTAAACATTCTTTGAAGTTAATAGGGGTGGTTATACTTTAACTATGAAACGTGCAGAAGGATGGAAATCAACACAAATTGCAGAGAGCTATGTGTTTGACTCAATAAGAAGATCGAAATATCATCAAGAATGTCTCCAATTCTACAGAGTATACGCGTGCAAATAAAAGTGATTTAACATTGTCTGGAAACTACAGTATTAATGAAATTAATAACTGCACTATGATATACTAAGACACAATTGCCAAATGTTAATAGCAATTAAATAACTGTTTAAGACTTTGGCTGTCATTTGAAATTACAATAATATAAAATATATGAGCGCAGGTGTAAATTTTTACTAGCTAGCCAGTAAGATTTTTACAAGCCAGCCAGTTAACATATATTTTCAAGGTGAATACTTGTAAAACTAATATTTACAAATTAGTAACAAATAAAAAAGTTGAAACAGATGATATTTTAAAGGAAGATAATTGATTAAAAAGTTGAAACAGTGCAGTAACGCTATGGGGTAGTTACTGACAAATTTGCAAATATATGTTAAATTTAGATGTTTTAAGTAGGTTTTCTAATGACTACTTCTATTCTTAGATAAGCCTCCACATATTTTACATATTACATGTCTTTCATACATTGCTTCCGTATACTATCTTTCATTTCCGTAACTGTATTTCTTCTTCCGTTACGTAATAACTCTATCGAATTTATTACTGTCGCTCAGTTAAGCGCATTTAATTCCATTCAGGTCAACGCGCAGTGTGTCCGTAATATGGATTTGCTCCTGGCGAAAGTCTGTAAATAAAGAATGTAGTGCCTGCATATATGTTGTTTTTAGTAGTCAAAGTGCACCTTTGTTTTCACTTTCGCTCATGACATGTTATGGATTTAGGATCTTTCACATTCCACTTTTATACTACAGTATCTATGTATTTATTGCTTCTTTCTACTATAGATTACTACATATTAATATGTATAAAAAATGGGTTTACAATTGCTATATTCAGAGCGTTCTAACTTATAATCAAAGATGTAACAATTGTATAGATCAACTACATATTGAATAGTTTACATTTATATACAGACAATAATTGATTTCTTTGTAAATGATTGTTATAGATACATGTTCCTCGAAAGAGAATAAACAAATAAAATTTTGAATTTTTAAATTAATGTTTTTGTATATAAGACTCATTGCAGAGGGAAACTGAATTTGTAGCTGTTAATATCCGCAGTAAGAAATACAACGTGGTTCACCGGGAACTGCAACGATCGATTGCGGAAAAACTGTGTCTAGGAATGATCTGAAGTCTTGGTACTATACTAAAATCGATGAGGGCCATTCGCCTGTAATATTTTCAAGATGGCAGCATTCCGAGGTATACCGGAAGTAGGCAGCAACTTCGTAATATTAAATGGAATATCCCATATAATAATAATAAATGATTTATTTACTGAATAATAACGATAAATACACAACTACAGGAAAAAAAACAAATAGGAAAATGGATTGGATCAGGTTGCCACTAAAGTCGTAACAACCCGCTCTTCCATCTAACCCGACAGAGAGAAAAATAATGTAGTACTACACTATTACAACATTGATGCTCACAGGTTTTCTTTTATAAGAATGTACAAAAAAATCAGGTCTTTGTTTGTTATTACTAGATTTCATAAAGTTTGTTGCGTTTTTGAAAAGACGAACTGCCATGTTCCCAAGAAAGTTAAAGTTCTCACGAAGGAGCAAGTAGAAAACTTAATACTTGAAGCTCCTGACGAGAAGTGGTCCCACTTTAAGTGACGTGGGTAATTTAGATAAATATATTAACCAAAGAATTTAACGCCTTTGTTTTCACTTTCGCTCATGACATGTTATGGATTTAGGATCTTTCACATTCCACTTTTATACTACAGTATCTATGTATTTATTGCTTCTTTCTACTATAGATTACTACATATTAATATGTATAAATACATATAAACTACATTGAACATTGCACATAGAGTAGTAAAAAGAAAAATTGAGTTGAAGGGCTTTAAATACCGCTACTCCGTTGCCCCACAGAAAGGTATGAGGAGTATATTTTTTTGAAAGTTGTGATTGATGCTGCCGATTTTATTCCGATCGGAATTAAGTTATAGATATGGGTGATTTGATACGAGAAACTTTTCTCAAATTGCTCGAGTCTATGCATAGGTGGCGTCAGAGAACCTTTAAAACGTGTAAGTATTAAGTGTGTGAACGTCCGATATAAATTTGATTCTATTGTACAAATAAGGTGGCTGACCGGTGGTGATAATGTTGTGATAGAGTGTAGCAGAATGTAATAATCTTCGGTTCCTCATATTAAGCCAATTGACCATCTCCAGCTTATGTGAAATATGCTGCCTGCGTCCAATTCCAAGTCGCAAACATGAATTTTGCACTTTTTGAACTTTATTTACATTGATAGATGATATGCAAGAGTTATAAAGAGCATCACAAAAATTAAAGTGTGAGAGAAATAATGATTCACAAAGGAGTATCTTTGTTTTAGAGCTTAAGAACATTCTATTACCGTAGATTGCTTTTAGAGAAGAATATGCGGGTTGGATGCAGATATTGATATGTTCAGTAAAATTAAGTTAATCGTTTCATATTACGCCCAAGTTCTTTACTGATGTACTAACCAAGACTACACTATCACCAATCTTGATATTAATTTTTTTACGAAAGTCGTGATCTAACCTGATGCGTCTTGGTCCAAATAGAATAAGTTCTGTCTTTGAAGGGTTTAAAGATAGCGTGTGATTAGTGGCTTTTGGCGTAGACAATTAATATCTTTGTTCATTTCCTGGCGCACGCTTTTTGTACTTTCCAAGGAAAAAAAGAGTGATATATTTGTGAATCATCAATGTAGAAATGACACTTGGTGAATTTTAAACTATCGTCAAAATTAGAGGTATAAGTTGAAAATAGTAAAGAACCTAATATGGATCCTTATGGAACACCTGACCTGCTACGCGCCAAGGAAGACTTTACTGATCCACCATAACACACTGCTGTCTTTCTGTAAGATAATCATATAATAAATTGACCGCGGCCCGTGCCAAACCAATGTGAGAAAGTATGCTAGACATCAGTATGTGATTAATGGTGTCGAATGCTTTAGTGTAGTCCAAGTGTCATCCACTATGTTTAATAATGCTGTAGTGCAACTACTTTTTTTCTTGAATCCAGATTGGACCTCGGGTAATATATTGTATTTATTTAAGTAATCTTTGAGTTGTAATTCAATTATTTCTTTCGCAATTTTAGATAATATCGGCAAAATGCTGATGGAGCGAAGATTCCTGAGTTTCGTTACAACTCCTTCTTTGGCAATGGAATTACCAGAGACTGTTTCCAGAACAGTGGAAATTGTCCCATTTTGCAACATATATTAATAATATGAGTGACGTATGGAAGAATGTAACAACATAATCGAATGAATGATATGTTCAAGCCATCTACGCCTACACAGTTACTTCTTATAGACCGGATTACATCAAAAACAGCATTGTCATCAACCGTATGAAACTCAAAGTTATTAGTATTATAGGATTTTAGTTACTACATACGATCTATAAATTTCGTAATCAAAAGATAAAGTTGGAATAGAACTAATAAATACTTATTAATTAGATCTGCATTTCTGAAGTTGTCCGGAATGTTATATTTTTGTTTATTCACTACACCCGTGTCTCTGAGAAGCTTCCATAATTGTCTACCATTTTGTGCATATAATTTCGATTTATACTCTGAGTAAGCGCGATTTTCACGGTTGACTGCAGTGCTTGTTAAATTTCTTAGTTTCTTGTAGTAATTCCAGTGGGCAGGATTGTTAGACTTTTTAAATGATTTAAGGGCGTCATCACGATGTTTTTGCATCACTTTTATTGTTTGAGTTATCCAGGGGGCAAGAGGTCTATTGAAGATAATGTCATGTGTTTATCATAAAGCCTAGGTAAAGTGGGATTCAAAAAGTCGAGTCAGAAAGTTCAATGACATTAATATCAAAAATATGATAAAAGAGTTCAGACCCAAAAACATGGAAATCAAAGTATTTCAAACTCCTAAATACACGCCATTAAGATTGTTGAATGTCAGAGCATGATCGTGAAAATCCTTGACACCTGACTCAATAAGTACGTCACAAAAATCACATCTAATAAACTAGCAGAGGTTGCAGTAATGCGTGTATTTTCTTCGATAATCTGAGTTAAGGCGTACGCCGCCATTGAATCCGCTAGGGACATAGTCTGTACGCTGTCGTACAAATTCATATATTTATTAAAATCACCCATCATCAATATTATAACTCATTTGTACAACTGAAAATTTAAGATTATTTTTAATACATATAGCCACCGCACCACCACGAGGAGGTCTGTCTCTATGAAGAAATGAGTAGTTATCAATACTTAAAGCGGCAACATCAATTCTGTCATTTAACCAACTTTCACTTATACCCAGAATAGAATAATTATTATCTAGCAGTATTTCTGCAACATCATTCTACGAGGGCAACAGAGAGCGAATATTCAAATGAACCAGAAAAATATTTTCTATCATACAATGTAAAATACCCTTGATCACAAGGTAACCTAAATATAGTTTATACAAAGAACAAAAACAATAAGATAAGAGAAAACAAATAATACATATATATAATAATAAAATATATAATATTTTAATATATACATATATTGTTACGTTTCTAAATTCTACGTGAAATTGTAAATATATTTTAATGTCATATATTAAGTCTTTTCGACTTATTGAAGTTGTTATGTTAAAAGTGACATCTGCCAAAAGTTCTTATAAATTGTACTTTCTCCTTCAATGGCAGATTTTATAAACAGACATTCGGCATTCCTACGGGGAGTCCTATTAGTCCTGTCCTTGCACTGATATGTATAGATCACCTTCTTAAACTTCCTTTCTCTTTATCTTTCATCTTCAAATACGTCGACGACCTGATATGCTCCATTCCCATGAATGAAGCAATGTCACTTCAACAGCTATAATCAGCACATACAGTTCACTATTGAACTTGCAAAAAATAGATCCAGTCCCTTCTTGGATACCAAAGTGTATAGAACTCTGGACCAAGAAATTATTCTAGACTGGTATGTACCCAATAACCCTTAATACATGCCCATTCTGGTATTGCGTCCCTCAATAATATTTCCATTACTCTCCATGTTCAATACAATTTCTTTTAATTTTCTTACATATACTGTTCTGACAAAATTAAGAAGTTGATTCTCGAATATCCCAACACTAAGCTGCCTTTTTATAATACTACTATCGTGGGATAGTACTACACTTTCTTCCCACTGCCTTCAGGGGACACTCGATTGATTTCGATAGCACTTCTACTATTGTGGCAGAGAATAACTATAGGAAACGTATGTTTTTGGAAATGCATTAGGTACAAACTGTTAACCACTCTATGAATTTTAGAATTGACTTGGATAATCTTAGCAATATTACACCTCATTATTCAGTATTAATAAACAGACAACTTGTTAACAACCCGGAACCAGCAGACTAAAACTCCACGATCATAATTATTGATTCTGATTAGGTTCAGGTTTAAATTTCCCGGTTAGTACCCAACCAATTTTACCTTTTGACAAATTTGATAAGTTTTCATTTTTATGTATTTGGTATCCCGCACTTTTGGCCATGTGGTCATTCAATGTTAACTGTCTGTCGTAATTTTAATTCGTTTTAATTTCACAAATGTTTGTGTTTTAATGTGTAATTTATTCAATTTAATAGTTTCCTAGTGCGACTGATTACTCTATTAATGAAGCTAGATCAAATCGCTAGTTTCTTCACTCTAATCGTAAGTTTTTTCGAATGATTGTCATATCCTAGCTCTATGTTTGTTAATCGTGTAGATTTACCTTCTGAGACAGAATTTAATAAAATTCGAAAGCTTAAGCTTAAGTTAAATAAGCCGTTATTTTTTCCCTAATTAGTATTCTATGAACACTTATTTACAGTATGTCCGATAGAGTCACTTTTGCTAGATTTTCCTTTACGATTGCTTTGAAACATCAATTACGTTATTGATACATCCTTTTTTAGTTTCTCAGATACGGTATAGCAGGGTGTATATCGAATGTTAAAAGCAGTTTGTATCTTGCACATATACACATACATACTTATGTGTATACATGTATAATACATACCTATTAACGATATATTTCTATTTTGTAATAGCCTAAAGGCAATTGATTTTTATTTCCTTTATTCACTTATATATGTAGGTGTTCATAATTCGTATATACGACCCTGCAGGCAAGTAATATAATCAATTTTTTTCTAAGTATATGTAGTTACATCATTGATGAAAATGTAATACACTTTATGCTTTGGGTTGTCTTTGGATGTTATGGATTTCCCTGCGATCCATATTATCGCACACACTTTCCCGCGAGCATGTACATATATGCCTTCGCGAAATGTTTTTTACTTCTTTCGTCAATCGCTTTTGGTTTTGCCTGTTAATTTTATATCCACCACGTATACAAAATGATTTATCTTGACATTTGTGTTGTTGAGCTGGTTTCCAGCTAGCTTTTTTTGTAACATGGATGAGATAGCGTTTGGGGCTAAACAGAACCATAATGGATTCATTGAGTCTCACTGTAGTAGTCCATTATTTACCTTGACGCTTGTTTAACGTTGTTCTCCATTGTGTGATATCTGCTTTTATTGGAAGTATTATTTTCTAGATTTTTAATACCTCTCCGAACCAATTGTGGGGACACACTGTCAATAACTTTTTTATAGGTTATGTATACCCAACATATCTTATGTTTGCGATAACGTGTTTGCTCATTTGCCATGATAGTGGTTACTTTAGGATAGTATGATTGCAGTAAATAATTTGTAGATTGTTAAAAGGCAAGTAATTGATCTCTAATCATTAAATCAAAACTAGGAGGTATTGTTTTTGGTAGTACGTAGGTTACCCAGTAGTAAAAAACGCGGGAAGGGATGTGAGGGGGGACGAAGACCCTCACTCCTCCGTCCTCCCTCACATCCCTTCGCGCGTTTTTTACTTATATCTCTAATTTCTTCAACCCTGATTGTCTGATTTGGCATATATTTTGGCTTTCCGTTTTTGCTTTTTCCTTTTACCTACTTAGCTTATGCTTAGTTTCTACAGCCCATATGTTGTTTCAGAACTGCCCCGCCTTCCTCTTTCGTATAATTTGTTATAGAACTTTCATCATTTTCAGTACTATTAATACTCGCTCATGTGGTACTACTAGATACCAGTTCGTTCGTAAAGGTATTGTAATGAAGATCGTATACATAGTATTTAGGCAGGTGACTGATCTGTATTTTTCGGGTTAAGTAGGATCTCCTTTCTTATAGATAAGTACATATTATTCGACCTTCACACATCCACTGAGATACAGCATATTCTATTGAATGCATCCGCTAGTTGTTAGTGTCTGATCCATTTTTCAACCAATAATTGTTGATGTTATTTATGCCTGGCGCGCCATAATTGAGCTCGTTTCTCATTGCCCTTTTTACATCTTCTAGGGTTACATTTGCTGGTGGTTTATTGCTAATGGTTGATTTATTAGAATAGTGTTCAAACGCATTAACCTCTTCATTCGAAATAAATGCTTCTGAAGTCTATTCGTATATATTTCTCCATAAGCACTTTTTTCCATATTTAGCTTGCGGTGCTGTTACATATTTTGACTCTAAAATAGCTGAAAATAACTGAATATACATTTTTTGTTGGTTTTTTCATAGTCTTTTCCACCTTCTTCTTCGCCGCTACCAATATTCTCATATTATTTACGGCTTGTTCTTTTAGTAGGATTAAGATAATTACGTTAACAGTAAGATGTTTTTGTTCTAGAATATTTTTTTCCGATCTTCTTTGTGATTTTTTCTCTATTTTTAGGTGATCTAATAGACTTTGCATTTGAGATGCACCTTCTCCGCCATTCTTGTATTTTTTATTTTAATTGGCTTATTCATGATTTTAGATTATTTATCTTTCTTTCCAAGTAATCTCATGGTGAGCAGTTTTTAAATTGTTTCAATAACTATTAAAGGAGGCTACTGTCAAATTACTATATTTTTTATTCAGTTTCAAATATCTAAGTTGTTTTTTCGCTTCACAATGGTTGTTTTGCTAGTTACGTGCAAAAAAGGTACCTTTGTTGATTATCATAAAATGTAATATTTTAACAAAGGGTAGCTTTTCTTTCAATACACATATCAGTGCATAGCAGTGCTGCGTCCTAGCAAACAAGGATATAGACGTATAACTTCATATATTCGAGTGGAGTTATACTGCAAATGCCAATCAATTTCCTTATTTCAAATAGGATTACGTAACTCTTATTATTATTATTACTTATCTTTTAATTCCAGATTTATTTCCACTTGTAGGTCAATAACACAATAAATAATTAAATACCAATTTATTCCATAACATATAATAATATGTTTTCGTTAAATAAATTGAATTGGTATCTAATTATTTATTGTTTTTTTGACTACAAGTGGAAATAAATCACGAATTAAAAGATCAGAAAATATATATATTAATTAATATTACTTTACTAATAAATCTTGCCTTCTAGTTTGTTCTTATTTTGTTATATTCTTTTAACCAAATTTTGTTATGATAGTCTATCTATAATAATATAGTAAATAGGATCAAAAACATTAGCCGGAGTTTGTTGCAAAATACGCCAATAAAGATTTTAAAAAAAAGATAATTTATACGGATAAGAGAAAAGTGAAAAGTGCTTTTGTTCAGTTACCTATCAGTTTTGACAATATAAGGATTATTCGTTTGTTCCGCTTTCACAGTTTTCTGTTTTCTTTCTAATATTTATGAAGACTGTTTGTACTTAAACAAATAGATCCTTGCATACATTTTGACTTTTAATACTCTACAAGAATCCAGCTTTTACAACTCAATCTGCGTAAACATATATCCGTAATTCTTAACATAAATATTCACCGGAAATAAAACACAACATGTTGGTGCAATCATCATTCTGCATGTTGAACAAAACAACAAGTTTAAAAGATTAGTATTTTCTCTTGTTATGTAAAGTGGCAAGTGGCAGCATGGCTATCCACTGTAAGTGGTATTATGCATCATCACAGCAGAAAAGGCGATTGTGGTGGCGGCAGCAGGAAAAAAACGAAAGATATATTCCGACGAAGACCACCATTTCGGAATATTACCGGTTGTAACAGTTTTAGACAAGATTGAACGGAGTATTTTATCCCTATATCACAAAGCGAATCGCGAAGTTTTATTTCCCCTTTTCAGCGTTTTTATTGCATTCTCGGTATCCTTCGAACAAGATAAGGAAAGACAGTTGAAACAAAGAGACATCACCAAAATCGATTGTTTTCATTAAAGTGTATTACTTGGAATACTGACGCGGGATTTATTTCCTAAGTATGGATACAGTATCAAAAAAAGTAGGGATTTTAGAAAGGCTAATTAGTATTATCTAGGCACTCGAATCTATCCGTGTACTTTTTCTGATTCAATTTTCTTGGAACTTATTTTGAATAAGGGAAAAGAAAGCTACAGACAAAAAACAAGACGTAACACTACTACATCTGTCTTGATGAGGTTACACCATCTTCCCTAGATGATATTTTAAAAAGCAGTTACCAATTATAAAGCCAGTAAGTGTTTTTAACTCTGGTCTATTGCGATCAGATACTGTATTACGTATATTTAGTGAGAAGGCGATGCAATTCTACATTTGCCTCATTGTGCGAGAGAAATAACTCCATTTCCTTCAAAGTTGGCGTTTTTTTAAATCGGCGTCACGGATACACTATTCTTTGTAGCGAGTTATATGACGTTAACTCGACATTCCAGTTTTGATTCACACCTATATGGAATGATACAATTACAGATGTTTACTCTTTTAAAACCTTTGACTAAAGTTCCTTGGATGTACAGATATGTGGAATGAATTTACGTTTGTGAAATCATATAAAATGCCAAGTGGCGTTTAACACTTTGGTTTTCAGTCAAGCAAGACCAACTTTTGTCCCTATGCCTGCCCTGGAGTTGTATCTGTTTCAGGCAAGTTATACGTTTTAAAATTCTTGCGGGCCATAAAAAATAATTTTCTGACTTGACAGCATTTTACAACTTATGTATGTTAAGTTCAGCAATGTAGTTGGGAGATCACAGACGGTGAGAGGACTAAAACCCATGTTTATACATCTGTCCTTTTCATAGTATGAATTACATTTATAATAAGTAAAACCTTGTCTCTGATGTTGTATTAACTATAGACCGATTTGCTCCTTAAAAGAAAATTTTATTTATTAATATAACATAATAGAACAAATTATACAAAATTATAACAAACAATACAAAATCCTACCCTAAAAGAAAATCGATTTTTACAATCAATACACTAATATCTTTTCTATAATAATAATTAATATATGTATTTTTTGACCTTTGTGTACTTATCTTTTAATTCCTGATTTATTTCCACTTAGAGGTCAATAAAACAATAAATAATTAAATGCCAATTTATTCCATAAGATATAATAATATGTTTTCGTTAAATAACTATTAATTATTTATTGTTTTATTGACCTCTAAGTGGAAATAAATCAGGAATTAAAAGATATAATAATAATAAAATTAAATAAATCTAATAAAATGTCTTGTGATTCTAGTGTCACATATAACTCTAACCAGTCTCTACAGTAACAAAGAAGAGTAGGTATGTCATTTTTACACATTTTCAAACAGTCCTCCATAACAACGTTCCAAGTAAGTGACAGCAGAGTAAACTACCAGCAGCTACGAAAATAGCAAAGAACAACTGCCATATCTCTCTATTTTACACTGATTGTAAGATAATATCTGGCCAAAGCGTTATGTACTCTCTGAATGGAAAGTAGCAGTATGGCGGTCTAGATAATGTGACATAGCTTTCCTAATAATAATGGTACTGCTATCCCTACTGCAGTTACAGAGATAAACTTACATGCGGTGCTATATAATTTTAATGATGTTATATCCACATGACAACAAGCAATACTTTAGACATTCCAGTATTTTCTGTAATCTATCTACATATCAGTAAAAACAGTAGTACGTAGCACAATTTTAAACATTGTTGAATTTATACGCACTGATATTAGTTGTGTTTTTGACACATATGCATTATCCACTTTTGTTTTAATTATTATAAAATTTCATGCAGAATGCAATAATGATTGTTCCAGGCACTGATTGAATATTATAGTATAATAGCGATAGGTAATGTGGTAGATACGTAAGTAATAATTTATTCAATAACTTCGAAGTACACGATTCCTGCATTGTAAGTTAAATGGCTGTGACTAATATGAAATGCTAGTTGTAGTTAAGTTCCCTATCGCACTATATTAGAGCAACTAGTTGAGATAATACCAAATTACCGCAATAATTTAATTAACATGCACTTCCCTCGGCTAATAAACAAAACACTTACCATTGAGTTATGTGTCCAAGTGATAGTGTGAGGCGGCTCCGGACTATGTTTGATAATGCATGTTAAGTTCATAGTGCTACCCTTATTGATGTACATTTCTGGCCCTCCTAGTAACGTCGTTATTGGTTCTGCAAGACAGGAAGATGGTATTAAAATATTAATTGTACTAAAATGTTAAAGGAATACAATATGAAAGCTAATGGGATTATGTTTGCCATTCCAATTTTCTTTGTTGGAGATAAATAATTTACTCCAAACAAACCTACTCAGTTCACAGCGGGTTTCTGTTTTAATAGAATATGTTTATTATAGCAATTGAAAAATTGAATAATGTCCGCCTGTATGACTTATACAGGGTGGGTACCACATTCGCCTCGGTTGATATGCCAAAAACGGGTACACATATTTAATGATCTGGATTTTCAAAAATTGTTAAATATCTCAGAAACTGTTGAACCTAGGTATAGGGTATATAACAGTAACTTGCCTTTATTTAGTCTACGTCATCGAAATATGCAATAATATACATGGTGTTTCATTTAAACTTTGATAACTTTGATGTGTAACTTTCTTTTGGGATATCCTATATATTTCAAAATAATGTTAGAACGTGTCCGCCAATGGACTTACACATGCTCCAACAAAAAGATTTTAATTATGTGTTATCAAATGTAGTGCCCCCACAATTTGTAATAGAGTGACGGCATAGTTGTTGAAAATGCTGATTTCTGTTGGTCCGTAATGCTGCAGATGTACAGTTTGTATATTAAGTAATGTCTTCCTCTTTGAAGGGCATATCAAACTTTATTCCGCTCACGCCGATTCGGTCGTTTTCATTCACTCGAGATATTCTTAATACCCAACTACACATCTCAAGAGACATTTACGAACCAAGAAGGTTTGTGTAAAAGTATAACATGCTCTAAAGACAAGCATACAAAGTATTAGGTAACCTATGTGTTATACATTATTAGAACACGCTGTGTATTATTAGCCTATTTAATGACAACTATGGAATTTCAGAAAATTGAAGTTGACAAATGTCTGCCGTTGTATATGGTTTAATGAACCCTTGGTATATTGCCCTTATTGCCTGATTTAATATCAGTAGATTACTTTCTATAATATATAAATGTATGTGATATTTAATGTGTTCCATTAAATTGAATTTAATGAGCCAACTTTACAAGTCGATCATCCTATCTGCATTATTGGAAATCACCATTTCAAAATGCATACTTTGTATTAACGCACATTCAAAGATCATCAATATGTGACATGCGAGATCGATATTAATACACCACAATGCTTCTAGTTATTAGTTGTTGCCTATCAATCCTAGATATATTTCAACTTATGCTGCAATGAAAAAGGAAAACCTAATTCAAGCACATGAATTTGACGTCAACCACACGCCGTAAAGGGCGTGAACGTTTTGAAAGTTCAATCCTGACACACAGACACGTGTTTCGAACTTATTAGTTTTCATCAGTGCGTGATACAAGAATATGTATATAAATTATTATGTTTTCGTTTACAATACTTATTCAGTAGAACTTGTTATGTATATAAGTATTGTATTTTCATAATTTTCGAATATCTATTTGTAAAACTAAGCTATTGTATAGTGGTCTTGTTTTTATTTATAGTTTATGTATTGTCTAATAATAAGTAGCTTCACTTTGTAAAATATTGCTTTAATAGCTATGCAGATTTTTTAAGATATAATTGTTGAGAAAACTAGGACTTACTACTCTTTCAAAAAGAATGTGCATCTAATTTTAAATATAAACCTTATACATGCATAAGCACATATAAATATGCACTTCTCTCTTCTTATAAGATAGTTCAATATGTTATTTGTTTACGTAAAGAATGTTGACGGATCAAATATGTCTAAGACAAGCCATCTCCCAATAGGTTTTACATGAACGAAATTCAGAACAGTCTCTTGAACTATATGTATGTATGTACATATACATATATCGTATCGGCTCGTTTTATATTCAGGATCCGCGAATAGAAAACAGATGAAATGAAATAAATATGTATATACCCACGTACTTTAATAATACATCATTAAGAAATAGCTACTTTAAAATATCGAACAGTAATTACGTTTTCACTAAACGCGTCCTGGACTTTATGAAGTTGTTGTATTATATTATCCTAGAGAGAAAAGAAACGTATAACTATCGTGCAAAATCTACATCATTCGTTACCTACAATAAGCCACTGCACGAGAACAATTCCCTTATAACTCTACTATTCATTCTTCATAGACGATGGTAAATGAGAATAGTGGAAGTTTTCGCAAATAAAAGCGAAGAGTCAAAAAGCAAGTCAAAAAATGTGGAGTAATTGCAAAGCTTAATAATATTTCTACGTAGAGGGAAATGGTTCTAATGTAGAGAAATCCACATACTCAGCCTGAAAATAAAATTATAAGACTTGCTTTTTGTCGAATTTTAGTTATATCATTAGTTTCCACAGTTGTAACGTTAGTATTATACACATATATTATATATTTTAGGTGCTATCAAGTAAGTGGAGCGCAAATAAATTCAATAACTTTCGTGATTAAAATGTTGCAATCAATAAAAACCGCTTGATAGTTGAAAATTCATCATTTCAAATGCATTTAAAGTACGGGTACTACAATCTATATATTCAAAATGTCGGAGATAGTTAGTTAGCTAACGGAAATATAGGTTTCTGGTAAAATATATTGACGTTCATTTGTATTATATTAATAATATTTTACAGTTTGCAAATGCTTCGCGGCCGGTAACATTCTAGTTCACAGCGCTATTAATTTATTTTACTTTTAACTAGGTAATATTACATTGCGAAAGTACACCTTATCCAAGTAAAAATATTATTTTAGCATTGTTAGCTTTTATGGAATGTATTGTATAATTGTAATATTTTATAAGAAATATAATGTATAAGATCATTAATGAAAATTTTCTCAGTTCCAGCATTTTCTTCTAAATTTAGTTTAAATTTTCCATTGTATATGCAAGTACAAGCATACACGGGTCAGGCAAATATTTTCGCATTAATATTCACGAGGAATGTAAATGCCCTAGGATGTTATGAACAGAACAAAATGAATCTGGCCCTGACATTATAAAAAAGTATACAAGAAAGGGAAAAGGAAACAATTGAGAGGCGTGTGGTAGATATTTATGAGGAGAATTGATGAATCTTCCAGGACTGGCCCTGGTGTGTTTACATAATTCCGAGGCAGAACAGGGGAATAAAAAATAGACAGCACATTCTGCGGTAGCTATTCAACTGTAAATTTAGAACGAAATGTGTAAATAAAAAGGAAATATTTCTTTTATTTCGGGGCTTTTTGTGCTAGCGTGAATAGAATTTGAATTCAGTGTAACTTGAGTAATATACAGCACATGTCATGATGAATTTCAGCTGAAAGTGTATATGTAAGCAAACAAGCAAAATGGACTTCTAGACATTTTACATTTATTTTACAAAATATAAGACTTTGCCATGTAGAAAGATTTTAAGTGATAGATAATTTGACCGATTATATTTTATGCACTATTTTAGTATAAAGTTTTTTAGTATAAACGATGCACCTTATAATCACTAATTGTAAAAGTTTGTTATAATTTACAAAGACAAATTCATTGTATATTCTGGTATATATGTAAAAATTTGTATATACTTATGTTTTTCTACATATTTCATTATTTACTTTTTAACTAAATTTATTTATTTATTGATTAAATCTTGTGTAGTGTATCAAGCAAAATATTTGAAATTTCTTCGAGTAGAATATTACAATCTTTATGTAGTGCAGTTAAGCTTCACGTATAGTGTTTACATAATACTTTCGCAAAAACATATTGCTGGAAGTATGTTAAGTAATTTATTTTCTGTATATTTGTTGGTAGTAGAAACTTCAAGGATATTTTATATTTGAAGGAAATACTTAGGTATGCATGTAAATAAAGTACATTAACTTAGATTTTACTTATCACCTGTATGAAATCACCACAAGGTGCTGTTTTTGGAAAATAATTTTTGCATTAACCACAATCGTGTGCTTCTTGCAAAAAGATAAGAATTTAAATTTTGCAATGTGTGCTTTTCGAATATTGTCAATTACACCCTACACAGGTTTAACCATTCTATTGTAAATAAAAAGGGCAGACTGTTTTAGCACATATGATTTACTGTATTTTCTGATAGTACACAGTTGATCCATATTTTACTAATTCTTATGATTGTCCAAAGCAATATTTTATTTTGGTAATTGATTATTCAAGAACATCTTTTCCAATTGTAAAGGTTTTTTTTTGGTATAAGATATAACCTATAGAAGTCTGGATGATGGACCTTTCATTTATTTCCTTATATAAGTCTGTCTTCTTTATTAAGTCACAGATAGGTTGAAAGGCCACTTTGAACCGTGGTTGCAATTCGATAGCCATCAACCACAACTTCGACTACTTGTTCTGGAAAATGGCTCCCATCATACTCCAGTATTGCAAAATCATGCTTTTTCAGAGCACTTGCATCATCGTCATCAAAACAACTTTTATTTCAGCAAGAATCTTCACCATTTCCATTAGGGATAGGAATAAACAAATATGAATCAGAAACTTAGTATTGATTCCGTTTCATGACTTTTAGTCTATTACTTTTATTCCTTATTTTTCCTCTCATTATTTTTCATTGTTCTTTCTTTCTTTTGTTCTCCTTCAGTTACTCTTTCTTATTTTAATCCGTATCTCATTATTCTTTATTTGGTTTTTAAAACTCTATTGGTGAAGGTCCACATGCACCATCCCAGTGCTTTTCTTTTGTGATTGTTTCTTGTGAAAAAGGGAACGAAAAACCCATTTTTGAAATGATGAAGACGGTACACATGGTAGTTGAGTAGCAGTATTTTTATTAGCTTGTACTATAGTAGACGACACATTGAAGGGTCCTGGAATTGCGGTATCTGCATTGTCCTCCAAACGCAGGAGATTGATAGTCCCGAAATAAGGAAATTTTCAATGCCTTAAATCATTGTGGTATCTATTGAAGGGTGTTCATTAGCATACATTACTATAATTACCGTCGCGCTATATTATATTCGCTTGTCTGAAGATAGCTCCTCTCTTGAAAAGTTCCCTTTAAGAGCTCTCTTTAGTGGTTTTCTTCTCTTAAAACCTGGAATTATTTGAGGCAGTTCTTGAGTTATACTATTATATAGGAGTACTTCTTAAAACAACAAGAAAAACGATTGATTAGAACGATCTTATTTCTTGTCTGTAGATCGCTCAAATAAATCCAGATTTTCTTTTCTCATACTATTATTCAGAAATTGGAATATCTGCTTAATATCCTTCAATTGTGTTAAAAAGGCTTCATATTGCACAGTATTGGCTGAACTATGGATGTATGTAGTTGCTTTATAGTTACGCGAAACCCCACTTCAGCCATTTTGAAAACACATGAATTTAGCATGGATTTGAGTTCTATTTTGCTGTTAATAGGTGACTTGCTTTTAAGTTTATATTGCAGAGTAACATTTTGTACACTATATTTCTTTGCTGCTGTTCGGACTGATCCCAGGATAGTTCTCACATTTTATATGCACTGAAAAAAATGTCTGCGAATTTAACTACTACGGCGTTTTTATTATCACACAACGGATTGCTTTTTTTCTGCTTATTTACTGTAAATGTTACAATAGGATGTTAAAAAAGCATGACTATCACTTAAAATTGTGAGTAAAACTTAAAAATCAATACCTAATTGTTATTTTACAGTGTATGACAGTGCACAATTTATTATTATTACCAATACTTAGCGAAATACCGTTGGTGTCTATTGGACACAAAAGGGTTGCCGCGCTAGCATCAGTTGCCTGCTTCAGTTACATTACTAAGTTGGAAATTTACGTACTATCACGTACAATTGCTACTGTAGCGCATTTTTGCTATGACGACCATTGGCAGAAAAACACCAACGTAGGCTACTGTACATATATCTTTCAGTGTGACTTTCTCCTCGAGAGATAGATTCAAAAGTTGATACGCCATTATTCTAGTAGTTATCAACCCGGTTATATGTTAAATAGATATGGTCTTTAATAATAATAAGACTAAAAAGTTTGTAAAAAGAATGATATAAAACAACACCATAAACAACAATCACGACAATTATGTGATGAGTTCAAATAATGATTGATCTTTCATTATTATAATTTCAAATTCCAAGGAATGTCCAACTATTAACTCCAGTGGTAAAAGAAATTTGATAAAATATCCAAGATCTAATATATTGGCTACTTTTGTACGTAATGAAAAGTGTATTGAAATGGCAACTCAAAGAACTGAAAGCATATTTTAATTCTGGGAAATGTGTAGGTATACAACGAACTCAGTTTGTTACTCGTGCCAAAGTCGGCGTT